>CM035107.1:1017500-1481401 GCA_020205505.1 Panax japonicus
ATTTAGGGAATTAGTATAGGATTCAATTCATAATAATAAGGAAACCTAAAATCAAGGAGAAATAACTACCATAATTAATAATTAAAATTCAAATATCTAGGATCTAACAAACAAAATAAATTCAAAAATAATAATTAAAATTCAAATATTCAAAGTTTGGAAACGTCATCTTCTTCCTCCACTTCACCGGTCATCTTCCTCATCCCCTTCGCCGCCACTTCAACACTATGGACGCCGGCCATCTTCCTCCGCTTCACCATGGACGTTGGTCATCTTCCTCCGCTTCATCATGGACGCCGCCGCTTCAACACCATGGACGCCGGTCACAGCTGCCATTATTATGAAGGTTGATTTAGTCCAGAAATTAAAAGGAGAAAAAGATAAATTTTATTGCAGTTGGTATCCAAATATTTATACAAAAGTAACCATTTTAGTTTTTGTGGGTAACCAATAGAACTGCACTATGAAAAAAAATCTATAATAGATTTTTTTTCATTAATTGGTAACCCAATAAAACTGAATTAGTTACTTTTGTATTAACATTTGGCTACCAACTGCATTATAAAAAAATCTATAATAAATTTTGTTTAATTAATTGGTAACCCAATAAAACTGAATTGGTTATATTAATAATCTATAATATAATGTACCCAACAATCTTAAAGCCAATTATGTCAGTTAGCCCATTACCCCATAGCTCATCAGTAAAACCTTTGGAGTCCTCAAGTCAAAGTTATGGTATGGTTATTCTCAGAACCCAAAAACAGAATAGAACATAACCCAAAAATTCATGAAACAAAAGCCCAATTTTTTTTTTCTGCCATTCATTAATATTGTACATTTACACTCTTTCTGCTGGTTTAAGTTACAAATACTTAGTTTTTTTTTTACTTAAAACTTAACTTATAAGTACAAAAATAAGCTATTCCTGAGCAGGTAAATAGTAGCAAATGACCTATATAAGTCATTCCCGAACATGCTCTAAGAGTCCGGAGGCTTGGACCATTGATGGAACTTATAGATGCAGAAAGAGTGACTCACATCAATTAGGTTCCTGCTTATATTGTATTGAACATTATTGCATTCTCAAATAGACCTAGCATCTGATCGTGAACTGTGAAGCATTGATGTATGAAGTTATATGTGCATATATGTGCATGATGTGTCAAAAACGAATCCGATTACTATGAAGTTAACTTCATGGTATGTGTGTGGATTAACCAATACAACACCGAGGGAGACATCACCTCCCGGTATGTGTGTGGATATTGTATTGATCAATTGACCAAAATTAACTTGATGCTAACCACTCCCGTCAAAAATTAGTGTGATGAGAATTAAAAGAAACTAAAGTAATCAAAACTCAACCAAATGTCAACAATAATATTAATACCTTATAAGTCAAAACATCCCTAATGATATGGTGATGCATTTCTTCTTTCTTTATTAGGACTAGTTATAACTTACAACTTCCATCCCGGGTACATTTCTTAAGCCAACTGGAAGAAAATACGAAAATGGAAAGCCGCGTAAGGGTGGTGATTCCTTTAGTCCTCCATGTAGACTTTTTATTCTAAACCTTCTTACTCTACTTTGCATAAGCCTGATCATGTAAGAGAGAAGCCAGGTTTAACTCTGACTTGTTCAAATTTCTCAAGGGGATGGTTGGTGCCTCATTTCTTCGAAATTTGATCCCAGATATTCTATCCTATCTTTAAAACCATTTTCAGTTGGCATTTCCTAGTATGATACAAGATGTTTCCATCCAATTAATTCAATTTGAAATGCTACAAAATTCAGTGTTATCACATCAAATTATAGATTTTGGTTTTGACATGCAACAATTTCTGGTTTATCATGCACTAGACTTTTTCTTGATCCAATCTCAACTTCTCCTAGTCAATGGTTTTTCATTATATAATTATGTGAGCATATTATAATTAGTAACAGATGCTGAGTTATCCCTTGAAGTAGGTTTCCAGGACATAATGCCAACCAACCTCTCTATAGTTGGCCTATTTAAATTGCAGCTCAGTTTCTTCCAAATCCTCAATCTTCATCCCTCTTTTGTTCACTCTCTCCCTCTCTGTGTGCCCAACTCTGCATGTGTATACATGCTCATACACTTGAGTTCTTGTTTTATTTGCATAATCTGATTGAGATTTTTACTTTTAATAAACTGAAATAAATTTTCGTCTAAACTCACTTCAGAAACTCTTTATAAATATCTGCACAGCAAGAACGATGTTCACGAAAATTATGGGTATATAATTTTGTCAAGCAGTTCTCATTATATTCAATTATGTTATATGCACTTAATTGCAACACGATACCTTGTCATTACCAAAAAAAAATGTTATAACAAATAGAATAAAAAATTTCACCAAACTATAAATGACTAATCTGTCATTAACATATATTTGAGTTCTTACATTTCAAATGTTATGGTTTCATTGCATCCAGATAGCTTTAGTTCGGATGAAATGGATTGTAGATATTCGGACAGTAAAGACAGTTACTAATTGCACCTGAACTTTCAAAATGCAGGGGTTGGGCTTCTTGACAATGTCAACACCACCAGTTCTTGCTAAGGCCATGGGCACTTGCAATGCATATGAGCCTGAATGCATTGGTGATGGACAGCGTATACTCTTCTACACAGCCTTAGCTCTGATAGCAATAGGGATGTCTGGTCATATAACTTCTTTAACAAAATTCATGGCTGAGCAATTCGAGCAACTCTTTGAAGCAATGGAGAACTTCAATATGCGCTCGTTTTGGATCTTGTTTTTGAGCTCGTATGCTTCAATCCTCATTCTTATAGTTGCAGTTGTGGCATTACCATATATAAAGCCTTGGTCCATTCGGTTTGGGATACCAGCCATCTTTACAGTGGTGGCAACACTAATATTCTTGAGTGGGTCATCTACATACTGTTGGAAATGGGATTTGAATGAGAAAATTGACTCGGGTCGGATCGTGGACTCGGGTCGGGTCGTGGTCGTGACGGGCGGGTTTGTGAAACTACGTCGTTTTGACGACGGTTACATGCAAACTTTTTCTATAAATAAATGGTGTGGGGAAAGCATTTTATACATACAAAAATTTCCCTTCCATTTCTAGAAATTTTTTCTGTCCCGTCCCGTTCTGAAAAACCCGTTCTAGAATTCCCGTTTTCCGTTCTGTTCTCTAAAACAGATCCCGTTCCCGTTCCACAATCTGTCCGTTCCGTTCTGAAAACAGAGTCCCATTCTGTTTCTGCAAGAATCCCGTTTCTGCAGATTCCGTTCCTTCCCACCGTTCTGCAGTGTTTTCCCGTTCTGCAAATCTTTTCCCGTTTTTTGGGTAAGTGTATTCATGCACCACTTTCATGCATCATTATTATTAATAGTAAAGTTCGAGTACATAACATAAATTTTGGTTCGATGAATTCTTAATTTTGTAATGCTACTAATTAAGAATTGAAATCCGTTTTATCTTGGGAAGCAATTATTCAATTAACCCTTAGCATCTGTGGGGGAATAAATTTGCTTTAAGGAGACTTTGTGAATTCAAAGGACTCGGATTTATATTTATCATTTTACAAGTTATTTATGTTTTGCATAATTTATTATTATTATATTTATATGCATTATTAAATAATACTATATATTACAGATAACAATCTTAAAGCAAATTTATTATTCTGTGATTGTAGTATTATCTGGTCTGTTTATTTATTTGAACTGAATATCCGAATTTATATATCATAGAAATATATTACGTAATATTACTTTCATGCATTCCATATATATTACGTTAGACGTGAGGGGAATTTTTAAAGAAATTTGTTTTATAAAAGAAATCCTTGTGAATAAGATATGATTGCACTTCCGTATATAAGGAATCCTTGTGTATAAGGATCTGTCATCTTCTGCAATCTTTCATATATTATATATATATAGTCGCATTTAATATATATGCAGGAGGCTATTTCATATTTGCATATATATATATATATATATATATATATATATATATATATATATATATATATATATCGGTAATATGATAATATATAATATATTAGTGCAGTAAATGATGCATGCAATATTTTAATATTATTATTGGTATAGACGATTGATGTGAACAGAAAATTGTTTTATTTGAATAAGAAATTGTTTTAACAGAATTTTTGTTTGCATGTTAAAACAGAATGTTGAAGTGTTTATGTTGTAGTATTGTTTTATGACAGAACTTATTTTATACTAATATCAAAACAAATGTTTTCCCTCTCTCTGAATAAGTGAAATTCGGTTTTGGTCCTTTTAATTTTGCAGTAATTTCCCTTAGAACTAATATACATTACGTTCATGCATGTAAGACATATATGCATCAGTATCAAGTCTTTATGTATTGTACTCAACTGATTGATATTGACTTATTTCTTGCAATATTGCATTGAAGAAGAAACATAATCTAATGATAGTATGTCTCACATGCTTTGGCATTATCAATTGTATTGCCAGTGGTAAGAATTGTTGCATAAGCATATGATAATCATGCGACTTATGACCAAACAACTTGAGTTCTTTCAATGTCACAAGACTACTAAAATTAGAACAATATTCATCTGAAACTTTTAACTTAAATAAGGTTGTAAATTGATTTTGTTAAAACAGAATTTTTTGCAAAAACAGAAATTTTATAAATAAAATTTGATGTTTAAATTCTGTTATTATATATAAATTATAGGTTAAAAATTATATGTTTATATTATGTTAATATCCTAATTATTGTTGTATAATAATCATTGTGTTGGAACTTAATAAAAATTGTCCAACTTTAGAATACAAATTATTTTCAAAATAGAAATTTGTAAACTAAAATTTGTAAACATAATTTGGATTTGTGCTATACAAATTTTTATAAACAAAGTTTGTTGTTTAAATTCTGTTAAATTTGTACAACAGAAATTTGTTTCTGTTTATTGACAATTATCTTCTTTGTATAACAGAAATGGCTTCTACAAGCACCATTCCTGCCGTGAGTATGTCTCATGGAGAAAAGCCTGAAAGGTTCAATGGAACTGATTTCAAGCGTGAAGGCAAAGAGACTTTCAAACCAAAGAAGTTCAAGAAAGAACAGAAGTCTCAAGTAAATGTGACTGAACTGGAAAAGCTGTCTGAAGATGTTTCAGATATTAATCTTTCTGCAGTTGTATCTGAATGCAATTTGGTAGGAAACCCTAAAGAGTGGTACGTGGACACTGGGGCTACTCGCCACATATGTTCCAACAAATGGATGTTTTCTACTTACAAACTAGTAGAAAATAATGATCAACTCTTCATGGGAAACTCCTCAAGTTCAAAGGTTGAAGGACGTGGAAAGATTATACTGAAAATGACATCTGGCAAAGAACTGACTTTGAATGAAGTGCTTCATGTGCCAGATATTCGCAAGAATCTAGTTTCTGGGTCACTACTGAGCAAGAATGGCTTTAAGTTGGTGTTTGTGTCTGATAAGTTTGTACTTACTAAGAATGATATGTTTGTAGGAAAGGGTTACATGAATGATGGGCTCTTTAAGATGAATGTTATGACTGTTGTACCGAAGTTTATTGATAATAATAAAATTAATGCTTCTGCTTACTTGTTAGAGTCTTCAAACATATGGCATGCTAGATTAGGACATGTTAATTATAATACTTTGCGTAGATTAATTAATTTAGAATTCTTTCCTAAATTTGAGATTAATCTAAAACATAAATGTGAAATTTGTGTGGAATCAAAAATGACAAGATTACCCTTTCATTCTGTTGAAAGGAAAACTGAACCTCTAGATTTAATTCACACTGACATATGTGACTTAAAGTTTGTGCAAACTAGAGGTGGGAAAAAATATTTCATAACCTTTATTGATGATTGCACAAGATATTGTTATGTATATTTGTTAAGAAGCAAAGATGAGGCCGTAGAAATGTTTCAACTTTATAAAAATGAAGTTGAAAATCAACTTAGCAAAAAGATTAAAGCAATAAGAAGCGATAGAGGTGGTGAATATGAATCACCATTTGAAGAGATTTGCTCTACTCATGGTATTATTCACCAAACTACAGCTCCTTATTCACCTCAATCTAACGGTATTGCTGAACGCAAGAACCGAACATTAAAAGAAATGTTGAATGCTATGTTGAACAGTTCTGGAGCACCACAGAATTTGTGGGGGGAAGCTTTGCTTTCTGCCAATTATATTCTTAACAAAGTGCCTCATAAGAAAACTCACAAAACCCCTTATGAATTATGGAAAGGTCATAGACCTTGCTATAAATACTTACGAGTGTGGGGGTGTTTAGCAAATGTAATGGTTCCTAAACCTAAAAAGGTTAAGATAGGACCAAAAACAATTGACTGTGTTTTCATTGGTTATGCAAATAACAGCAGTGCTTATCGCTTTCTTGTTCATAAATCTGAAATTAACGATATTCATGTTAATACATTTATTGAATCAAGAGATGCATCATTTTTTGAGAATATTTTTCCATATAATGGAAATAATGATTCAAATTCAAACAAAAGACCTTTGGATGCTACTAGTGATAATCCTGAAAATATAGACAAAGAGTCTGTAGTGGATGAACCTAGACGTAGCAAAAGGGCAAGGACTTCTACATCTTTTGGTCCAGATTTTCTAACATTTTTGTTAGAAAACGATCCTCGAACCTACAAGGAAGCAGTATCCTCTCCAGATGCTTCTCATTGGAAAGAAGCAATAAATAGCGAAATTGAGTCCATTATGCAAAATCATACATGAGAATTGGTGGACCTTCCATCTGGTTCAAAACCTTTAGGGTATAAATGGATCTTCAAAAAGAAGTTGAAAGCTGATGGCTCAATTGATAAATACAAAGCAAGGCTTGTTGTTAAAGGCTATAGACAAAAGGAAGGATTGGATTATTTCGACACTTATTCACCTGTTACAAGAATTACATCTATTAGAATGCTAATAGCAATAGCATCTTTAAATAGACTTGAAATACATCAAATGGATGTAAAGACTGCATTCTTAAATGGTGAATTAGATGAAGAAATATATATGGAACAACCTGAAGGTTTCATAGCTCCTGGACAAGAGAGGAAAGTATGTAAACTTGTTAAATCCTTGTATGGATTAAAACAAGCACCAAAACAATGGCATGAGAAATTTGATAATGCTATGTTATCAAATGGATTTAAAATCAATGAGTGTGACAAATGTGTTTATGTCAAAAGCACTCAAAAGGAATATGTCATTGTTTGTCTTTATGTGGATG
This sequence comes from Panax japonicus, assembly GCA_020205505.1. Classification (NCBI taxonomy): domain Eukaryota; kingdom Viridiplantae; phylum Streptophyta; class Magnoliopsida; order Apiales; family Araliaceae; genus Panax; species Panax japonicus. The sequence goes on from CM035107.1 coordinate 1,024,792, forward strand.
ATATGTTAATCATGGGTAGTAACAATGAAGTTATCAACTCTACTAAACGTATGTTGTCAAATAGGTTTGACATGAAAGACTTGGGGATTGCTGATATAATTTTAGGAATCAAGATTTCTAGAACCTCTGATGGAATTATATTATCTCAATCTCATTACATTGAGAAAATACTAGAAAAATTTAACAAGTATAATATAATTCTAAATAAGACCCCAGTTGATATAAATCTTCATCTAGCTAAAAATGAAGGTGATGATATATCACAACTAGAATATTCTCGTATAATAGGCAGTTTAATGTACGTCATGAACTGTACTAGACCAGATATAGCTTATTCGGTAAGTAAGCTAAGTAGGTATACGAGTAATCCAGGTAAAGATCATTGGAAAGCAATTTTGAGAGTTTTAGGATATTTAAAACATACTCAAAAATATGGACTGCACTATACTAGATATCCAGCCGTATTAGAAGGATATAGTGATGCTAATTGGATATCTGATAATAAAGACTCGAAATCCACAAGTGGATATGTCTTTACCCTTGGAGGTGCAGCAGTATCTTGGAAATCCTCAAAACAAACTTGTATTGCTAGGTCTACAATGGAATCAGAATTCATTGCTTTAGACAAAGCTGGAGAAGAAGCTGAATGGCTTCGTAATTTCTTAGAGGATATTCCAAATTGGTCAAGACCTGTGCCAGCTATATGTATACACTGTGATAGCCAATCAGCGATTGGAAGAGCACAGAGTCATTTATATAACGGTAAGTCACGTCATATACGACGAAGACATAATACCGTTAGACAATTGCTCTCAAATGGAATTATCTCAATTGACTATGTAAAGTCAAAAGATAATATTGTGGATCCGCTTACGAAAGGTTTAACAAGAGAGCAAGTGAAAAAATCATCGAAGGGAATGGGTTTAAAGCCTACTGTTTAAATAAGAGTCGTCATAGTGGCAACCCAACCTAGCTGACTGGAGATCCCAAGATCTAGGTTCAATGGGCAAACCAAACTATGTAGTACTCAGTAAAGCACTGAGGAGATATTTACTCCTAACCATTCCTAAGATGAGACAGTGCACATCTGCCGCGAGAATCAGGATAAGTTACGCTTTTAATGACTTTTATATCTTGAAATGCGTTCAAGTGGGGTATTGCAGGATACTCTTGTGATAGAAGTCACCTACGTGAGTAAGAAGGGGGCCACTTCTGTGAGAATTATGAAGGCTGAATTCTCTAAAATACTTACGGAACCAAGAGGTGTTTCAAGGCCAAAATGAACACAAACGTGAGAACCAATTATGTCTGAAGAGATATTTTGTGAATTCTATTGTCTTGGTTTACACAAAAAGCTGACAGTTCAAAGACATCAAGTCTACTGATTAGCCGAGTAAATCCGATAGATTTTACTAGGGCAAGTTCAAAGCCACTAGGCTACTTAACCTGATGAAATATCTTTTCTCATGTACTCGAACTAGTGTCTGCATATTCATAACATATTTTGCATATTGTAAAGCCAATTTTACATTCATGTGGGGGATTGTTGGAAATGGGATTTGAATGAGAAAATTGACTCGGGTCGGATCGTGGACTCGGGTCGGGTCGTGGTCGTGACGGGCGGGTTTGTGAAACAACGTCGTTTTGACGACGGTTACATGCAAACTTTTTTTTATAAATAAATGGTGTGGGGAAAACATTTTATACATACAAAAATTTCCCTTCCATTTCTAGAAATTTTTTCTGTCCCGTCCCGTTCTGAAAAACCCGTTCTAGAATTCCCGTTTTCCGTTCTGTTCTCTAAAACAGATCCCGTTCCCGTTCCACAATCTGTCCGTTCCGTTCTGAAAACAGAGTCCCGTTCTGTTTCTGCAAGAATCCCGTTTCTGCAGATTCCGTTCCTTCCCACCGTTCTGCAGTGTTTTCCCGTTCTGCAAATCTTTTCCCGTTTTCTGGGTAAGTGTATTCATGCACCACTTTCATGCATCATTATTATTAATAGTAAAGTTCGAGTACATAACATAAATTTTGGTTCGATGAATTCTTAATTTTGTAATGCTACTAATTAAGAATTGAAATCCGTTTTATCTTGGGAAGCAATTATTCAATTAACCCTTAGCATCTGTGGGGGAATAAATTTGCTTTAAGGAGACTTTGTGAATTCAAAGGACTCGGATTTATATTTATCATTTTACAAGTTATTTATGTTTTGCATAATTTATTATTATTATATTTATATGCATTATTAAATAATACTATATATTACAGATAACACATACAACCATGTTAGACCGGAGGGGAGCCTTCTAACAAATTTGTTTAGGGTCTTTGTAGCCTCTGCATCGATCTAAGTTTTTCCACCGATGCCCAAAGGATGCAAATCAGCTGTATGAGACACGCACCATTAATCTTCACCTGCTGCCTCATACACGGAGCCTCAGGTTCTCTCTCTCTCTCTCGATAAATTTGTGCATGCACATTGTCAAAAAAACAACCTTGATATATCCATAACTTATGAGCAGCTAGAAATGCATATACCCCTGAATACCTTGATTAATATTGAGACTACTGTGAATTTCTACATAGTGATATCTTATCTGAGGACAGTGGCGGAGCCAGAGGATTTCAATAAGGGGGTCCGGATTATGCATGTAATTTTTTTTTCGACGGCCTCTTAGTTCGTTGTTTTTTTTTCATATTCCTAAATCACAAATAATTCAACATTCAACAATGTCATAATCCTAAATCACAAGTAATTCAACATTTCAATTAGTTACTCAAATTCAATTGAAACAAAAAAAATCAATTACAAATTGAAACACATTGTTGACTGTTGAACCGACAACGGTACTAGAACGACGGAGTCTCTCTTCGGAGTTCGGATCGTAAAGGCGGTAAATCCAACCTGCGAGTTCTCATATTCTGAAAATGTGAGTAACAATTTGTTTTTGAATATCAGGAGAAGTAAGTTGATGGTTTGCAGGTGCATTCTCTTTAACTACTTTGCCAACTTCATCACAACGCAAGCTATGCCAAGTAAGTATTTCAAGAAAATTACCTCTATTTAGCGAGTGTGTCGACTCATCATGCCCACGAAAAGCCAACCCGCATGTTAGAAGCAATCGAACAACATCCATACTTGCTGTCAACCGAGTGCGATAGGCGGCATTTAATACTTGTGTTCCAGAAGATATCTTTCGTGTCACACTTTGCCTTTGATCTTTGAAAGCAAAATATGAAATCCAGGCATTGTTGTGTGCACTTCCTTCACTTCCGATATGGTCCCCAAATTTCTCTGAAGCTTTCTTCCAATTTCGAAATCCTTTTTTTGTAAATACCTCATCTCCAACTTTTTTATCCCAAAAAGATAACACCAAAAACAAAATGCGGCATCTTTAGAAATGCTATATTCCAACCATTCCCATTTCTTGAACCAATCAAATTGGATAGCCCTCATTCTATCCCCTATTTTTATTTTCGGATAAACATTAGAAATTGGTTGACAAGGGTCCATTTGCACATATTTTCTTCTAACTTCATCTCTAATCCGAGGCTCGTACTCGTTGATGCATTTGCGCAATCCCGGATTACCAATAATATCATTAACATCCTCACATAACGGCTCAATCGGTTGTGGTTGCGATTGTGATTGTGATTGTGATTGTGATTGTGATTGTGGTTGTGGTTGTGGTTGTGGTTCTGAGTCTTGTGACGTAGTTGTTGTGAACGACCTCTTAGTTCGTTGAAAATATTTTTCCATATTCCTAAATCACAAGTAATTCAACATTCAACAAAATCATAATTATAAATCATAAGCAATTCAACATTTCAATTAGTTCCTCAAATTCAATTAAAACAAAAAAAAATCAATTACAAATTGAAACACAAAATTAGCAATTGAAACCCTAAATTCAAATAAGTGAAACCCACTTAGAAGTTAGAATGAATGCAACCAAATTTGGTAACAAAACCCACTTGAATTAACAAAAATATATCAATTTTGGTTTATAAATCAAAGAAAAGCCCTATTTTTTAGTTAGAAATTAAGGAACAAAAATCAAACAAAAAAATGTTGGAACCTAACCTTAGAAGTTAGAGTGATGGAGTCGATTGGCGTCTGGCGGCACCGCGGCAGGACAGCAGCAGGCGCTAGGCAGCAGCGGCGCTTTAGTCTCCACTCTCCAGCAGGCAGCACCGCAGCAGCGAACAATTCCTCCGTGCTCCGTGGTTCTGTTTCTGTTTCTGTTTCAGTGTGGACTTGTGGTGGTAGTTTTGTTATTTGGTAATTTCACATATGTAATATGTTGACTTTAGTGGCTTAATGGGCCATCATGACTTTTAGAAAAAATACATACGAACATGACTACATGAGAAATATTTTTCTTTGTGTGGGCTAGTTCTGAAACAAGTCAAACAACCCAATCCTAAGTTATAAAAAAAATTACTTTTTTTTCTTCCCCTTCCTTCTTCTTCTCAGCGCACCTCGGACCCCCCGGACTTCCCGAATTTCAAGTTGGACCTTCCCTAGTACAAAAAAAAATTTCTCGCAACAGGGGGGCCGTGGACCCCCCGGCCCCCCCTCCCCTCCGCTCCGCCCCTATCTGAGGATGCCTGTGAACAAGGCCAATACACATTATTAAACAAGTTACCATCTTGTAACGCACAAGGCTCTAAAGATATTATATAAATTTGATAGACATTGTATCCGTCAACCACCAAAAATGAATTTTCTTTGTTCTTGAAATGCAGGTGTCTTGACAAGGCTGCCATTCTATTGCCTCACCAAACTCTAGAGCAACAGAAAGGTAATCGATTGAGACTTTGCAGAGTCACAGAGGTGGAAGAAACCAAAATCACGATACATATGATTTTATTGTGGATCACGTTCATTATGTGTGGGATAGTGTCTTCCATTGGATACACATACTTTGTTGAGCAAGCAAAACTCATGAACCCCAAAGTTGGACGCCTAACAATCCCTCTCCCAATCTTTCTTTGGTTCTATGACCAAGCAAAACAACAATTTTCCAGCTTATATATCATCATTGCAAGCTTCTTAGGTCCAAGAAGATATGCTCCTTCAATTGGAATCGCAATGTCCATGATGCTTTCTATACTATGTTGTATAACCGCTGCTAAAGTGGAAGGTAGAAGGCTAGATGTTGTTGAGAGCCATGGTTTGCTAGATAAGCCAGATGAGAGAATTCCTATGACTGTATTCTGGCTCCTTCCACAATTTATCCTTCTTGGGGCATTTGATGGCATGTTTGCTAGTAGCACCATTCATTTCTACACAACTTGATCAATAACAAGGTAGTGGGAAAAGATTTTAGAGAAATTTTGCAAATATATATATATATATATATATATATATATATATATATATATATATATATATATCTATCTAATAAAATACAAATGATTTTGAATTTCCCGCTCACTCAATAAATCATTTGGGTCGTCCAAAGTTTGAGATAAATCCCACCGTTCATACATCTATCTAATAAAATACATCTATCTATCTAATCTATCTAATAAAATACAAATGATTTTGAATTTTCCGCTCACTCAATAAATCATCTGGGCCGTCCAAAGTTTGAGATAAATCTCACCGTTTATACATCTATCTAATAAAATACATCTATCTATCTAATAATCTAATAATAATTTAATAAAATACAAATGACTTTAAATTTCACGCTCACTCAATAAATTATTTTGGTCGTTCAAAGTTTGAGATAAATCATATTGTCCATACAGTGCCGGAGGCACGGGACCCAGCTAGTCTATCTAATAAAATACAAATGATTTTGAATTTCCCGCTCACTCAATAAATCATCTGGGCCGTCCAAAGTTTGAGATAAATCCCACCGTCCATACATCTATCTAATAAAATACATCTATCTATCTAATCTATCTAATAATGATTTTGAATTTCCCGCTCACTTAATAAATCATCTGGGCCGTTCTAAGTTTAAGATAAATCTCACTGCCCATACAGTGCCGGAGGCACGGGACCCAGCTAGTATATATATATAGGGGACAAGCTCCACAACTTGATCAATAACAAGGTAGTGGGAAAAGATTTTAGAGAAATTTTGCAAATATATATATATAGGGAACCCTTGTCCCGTGAACGCTATAGTGACGGTTCAATCCGTCGTTATAGCTTGGAAAACTGATTTTTCTGTGATTTAGCGACGTATGAACCGTCGCTATAGCCGGTTCGTCTTTTCCGGCTCGTTGGACAAAATTTTCATATATATGTGTGTCGGATGAATTTTTATATACCCTGATTATTTGAATAGTAAAGTTTCAACATTGATTTTTCAGATACTTAACAAGGAACATGAGAAAGCTGTGGATGCAATGCCCCCAACTGTACCCCCTATTGCTGGAAGCTGATCACATTGTTTTACTGTGTTCCTGTATTGGGGGCAGAGCGCATGGGCGGATCTAGTTAAAGATTCAGCTATGGCAATTGCTATAGCTGGGTTTACAGGGACAAATTATATAGTATGTTTGTACTATTTGATTAATTAAATAATTAATAAATTTTCTTCTTGGTTATAGTATACTTGTATTCTTCAATTTATAGTGTTGGAAAATAAATAAATTGTGAAGGTATAATTTAATAAATTACTAGAATTTTTATCAAAAATAAATTACTAGAATCACATAATATATATTTATGATTTTTTAATGAATCAATCATGTGTAGGATCTAGCAAAAAAATGTTATAAAAGTAGGTGCATTTCAATCATATTCTTGAATTTATTATTATAATTAGCTTGACATTAGTACAAAAAAGCAGAATAAATTATAAAAATTATAAACTACTTAAAAACTTAAACTACATAGAAGCTTTATTTTAATAAAAAGTTAAATAAATAACACCAAATTTGAGTTATAAATATCTCATTTGACTTTGAAAAGTCAAATTAAACTTATATTTTAAAATTGAGAGTATATATATATTTTCTTTTAATAGTTTTGTCTAGTTTTAGTTTAATTAAATTTAACTCCTGAGATATAATTGGAATGAAAATTTTCTGTCTTTTCATCCTTTCAAAATCTATCTAATAAAATACAAATGATTTTGAATTTTCCGCTCACTCAATAAATCATCTGGGCCGTCCAAAGTTTGGAATAAATCTCACCGTTCATACATCTATCTAATAAAATACATCTATCTATCTAATAATCTAATAATAATTTAATAAAATACAAATGACTTTAAATTTCCCGCTCACTCAATAAATTATTTTGGTCGTTCAAAGTTTGAGATAAATCATATTGTCCATACAGTGCCGGAGGCACGGGACCCAGCTAGTATAAAAAATATTTTACAATCCCTACGCTTTCCAAATTTCCTACTTCATGATTCAAAATTCAAATGTATTACAAAAATAATATTAAAAAAAAAACTAATAATATTAAAAATTGAATGGAAATGGAAGTGTAAAATTTTTCTTTACCAATGACGTGACGTCGGCTAAAACAATTTAAGTTTTACTTGTAAACGACTAACCGGAAGATGCCTTCAACCTGAAAGAACTTCCGTCGCTACTCGTCCCTGCAGTACTAGAAAAGGTAAATCATCATCTTTCCCGATCAACTGAAACTAATTCTTTTTACATCTCTTTATCTGTCTCATTCACACACACACACACACAAATACCATTTCTTGCTTCTGGAAGCTTTTAATTTTCTTTTCTTTTTTGTTTTGTCTTTTTTGCCATTGAAGTTCTTGGGACTATAATGAGTTCTTTTGTTGCATATATTTCATTAATTTATCCGTATCCTTTTGGCATACTACTATTATTTGGTAGCATTTGCTCATGTATTTTGCATATATGGCTGAATATTGAATTGCTCCTAAGGTGTTTGAAAAAACTACTAACTGGCTGTTAGGCTATATAATACATGTTGTGCCTGTTTAAAAAATTATTATTGACAAGGATTTACTATTGTGTTCTATTTGAGTTCATTTTTCCTTTTTAATCAAGATTTAATTTTTACTTGGGTTGGGGATGTTCCAACTTCCAACAGTCTTTAGGTGTAAAATGGTTGATAGCATGTTGTGGTCTCTTTTGCTTCTGAGGGAGGTCTTATGTTGCCTTTTACCTTGTTTTTTTTTATGATTTGAAACTTAGCATTAGCTGCAAGCCTATGCAGTGTACGGAACTCTATTATGAGAAGGGCAAAAACAAAAGACTTCTTCAGTCCCAAATAAGTGAACGAGTTTGACTGACACTTGGTTAGTTTGAGCCATGATGGGGAGATAATTTGACCAAAATGAATTATTTTACGTTCAATTAAAACCTTTCCGAAGTGAGGGATAAGGGTTTGAGAGAGTGAATAATACCTCTTATTTTTGGACATCCCAGAATGGAAACCTTTTCACTTATGGCCTGAATGTCTGTAAGTTTTATTATTATTATTATTATTATTATTATTATTATTTTTGGGGTGGGGGTGGGGGTGGGGGTGGGGTGGGAATAGAAAGTTATTAGGTTTTTTAACGTACTAGCAATTAATTATGGGAGAATGAGCAGATAAAGTTACAATTTATGAAAATGTCTGATGTTATAGTGCTCAAAAGAAGGCATATTTTAAAACTTGTGTTTGAATGTATCTTTCAAACTGTTGAAGCTCTATGTAGTTTAGTCTTATGCTAACTGGAATTGTCCTTTTTATAGCTATTCCTGCAAACTTTGATTAATTGAAAGGAGTTGAGAAACCGATTTACTTTTGTCATCTACTATCCACAACCTTTTGTCCGAGAAGTAGTGCTTGCTTTGGAACTGTCAATTTAGTACGTACCAAACAATCAGGCTGTCAAAAAATGGGTAAAGCCTCAAGAGATAAAAGGGTATTTTTCCTGAATTATTGATGTATTTATTTCTAGGATATTCTGATATAGATTATTATAGTGAGATAGTTTGTTCGCAGGATATCTACTATCGAAAAGCAAAAGAAGAAGGTTGGCGTGCTCGAAGTGCCTTCAAGCTCCTCCAGATTGATGAGGAATTCAACATTTTTGAAGGTGTAAGACGACCACACTTACTTTTATTTTTTATCTGGATTTTATTTTCTAATAAAGAAGAATATTTTATTGATGAAGAGAGAAGAATTACAACCCATGTGGAGGACAAGGCACCTCCTAAAAGAAAATAAAAAAAGAAGCAAAGGTGTGATGCCCCCAAAATAGGTATACATCACCCATCTTGAGTCGCCAGAACATACACTATAAAAATCATTTACAACTTCATTTATACAAATGTCGTGTAAAATACGACGACATGTATACTGTGAGTTTAAATACAAATACATATACCAACTCTGACTCATGTCACAATTGCACCTTACATAAAAGTACAGTCAAAAACCGTTTTAGAAATTAAAATATTTGGAAAGTGCTCAAGGAAACCTTCGTACATAGTAGGCCATAAATCTAAGTTATGATAGATATCATATGTCCAGAGAATTATTCTTGGTTAACCCAATAGACCCCAAAGAAAAACGAGAAGATTACTATCATGTTCCTTCCAATGGTGAGTCTTCTCTTGACATATAACTATCTCCAAGTTAAAATTATATTTCAAATAAACTCCAAGATCATATAGGTAGTGCTCGTAGATATACTCAGCAAGTGGATGTGTACAACCCTGTCTTATGATAACACGAGGTTGTATGTCATTAGACATCTTGTATGATAGTGACAAAACACCTTTCCAAAGTTGGGTTCGCTTCACCCTATTCGGTTAACCAAAATTAAATATCAAATGACGTATACAATACGACACACTTATCTAAAGTTCTCAATAAAATTATTTCCTAACTATTTAGGGAAAACCTCAACAGCTATAGACCACCGTTCTATTCCTCTGTTATCCCCACTCGACTCAGCAACACTCTTATTACCTGAAAGGAATTGTGAAGCAAAAGGGTGAGCACAACTAGCCCAGTAAAGAATATCATAACTAAAGATAATTAAATTATCAATAGCTTCTGTCAATAATAAATCAGAGATTTAGAACATATGGTAGATGATAAAACTTTTCAACCATAGTTGCAGCGAAACGAGCAATTCATTAAAAGAGTCAAATAGACCATCAGGTCTTCTCCATGTTAAAAGTCCACCAATAATGTTTTATCCCTGTAACATCAATCAACAATTCCTGTCCACAATCATATGAATAACTCATAATCATAATTGTGATTCTAAATTCCTTTTCGCACCCACGACGAAGATAATTTTCATCACCTATTTTCACCTGAAACATCAAAAATCATGGTTATACCAAATCACAATCCTTGCTCATAATCATACTAATAAATTCATCTTTGCACTACGGCCAAAGATATTCATTAACAATTCATCTTTGCGCTTCAGGCCAAAGACATACAACTGTATTTTAGAATAGTCAAGTAGAGCATGATATCTACTATCTTCTACGAATTTAAAAGTTTATTATCAATCTTTTATCGCTGAGACTCAGCTTAATAAATAATCCGCATCATCGAATCACCCCTGCAATACAGCCAAGGATATTCATTAATATCACATCCATGAATTATCCATGCACTACGACCAAGGATATTCATTATTATCACATCTATGAATTAATATTTCATTGCTGAGACTCAACCCAATAATTAATCCACATCATCAATTCATCCCTGCACTATAGGCCAAGGATATTCTTTTAGTATCACGACCACGAATTATCCATGCACTACGGGCCAAAGATAATCGTGTTTTCATCAACGGTCCTGATCATGCCATAAAACAATTCATCTTTGCACCATTGGCCGAAGAGAATCCATAGCTATAATCATACCAAAAATTTTCCATCAATGCACTACGACCAATGAGTACTTTTTCTACATCATTTGTAACATTACGGTCATGATTATACCGAATAATTCCTGGTCATAATCATACCAAGTCCATCTATGCACTACAGGCCACAGATGACTTTCAACATAATATATACATGAGGATCATGACAACGATATAAAGAATCAATCAAATGAGATAAATGATAAATATTAAACATTTATAATATAAATTATCCAGGGTTCAAGAATAGCCCAATGTTATCAATAACTTAATAATCTCATAATCTAATATCATTAATATTATAACAATATTTTAATTATTTCTTAAACTTATAAACAATTTATTTTAATTGTTTACACTTTACCAAATAATGCATTTAATCATTCAAAAATGCCATACTCATAAGATTTCATCACCAATGATCAAATCTCTTATCAAAAAATCTACATATACCCTATATAGGATTCCCAAGCCATAAAATCCTATTTACAAATTTTCAACTTCACATAACATATTTAACTCATATACTCGTAATTAGTGCATTTTCATGAAAAATACTAAATCAATCCCAAAAACATTTCTTTTCTGGGATTTAACATAATATAGTCCCATAATGAACATATATTTTTCTCGGAATTTTTAAAATTCATTTACTATTTTTCAAAAATCAATTTCTAATTAATTCCTTAAGAAATTAGCTACCTCAAGTTTAACTCCAGAAATTCCCAAATCTTGGCAGGATCTTACACATGTTAACGTGATCTTCCAGTTTAAATTTCATGGTCATCGGAGTTATAGAACTCCGGTTATAGCGTTTTTCGTCGGAAAAAACTAAATATTGAAATGGTCATAACTTGCTCATTTTAAGTCGGAATGAGCTCATTTTTGGACAGGAGGTACTTTATACCATATATTTTCATGTCCCAAAAGGCCGGAATTTTTCTAACAAATTAAGTGGCCAAAAATTCCCTTTTAAAATTTCTGGCAGTAGTTGTTTTCCCATTTTTCACTTTTTCGTGCTTTGCTAAAATCAGTTCACACGAAAATCTACAACACCTTGTCCAGTGATTCCACTTGGATAAGTTAGGAAACTCATAGATCTAACTCTAGAACTTGACCACACTTAAAAATTCAAAATATAATAGGAGATATGGTCAATTGAATTTCATGTTCCATTTTCACCAAAATCTGATTTTTCAACCCTTTGTGATTTCTAAGAAACTTTCATGTTTTCATATAATAACCAACATAACTCATCATAACACTTACTAATACTTCATATACCCATTATTTTCATCAGTCCAATGCTTTTATTATGACTCTTATCATAATCAACGTAACCAGATTATTTCCACAATTTAATTAGGAATGAATATAAAGGATCATTCACCATGCATGTGGTAATCCACATAGACAGGTTATTCCAACAGAATAATAAAGAATGAAATAACAGAAGGATTCACCATCCGTGCGATAGATTGCGCAGACAGATTATTCTCAACAAAATAATAAATAATGGAACCAGGTCCGGCGTAAACGCACAGACAGGATATTTCGACAGAATAATAAATAATGGAACCAGGTCCGGCGTAAACGCACAGACAGGATATTCCGACAGAATAATAAATAACGGAACCAGGTCAGGCGAAATTCGCACCGACAGGATGTTCCAACAGAATAATAAAGAATGGAATAATAAAAGAATTTCACCATGTATGCGGTACTTCGCATGTACAGGTTATTCGAACATAATAATAAAGAATGGAATAACAGAAGAATTTCACCAAGTATAGGGTAGTCCACGTATACAGGTTATTCCAACAGAATAATAAAAAATGTAATAACAGAAATTCTCTTCATGAATAAAAGAAATAATACCCCTTACTAGTACAACAAATAATATCCCTTACCTTTGAAAGAAGAGTACTCCGACTGGTAGGGCGATGATATACTCGAAGAAAACTTGCACTATGCTCAAAGCTTTCTTAAACTCTAAAGAAATATGCTCAAGATTATAGAAGAACTCTCTCTATAGTTTCTGTCTAGAGTTTCAGTGAATTCGTAAGAAATAATGAAGGAATGAGCTTCTATTTATAGGAGAATGGACTGCATAGTAACTAATTCATGAACGGTCTAGATTGATTTACTTTTAAACGGACGGTCCAGATTGATTTACAATAAAATATAATATATTCTATTTATAATCTAATAAAACGAATAACTTTATAAAAATATTCTGTTTTATATAAAAAGATTTTACTATGCAAACACTATGCAGGCACTATACAAACACTATGCATAATAAAATATAATATATTCTAATTATTGTCTAATAAAACAGATAATTTTATAAAAGTATTCTGTTTTATATAAAAAGCTTTTCTGTTTTATTACATTAATAATACTAATAAAACAAAACTTCATCATCACTTACTTTGAAAAATTTTCAAATGTCACCCTTAACTTTAAACTTTTATCAATTTAACTATTCACCAAAATAAAAAAATTGAATACTTTTATTTCATAAAAATGACCGACAAGAGAATGTTTGTGAGTGATCAAAACACTAAACACGCTTATCTAAGGGGTGGGTGAAAGGACAATTTCAATTCCCCATACTTGGAGCCAAATTTACCTATATAGGAAAAAAGAAAGCTGAATAATTAAAATAAATTTCTATACCTCCATGTCATTTAAGTTGCGAGACAATGGAGATTTTATGAAGCTATTTGGTTTTTTTTATAAAGAGTAAATAGGTTAAAATGGGGAGAATACTGAAATATAAATTGGTTCATTCAAAATCATTCCCATTCGTGTTGTACGATATGATGATTGATGGGTCAGCTGTATTTCACCTGCAGCTGAAGACCGTTAATGTAGTTTAAGAAATGATTGATGAAACATTTATCTGTAATGATAAAAATCAAATTTCACAGAAATTATAAGAGTGTACCTTAATTGATTATAATGACATTAAAGAATCATTTGTACGATATCTTTGTTATTTTACATATCATTCTGCTCAGTTGACTTGTTTTGTCATGTTATATTACCATTAGGTTTCAGTTTTAGAAATTCTCACCATGATACTTCTTACCAATGATTTGTAGGGGTGAGGCATGTGGTAGATCTATGTGCAGCACCTGGTAGCTGGAGTCAGGTACAGCTACTGACAAAATTCGTCAGTGAATAATTATGTTGAATAGCTCTATTTGAACTTTTTCAAACTGAAATGAATAAACGAACTCTAAAATTAATTGTTGTAAAGATTTGAAAAACTATCCAGTTTGATGATTATTTACATCTATCAGCTGATTGCTTTTCTGGCACCATCTGACTACTTTTCCCAAGGGTTAAATCCTTTTGACTGCTATTACATTTATTGGTTGACATTATATGGAGTGGACCTCCTCCAAAAACGAAAAAGAAAAAGTTCTATATACTCCGTCATAGGAACTTTCCTTTTTCGGATGTTCCAAAATAAGGGTCCATTTTTGAAAATCAACATTTCAAATCTTATAATATTCTGATAATTTTTTGATCTTGGCTTCTAACTATATTGAAGTCAATATTTTCCTTGGATTCAAATTACAAAGTTTATCATCAACTAACCAACAAGTCAAAACAATAATGGAAAAGAGATTAAGAGGTTATGAGCTCAGGTAAAGATATGCTATGCATATTCCTGTGTTTGATGCTTTAGTTCCTTTGTGTAGGTGTTGAGCCGTAAGTTGTATCTCCCATCAAAACTATCTCCTGATTCAAAGTAAGTTTCATTGATGTTTAGATTTTCTTGATGTTCTATGCACATCTTTTGTGACATTCATATGTATGTATTGTCCTTATGGAGGGTTAGCTTGTTCTCACACTAATAACTAAATCTAAAAGTTCGATACTTGAATCAAACTGATGACCATCACATTTGATATTACCCCTGAGCAAACGAGGCTCACTTTACATAAATTCTACATGCACAGGAAGCAGATGTTGAACGCAGAGTTGGTCAAACAAAAGCCTTAGTATGAGAAAAACTTTCTTTCCTCCATTTTTTTGATTCATCAATTTTACTTAATACCCCAGACCCTTCTCTCTCGAAAAGGCAATGGAAGATTTAACACAATCCACAATTACGCAAATTCATTTTATCAGAAAATTCCAGTTTTTGTATTATTTAGTCTCTCATCATCTTCATATTTACTGCCTTATGCTCAAAACCTAAATTCCCTTCATTATTTTCAGGGACCACGATCTTCCACTTATTGTTGCTATTGATTTGCAACCCATGGCACCGATTGAAGGTGTTATTCAAATTCAGGGTGATATAACAAATGCTCGAACAGCTGAAGTGGTATGGAACTTTGTTCTATTCCCCACTTCATCTGTTATTCTTTATTATGATTATTGTTTTACATTCAAGTCTTTTTCTGTATGTATTGTTGGTTCAATAATCAAAACTTCAAAAGAAAAGTTATATTCAATGCCTCCCTGAAAAATCTTAAATTAATACTCACTTTGACCAATTTTGTGGTAGATGTAGAAAGCAAGCTTGTATTCCTTTAGAAGCCCATTCATTATTTGCGATACTGATGTTGTCATTAACTCATTATCGCTCAAACAAAGTGTTGGGATACTGAGTCAGCATAGATATACTAGATCTTGGTAGACCTTTTCACTTGAAATAAAATGCATGTATTGTTCACTAAAAGAATCCCAACCTCCAACGGAAGAAAGTAAAAGATAAAGAGATATAAAAATAACAATACAATGGTGGGGATAATTTATTTATTTATATATATATATATATATTTATTGATAAAACTGAGAATAGGTTATTTCATTGAAGTTATTTTTCTCTATTACATTCATTGATATATATACACAAGTATCCTAATTATAGTTATGGTAATTCCTAAATTACAGTAATGTGTACACAACACTGATTATCGAAGCTACAATTATGGTATATCTATGGCATATCTTCTAACACTCCCCCTCAAGTTGGTGTATAGATGTCTCGCATACCCAACTTTCTATATACCAACTTGAAACATAGTGGATGAAACATCTTACTACTGAGACCATTAGTCAAAATATCAGCAAGTTGATGTTCTGTTTTGACAAAAGGTAAGCAAATAAGACCATTAGTTAACTTTTCTTTGATGGAGTGTCTGTCAATCTCAATGTGCTTCGTTCTATCGTGCTATACTGGGTCATTTGCAATATTAATGGCTTGTTTATTATTGCAAAATATCTGCATAGGCCTTTTAGTTGTATCACCCAAATCTTTTAGCAAGGTTCGAAGCCACATTAGTTCACATATACCCAAGGCGATAACTCGATATTCAGCCTTAGCACTAGATCTAGCTACCACGAACTGTTTCTTATTACGTCAAGTAACAAGATTACCTCCAACAAATGAACTACTACCTGATGTAGAACGACGATCCTCTAAAGAGCCAGCCTAATCTGAGTCGAAAAAAGCTTCAATTCTCATATAACCATGTGGTGCGAACAATAAACCTTTTCCAGGAGCAGACTTGAGATACCTCAGAATTATGTAAACAGTTTCCATGTGACAATGTCGAGGATCATGCATATACTGACTCACTATTCCCACAACGTAAGATATATCAGGTCTAGTATGACAAAGGTATATCAATCGTCCCACCAAACGTTGATATCTTTCTCTATCAACCTTAGGTCCTGTGCCACCTACTAGATGATGATTAACTTCAATAAGAGAATCAACAGGCTTACATCCTAACATGTCAGTTTCTGTTAAAAGAACAAGGACATACTTCCTTTGAGATAGAAAAATTCCACTGGGAGATCTTGCAACTTTAATACCAAGGAAATATTTTAAAGGACCAAGATCTTTGATCCCAAACTCTTTTGGCCAGACTCGCTTTGAGATTAACTGTCTCTTCTCTATTATCCCCTGTCACCACAATGTCATCAACTTAAACAATAAGAATAGTAGTCTTACCTTTTATATGTTTGACAAATAGAGTATGATCTGCTCGACTCCATTTGTACCCAAATCTTATCATTGCTTTGTGGAATCTATCAAACCATGCTCTGAGAGATTGCTTCAAATCATATAAAGCCTTTCGCAGTTTACAAACCTTACCCTTGGTTACAGATGAACCAAAACCAGAGGGTATTTCCATGTATACTTCCTCCTCCAAGTCACCATGAAGGAATGCATTTTTCACATCCAATTGTTGAATATCCTAGCCGAAGTTTGCTGCACATGAGATTATGATACGAACATAATTCATCTTTGCCGCAGGAGCAAATGTCTCATGGTAATCAATTCCATGGGTTTGAGTATACCCTTTTGCAACTAGCCTGACTTTGAGTCTCTCAGTTGTCCCATCTGACTTATGTTTGACTCTATATACCCATTTGCAACCAATTGGTTTTTTCCCGTAAAGAAGAATAACTAGTTCCCATGTATTATTCTTTTTCAAGGCATTCATCTCCTCAATCATAGCTTGTTTCCAATTTTCATCACTAATTGCTTCTTTCCACCCCTGAGGAACAGATATTGAAGACAAGGAAGAAACAAAGGAGTGGTAGAATGAAGATAATTTATTATAGACTAAGAAATTAGAGATAGGATGTTGAAAACAAGATCTAACCCCCTTTTTAAGAGCAATACGAATGTCAGTATCATCAGAAGAACAAGTAGGATTATGATTCTCACTATTAGCATTATCAAGACTAGGTTTCGAGCAAGGTTGGTGTAGTGGTGCAGAAACGGTGACCTTATTCTTGTCTCTTCGAACATATGTCCTCAACTCAGGCTCAGGCTCAGGCTCAGGCTCATTCTGTCTAGCACATGACTTTTGTAACTGTAATTCCCTTTGTGTAGAATTATCAGAAACAACAACAGGAACAGGAGAAGATGGTATTGTAGAACTTGTAATACCAGCCTCAGGAGGAAGCTTCACCTCATTAATAACATCCTCCCCCTAAGGAGAAGGCGAATAAGAATAAAAAGGTTCCAATTCCCAAAAAGTCCCGAGTGACAAATACTTTGTTAGAAGGTGGATCATAACATTTATAACCTTTTTAGGTTGGAGAATAACTAATGAAAACACACCTAAGAGCCTTGGGATCTAATTTTCCACGAGCGAGAGATTTATCATAAACATAGCACACACAACCAAAAACTCGAGGTGAAGGAGAAGGACTGGTAATGTGTTGGAGAAAAGAGATGGGACTTTTGTTCCCACGAATTCTAGAAGGAAGGTGGTTTATAAGAAATGCAGCAGTCAAAACCGCATCTCCCCATAGAAAGAGGCGCGTGGAGTCGGCAGCAAGAGCGTGAGGTGGCGCGTGGATCAGTGGGTGCTGGAAATGATTTTCTGGTGGTGGTCGCCTGACAGTGTAGAGCCCTAATATGGCCTCAATTTCTCAATATAAACTAGTCTTGCTAGGTTTCTTTAGAAAAATATGAGTAGCAGCGAGATAACTTCTGTTAATGGAACAAAGCTTTGATACCATGATAAATCTGAGAATAGGTTATTTCATTGAAGTTATTTCTCTCTATTATATAAATTTATATATATATATACACTAGTATCTAATTACAGTTATGATAATTCCTAAATTACAGTAATGTGTACACACTGATTATGGTATATCTATGGCATATCTTCTAACATACATACATATATATATCTTCGAAGATGCATGACGATCATGACTCCAAGAGTCATGATTGTCATGCATCCTTGACTCATCTTAATAGCTACCATGTCCTTTGCCTTGAAATCAAGCAAAATATTTGTTTAATTTTTCTGTTTTACATGATTAATATGTCAATTGTCCATCAATTATCAATTTTCCTTATTCTCTTCCAGGTCATTCGACATTTTGATGGATGCAAGGCTGACCTGGTAGTCTGTGATGGTGCTCCTGATGGTACAGAAGCACATAATTTCAACTACATATTTACGGGTCTATCATTTTCCTTAATATAGTTGGTTTCAATTTATTTGTCTGATATTAACTTTCTCCGTAACTGCAGTTACTGGACTTCATGACATGGATGAATTTGTTCAATCCCAGCTCATATTGGCAGTGAGTGTTCACATACATTTTTAGACTAATAAATGTTGCTAACAGAGAATTTTTATCTTGGATATATTTGTCAGTAATTTCCTACTGTAGGAGTATTATGGTATATGTTTTAATGCATTCAATATTGCTTTCAACTCAATTGTGCTCGTCAAAAAGCTTTTATAATATAGCGTCAACATCAAAGTTTTGAAAGGCCCAAAGCTTTTATAATATAATGCATTCAATATTGCTTTCAACTCAATTGTTTTTTTAAAGGGAATCTTCTTTTGGAGTTTGGACTTCTAACAGATTTGTGGTTACTACAATACCATAATCTTCCATAAATTCCAGTGGCATTGACATATCCACGTTCTTGTCTAGGAAAAATGAGAAAAGTATGTTGTGACCACCGCTTCATAGTTTGATGTAGAACAACAATATTATCGCCTGAATCTAATGGTTGACCACTCTTTACTTAAGACTATTTGGGCCCCTTACTTTTGCTACATAAGATTACTAAGAATTAGTCTCCCAAGATAAAACATACTCAAATTTTATACTGTACTAGAATTTGTTGTGTAGAGACAATCTAGTGCAAAACTATAAATGAGAGAAGAAAATTATAGCAAGAAAAAATATTAGAATGATATTTTTTAGTATAAAACTTGGGTGGATTTACATTCTATTTATAGGTTTCCAAGTATCTTTTTGAAGAGATACATCCCTTTGAAAAGGTATTTAAATATTAGAGATATGTTCTTTTGAAATGATATGTTGAACCATTGTAATGATTCATCCAGTGGTCTTATCAATTTGAACCATTGCATCGATTCAATTGTTTCATCCCGAACCATTGCATTAGTTTAATTCCTTCTTAACTCGAATCAATACATCCCTTGTCTAAATAGATCCCTCTTAAAAAAGTCATAATTTTTCAAACCAACCAATTGAACCAACACATCTATTGGTTTTAATTGCAACATATAATATATTTATTATATACTTTCCAGATTGAAAATATCTAACAATCATCCTCTATTTTCACAATCTTGCAATCCTTTTCCTTTGACATTCTTCTTTCTCTTATTAGATATAGCATACATAAGTAAGATGTCTTTCGACTTGAACCTTTACATAGTCTATATCACAAAATATCTGAATTCTTAGTAGCGTTAGCTTTGAACCAAGAAATCTTAAAGTGAAATCTTGCTTAATAAACCTATACTATATCCGTTATAGTTTAAGGAAACCCAACACATTTATGACCTTGTGTTTACCTGTTTCGTAAGTGACTTAGAGACAAGCCTTGAGTCTAGCAGAAGCGAACAAACTTCCCTCACTTATATAGGTAAATCTAATTAGATGCACTTGCATGACTTGCATCCTCCATGGTTTCGAAGAATTTCTTCTTCATACTTATCTAGTGTATAATTGGTTATTACTATAAGTATTTTTCCATTGAACTAATATACTAGATGTTACTCTAGTATTTAGTTGGGTTCCATTTGTAGGTTACCTCTCATTCAAAGGCTTTAAACTCATCTCTGTGGAAGTCTTGCATATTACATCCTTGCCTAGGCCTTTTGTAAAATGATCCGCCAAATTTTCCTTTGACTTGACATAGTTAAAAGTGACAACCCCTTTGTTGATTTGTTCCCTTACATAACTATGTCTTAAACTTATATGTTTAGACTTCCTGTTATAAACCTTATTGTAAGACCGTGATAATGTTACCTCATTATCACAATATATTGAGATAGATGTGATTAACTTGGGTCAAAGTGATATCTCAAATAATAAATCCTTAAGCCATTCGACTTCTTTTACAGCAGCTGATAATGCAACAAACTCGGATTCTATAGTTGAATGTATTATCAAGGTTTGTTTCTTAGAACCCAAAAAAATTGCCCCTCCTCCTAAAGTGAATATCCATCCACTTGTAGACTTTATTTCATCCGAATCCGTTATCTAGTTTGCATCCGTTTACCCTTCTACCACAATTGGGTATAACATAATGCATAGTTCATTGTGTCTTTAAGATATTTAAGTATCCTTGATATTGCATCCCAATGAATTTGACTGGATTATGAGTAAACCTACTCAATACTCCAACCGTAAATGCTATATCAGGTCTAGTACACTGCATTGTATACATTAGACTGTCGATTATACTTGCATACTGTAACTGAGATATCTTATTCCCTTTATTTGGAAATAAACTTAACAGTATGATCATATGGAGCAGAAGCTATCTTGCAATTCGCATGATTAAAGTTCTTTAACAACTTCTCAATATAACGAGTCTGAGTTAAAGAAATGGTATCCTGAGACCGCACAATTTGAATACCTAAAATTACATTAGCCTCCCTCATATCTTTCATATCAAAGGTAGCAAACAAAAATGCTTTAGTTTCTAATACTACCTTTTCACTAGTGCCAAAAATAAGCATTTCATCAACGTATAAACAAATTATAACACCAAAACCTTTACTAAACTTAGAATAAATACATTTATCCGATTCGTTTATTTTAAATCCATTGTAAACAATCATTTGGTCAAATTTTTCATGTCACTGGTTAAATTGCTTGTTTTAGGCCATATAAAGATTTAACAAGTTTACAAACTTTTCTTTCTTGACCTTTCAAAACAAACCCTTCTGGTTGTTCCATATAAACTTACTCTTCTAAATCACCATTTAGAAAAGCATTTTCAACATTCATTTGGTGTATAACAAGTTTATTAATTGATGCTAATGCAATTAATAATCTAATGGTACTAATTCTTGCTAATGGAGTATATGTATCAAAGTAATCAATTCCTACATTTTGCTTAAAACCTTTGGCTTGGTGTCTAGCTTTATACTTATATATAGATCCATCCGGTTTTCTTTTCTTTTTAAAGATCCATTTACAGCCATTGGGTTTACAACCAGGAGGTAAATCCACTAAGACCCAAGTCTTGTTACCCATGATAGAATCCATTTAATGGTTTCTTGCCAAAAACCTGAATCTTGAGAGGACATAACTTCTCTAAAAGTCATGCTCAGTCACAAAAACACTAGAAAAAACAATATCATCTCTATTTCCTTCTACTCAGGGCAATAGGATTTTTCTATCCTTGCTCTCTTATTTTTTCTTTGTTCTATTTTTTCAGTAGATATAGTAAATTCCATTTCATCATTTGTTTCATGATGAATTGTTCCTTGATCCTCTTTATCAATGTCTTCTCTTGACCCTTTCCCAAAGAATGAATTCTCAAAGAACTCAACATCTCTAGACTCCAAAATTATATTTTGACTAACAAAATTTGTGGATTTTGCATAGCCTATAAAAGCACACTTGATTGCTTGATTAGGCCTTTTAGGATCAGTTAACCTTACTAATGTCCTACATCCTCACACCCTTAAATGGTCAAGAGAAGGTTTTCTCTTTTTTTACAATTCATAAGGTGTAATGTGAGTTTTCTTATTGGGTATACAATTAAGTATATAACAAGCCGCCATTAATGCTTTCCCCCATAAATTGTTAGACAAACCAGAAGTAAGAAGTAACATATTAATCATTTCTTCAAGTGTCCTATTTTTTGTTCTGCCACTTCATTTCGTTGAGGACTATAAGGGGCTGTAATTTGATGAATTATACTATAATTCTCACAAAAATCATTATAAGAGAAGTATTCCCCTCTTCTATTCGATTCAAGAACTTTAATTCTTCGATTTAATTGATTTTCAACTTCAACCTTGTAGATTTTAAATTTTTCTAAAGCCTCGTGTTTAGTCCTTAACAAATAAGCTTGAGTGTATCTAGAACAATCATCTATAAATATTATAAAATATCTTTTACCTCCCCTAGTTAATATGCTCTCAAATTCACAAGTATCGGAATGAATTAATTCTAATAATTGTGAATTTCTTTCTACTTTTTTAAAAGACTTCTTAGCAATTTTAGACTTAACATGTATAACACATTTTTTTAAATCAAAAAAATTAATCTTAGGAATTAAACTAAGTCATGCTACGCATACTTTAATAATTTACATGTCCTAATCTAGTATGCCAAACATCAAAAGTAGAAAGCATATAAGCAAAAGATGAATTTTCATTAAAAACATTTAGTTTGTACATGCCATCAGATTCATATTATTTTCCTACATAACATGCCACCCTTGGACAATACAATACAATTAGCATCAAATAAGACTTTTATGCCATGTTTGTTTAAAAGACTACCAAATACAAAGTTTTTTTTTAATTTTTGGAACATGATGAACTTCATTAAGAGTTATTGTCTTCCTTTATGATAACTTGAGAAGCCTTTGCCCATTACTTTTGCAATTGATGAATTTCCCATGAATAGTTCTTGACTATCCTTCATAGGTTCATAGGCTTTAAACATTATTTTATCCTTGGCAATATGATTGGTTGCTCCAGAATCGATCTACCATTCCATGTCATTTCCAATCATGTTAGTCTCCATAATCATAGCTTCATTGTCTACCATATTTGTTTTGTCATTCTTTTGTTGCCTTTGCTTCAAGTACAAAAAACATTGTTTATTGAAATGTCCCGCCTTACCACACTTCCAACAAGTACCTTTTGGTTTTTTTATTTCCGTAAGTGTTATCTTGACCACCACACTTTCTTTTGTTGTGTCCTTTTGGTTTAAATGCATTTTCTATGACGAGGTTTAGCACTTTTGTTTTCTATTTTCAATTTATCCAAGTTCGGATAATTCTCTTCAACTTGGAGAAATTTAATAAGCTCTTACATAGTCATTGCATCTTTCTTTTGTTTTTATTCCTTTCGACAATCTTTCCACAAAAATGGTAAATTTGAGATGATTGTCAAAACTTGAAACCATTCGTCAAGGCTATGGCCTTCCGACACAATTTGATTCATAATAATTTGAAATTCATGTACTTGCAATATAAAAGATTTGTTATCTATCATCTAATCATCAAATAATGAACTTACTAGAATTTTTTTTTATTTTCGGCGTCCTCGATTTTGTACTTCTTGTCGAGATCCTCCTATAATTCCCTTGTCGTCTTTTCGATGAACTTGACTTTATACACATCGTCCAATAAATTGGATAACACATTTAGAATATACCATTTACGGATGAAGTCATATTGTTCCTATTTTATTCGAATCTTCATTTCTATTGGTAACTCATGTTCTTTTTCTTCCATTTTCTCTTCATTTAGCACATGAGAGAGTTTTAGTGCCGTTAAGTAAAAATACATTTTTCTCTTCCAATGTCTGAAGAATAATCCATCAAACTTCTCGAGTTTGTTAATTTAATTCAAGCTACTTTTTGCATTGTTGTCCTCCATTGTTAATATAGTCTTAAGAATGTTGTGGCCCACTTCGTAGTTTGATGTAGAACAACAATATTACCGCTTGAATCGAATGGTTGACCACTGTTTCCTTAAAACTATATTCGTCCCTTACTTTTGCTACACAGGATTACTACTTAGTCTCCCAAGATAAGACATGCTCATATTTTACTCTGTACTAGAATTTGTTGTGTAGAAACAAATCTAATGCAAAACTATAAATGAGAGGAAAATCATAGCAAGAAAAAATATTAGAATGATATTTTTTCTAAAAACTTGAGAAGGATTTGGAATAAATTTTGAAGTATAAAACTTGGGTGAATTTACAATTTTATTTATAGGTTTCCAAGTACCCTTTTGAATTGATACATTTTTTTGAAAAGGTATTTAAATATTAGAGATATATTCCTTCCTTGAAAGGATATGTTGAACAATTGTAACGATTCATCCAATAGTCTTATCAATTTGAACCATTGCATCGATTCAATTGTTTCATCCCGGACCATTGCTTGGTTCAATTGCTTCTTAACCCGAATAAATACATCTCTTGTCTGAATAGATCCCCTTGTTCAAAAAGTTATAATCTTTCAAACCAAACCAATTGAACCAACACATCTATTGGTTTTAATTGCAGCATATAATAAATTTATTATATACTTTCCAGATTTTAAAATATCTAACAAAGTAGTCTAAAACAAATGTGTTTAGTAAATAAGTAGCTGTAGGTATGGCAGTTATCCATTGCAGACTAAGACAATGAGAGCAAGAAAAAATCCTTAACATGGTAAGGTTTGCCTTTCAAGTACCTATCATAAAAAGTTCAGTGATTTTTGAGTTCTGAAGCTGGATTGCCGTCTGCCTTTTCCATCATGTGCATGTTTCTTCCATTTTGACCATCTTCTGTTCCTTGCTGCCTGTAATGAGATAATTAGAAGATGCTCTCAGTGCCAGTTTTCTTATTTCACATCTTTTGAGTAGTCTTAATTTAAAGGATTGAGCCTGAACCCTATTAATATATTCCAAGAAATTGCTATTTGCTAGATTAGTTTATTGTCTGTAAGCAAACGTAAATCTCTGTTTAAGATTGTATCACTGATATCGAAACTTGACTACTTGCTTTCAGGGTTTAACAATAGTTACCCACATACTTAAAGAAGGTGGGAAATTCATAGCGAAGATATTCCGGGGTAAAGATACGAGCCTCCTTTACTGTCAGGTTAAAATTACTCTATAACTTTTACATTTCAAAGTTAATTTCTACATTTAAGTTAAAAAAATTCTTTGCGGCCCATTTGTCAACATCTTAATCAACACTTTCGGTATAGTTGCTTGTCCTGCCTGTCCTTTACTAAATGTTGGCATTGAAAAACCAATATACCCGTCATTGCCCCAAGGAGTTGTCTAGTTGATCAGCATCCTAAGGGTGCAATGTGGTATCTGTATACAAGTTACTGGTAAAGCACAAGTAATGAGCTTGCAAGTCTTATCAGGTGAAACTTGGTTATATTCTCCATTTAGTGCAAATGTGCAATAAAATTTGATCCCCTTTCTATCTCATGAGACATCTCGCAAGTCACAGGTTATCCGAAACCGAAAGTCTGGTTTGCTTCTCTGTTGGTGTTTAATCACAAATACTCTAAAGAAAAACAGAAAACTAGGTTTGTCGTCCGCTGTGAAGTAATATTAACAATATATAGCGTGTACTGTCCAGTTCATGGGATATGGTGCATAGGATATTATGTACGTTAGACCAGTGTATTTTTTTACTTTGCTTTTTTATGCTTTCACTACTATGCTTTACATGTGAAATTTCTAGTTTTCTTTCTCTCTCTCTGTCTCTCTATCCGTCTCTCTCTCTCTCTCTTTTTATATATATATAATGATTTGATTATAGCATATCTGATGTATCCAATTATGCGCGACATCGTTGTATGTATATGTGTATAATCAAATCATTCGAGTGCCTATGACCATGATTTTTATATAAAATTATATGAACATGTATCTAAATAATTCTTGTATTATTTGTTTTCCATTTAAGGATAAATTCCAGAGATGATTAATTAGGATAGGCCCAATGCTTAGTTCTATGATTAAGTCTTGAGTTGTCAAGTTTGAGAACATTGTTCAGAGTATGTGATAGGTCGCCTTAGGGGAAAAAGACTAAAAAAAGTATCATCATGAACCCGGTCTAGGTATTTGAAGATGTCACGGGTGGGACAGCACTTTGAAATTTGAATATGTTCTTAATGATGGATGCATAAGCCTGCTACAGGGTGATTTAGGAGTTATACTGTCACTTACATCGAACGTCATACAACCTACTTCCATATTATAATCTGCAACCCCGGCAACATGGTGGTACTTGTTTTTTTTTGGTATAGTCTAGTTATGAGGATATTTGCAAATTGCCTACCATTTGATTTATTACTCACCTCAGTCGTATTGTATATGTGTGAGTTGTTAAATTTTCAACTCACATAAAAAGTATAAGAATTTGCTTGTGTTTTGCAATAGTTGTCTTTGCCACTTCAAAACAGTTATAACTTATTAGTGCAAGAACTAGTTTTGCCAAGCTCATGAAATTGTTGATGATTTGCTTCCATTGCAGCTAAAACTATTTTTCACAGAAGTAACTTTTGCAAAACCAAAGAGTAGCCGTAATTCAAGCATAGGTAATAATTCTATTCATCTTCTAGTTATATATTTTTTCTGATGTACTAGTTTCAGTTTTCTAAACCTGGCAATTGTTTACTTCCTCCCAGTTTTAAATTATCCCTGCAGCTCAGAGTACATGATAATTTGTCGAGGGTGTATGGCTGCCATGTGGAAATATATGGCCCGCCCTATGATTGTATTTACCACATGAAGAAGAAATACAATTAACATTATTAGAAAGAAAATCCAGATTTCTTGATTTATTCTGAAGTTGAATGATTTAAATGATGATGGTTTAAGTTTGTGGTACAAGAAACTAAATTACTATGAAGTAGGCCATCTCTCTCTCTCTCTCCCTCTCTCCCCTGCAAACTAAAAAAAGTGTTTAATGGAAAATTGGCACCAGAAATACTGCTGAATAAACCAAAATGCCCAAGTGAGAGACATTAAGAAGCCGTAAATGCAGCAAGGAAGTCCATGCTCTTTAGAAGGTTACTATTTTGTCCTGTGGTAGACTATTATTATATTTTTTTTCCTATTTTCCCTTTACTTTATTCAATACGAGAACACCAATTGTCTCTTATATATTTCTTTCCGAATCAGCTGAGAATAGCAGAACAAGTCTCGCACTTTATCCCTGTTCAAATCACAGTATTTCAAGCCATGACACTAGACGTGTAAATGAGCCTGACTAGCAGTATTTCAAAGTTCAAACCTGTTTGAAAAGAATCTGATCCACAGTACAAATGGAAAGGAGGGAAGTGACAGGTCGATGGTTGTCTTCTTCTTATTGTCCTGCAACTAAATCCAGCTTAACCCATGTCCTTGAATCATGTATCACGACAAAATCATTATCTGGTGTGGATCAAATATCACCTAAGATTTTATCTGAATAATTACCACCTAAAATTAATTATTTATAAGTTCTAAAGTAGAATCGACATAATTACTGGGGAGATGTTATAGATAATACCATCTGAAATTTCCTATTTTCTTCAGTATATTGAGAATTTTTGGTGTATAGCCAACACAAAAGACACCCGATTCTCTGATTTTGACTCTTCAAAGTTTCTCTTGAATGACTGAGGCTGCCTTGTTTGGTTTTCACTTTCCTTTCTCCTTGACGAAAAACACTTGCATGCAATAAAGCAACGGGAATAGATTTTCACCTCCATAATCTTACATATGAATTACATTTTAGTGCTTTGCGAACCAGAGCAACTCTAACGTGGAATGCATTTCAAACATATTCTGATTTTGGGCTTTTAAGTTGTACTTTTGAGTCTCAAGTCCAAAGGGAAGTCGAAGTATTATTGAGTCCAGTTGGTCTCCAATTGTGATTGGTTCTCAACCTGTAATTGGTCCCCAAGTTTTAGTTATTCTATACTGGTACGTAATCACAAGTTGAATTAGTAGAGTTATTTGAGATTGAAGGTGTGTGCTTTGTTTTGGCTTTTGTGCCATGGGGCAATGTGGATCCCTGCAAGTGTGAAACACTCTTCTTCTCTTCCCTTTTAATCTGCAATCTTATCCTATCTAACCTTCTGACCTTGAAGTTCAGGCACATCCTAGCCATGCTTCTATGTTAGAGATCGTTGTTTAAGTCTTGCTTCTCTTATTCACTGTTTCTTTAGTACACACTTTTGGGGTTGTGTGAATGTTCTGGGCTTGCAGTTGCGGATCATGTAAATTTCTCAGGAGTGAAGATAAACGGATTAAATGCTTTAAGAAGAAAAATGCTTCAACTCATTGAATCATGACTAAATTCTGTATACTTTATGATGCAGAGGCATTTGCAGTTTGTGAGAATTACTCTCCTCCTGAAGGATTTAATGAGAAAGATTTGCATCGCCTCCTTGAAAAGGTTGGAAGTCCATCTGGGGCTGATGATCTAGGTAATTCATAATGCTTGTATGATAATGAATTTTTACTTTGATTGTGCGTCCTGAGTTTTTCCATGTACATGTTTGTTGATCCATAGATTGCAGTAGTGAATGGTTGGAAGGACCAAATAAGGTGTATATACCATTTCTGGCTTGCGGGGATCTCAGCGGGTATGACTCTGACCGCTCGTATCCACTTCCTAAAGCCGCGGACGGAACTTACCAGAGCTTGGATCCTGTACAGCCTCCAATTGCTCCACCTTATAAGAGAGCTCTTGAAATAAAGAAAACCTCTAATCAGGGAACCAGGGATCATCTTGAGAAGCTCTCCCTTGATTCTTAAGCATGTTATTGGTCGCTTCTTTTTAGTAGACCCACTTCTTGTAGTGAAATGATACAGACATGTAACTGATTATGGAATCAATTGTTGATGGACCATTATAACTATGCAAGTTTTTCATTTTTGCCATGTTGATTCAATAAAGTCCAAATTTGTAAGATTTCAGCAGCAAGCATGTATTCTGTTAGTTTGCCTGCATTCATCTTTTGCATTAATTGCATTGTTAGTTATAAGTTCATTCAACAAGGAAGAAGAAGGATCATTGAGTACTTATGGTTGCATATTTAGAGACAGTTGGATTAAGGATGAGTGACTGTGACTGAATAATAACTCATAATCCACAGTTACAAATTGGAAGCAACAATGTTATAGAAATAACGGCTTATTCGTGCTTATTCGTGCTTGTGAGTTAAGTTTAAAATAAATTGTTTAAGCAACTACTTTTCGTTATTTTAGAAACGAGAGTGATTAGCATGAAGTGAATTTCATAATAAGTTTACTTCATAACCAATACAGTGTTGACATGCAGGCGTAATTGATGATACGCAGGTGGAGAGATCACTCCCGCCTTTGTGTCAGCACTGTATTGAGCATGAAGTGAATTTACCATAGAGTTCATTTCATGGTAATCCTATCCTTTAGAAACATAGTATTTACAGCTCTCTTTCCAGTACTACTGTTTTCGATTACAGCTTTTTACCTAAAACAGATTGGGCAATGATATTTCTGAAATTTTGGCCAATTCTGACATGTTTGGAAGTTTCTACAACTTAGCTTTTATGAAAACGTAGGGAACATGACATATCAATTATTGGACATTCATGTTCAGAAGTAGTAGTAATTAAATTATAGTATTGCAGTTGCAGGCATCACATAGGCTTATAGCTGATATTTTTAGAAAATTGTTCCTATTCATTACTCTTTTCTTCCGTTCTTTAATATAAATCGTTTTAGAGTTATACATAAATATTAAAAAAATAATTATAAAATATTAAATATAATATTAATTGTTTATATTACCTTTGTATTAAAAAAAAGAATATTATTTATTAGACAGAGAATACTGAGAGAATCAAAGTTATATTTAATACTAGAAATAATATTAAAAATTAAGTAATTAATGTTTAGTTGAAATTCTCAAACAGACGAAAATATTTCTCAAAAATAACTTATTTTAAGGAATAGAAGGAGTAGATCGCTACTAGATTTTTTAATAATATTAAAATTTTAAATCAATAATAAGAATAAAAATAATTTAACATAGTTTCAAAGTTCAAAATTTCTGGAAGTGTCATTAAGGAAAAAAAATTGACTTAATATCTGTGTGAATGGGCCCACTAAATTGACTGGCAAATACTATTGGATATCGTTTTTATTATTGCAGTTGATGGGGTCTAATTAATGGGCATTAATTAGATTATATTTAGTTGAGTCAAAAGATTAAAAATAAATAAAGCAAATAGCAATATGCTTAATGCTTGTGGATATTTTACAGTACTAGGGCCTCTGTAGTACTTTTCATTAGAAAATTTAAGTATTCAGGCGTTGACCCACGGCCCTGACTGACTAGTCCATTTTCATGAGTTGGATGGATGGAAATGAGAGATCAATACAACTACCATTTGATTGAACATTCCTGCCAAAACTTTCTACTCCATGTATTGATGATGTATGACAATATTTATTTATAAATATTGTTTTGATCTACTCCCATGTACATAAGTATTAGTGACAAGTTTTTTTTTATTAGATAAATAATATGGTGAATTAATTTATAGGATTCGGTTAGTATGAAATTTATTTTTGATAAGTTGATTAATTGGCCAATAGAATACTGACACACATAGAGTCTTGCATACATGTCAGTACTCTATTGGTCAATTGACCAATTTACCTAAAAATAAACTTCATGTTAACTACTTCCTAATTTATAATATTATTTACTTTTATGTATTGATTGATGTACAATGTATATGTAATTAAGTATAAAACTTTCGTAATATATAACATGACTCAATTTCATGCATCCATTCATTAAAATGAAACTTTGTTCGTCTTGCAAATTACATTTCTTTAAATTTTGCATTCATCTCTCTCCATTCTAAATTAATTATAAGATTATTGTTCATTTTTAAAAATTAGTTAATTTGCGTCGTTATTTTTTAACATAAAATTGAGATGAATCATTAAAAATTATGAAATAATAAATATTACAATGTGTAGTAATTTTTTTATAGTTTATAATATTCATCATTGTATTGATTAAAATTTAAAGAATAAATGTAAATTCTGAATTTTAAAAAATCTTAAATCAATTTCAATAACTTAATAATGATCTTATATTTTGAAACACAGAGTATTGAGTAATATGGTCTCTATTTTATCGATTTGCAAGTTTTCAAATAAAATTACGTGTTTCGTTAGAGTGGTATATTGCAAGACCCTGGCTTTTATGAAATAAAAAATTAATTTTTTTTATGATTTTTATTTTAAACAGTAAAATGTTAAATTGATAAAAAAATTGAAGTTAATGGTGATATGTGCAAATTATAAAGTATGTTGGGGAATATTCGTTGTGTCGGCGAATATTCATTTCGTCGGGTAAAAGTACGCCGCCTCCGAAATAACCAAGCATTGGTGGGCACCCACAACGAAATATTATCGGATACAAAAAACGACATAAATAACATGTTTAATAAAAATGGTCAACGATACTATCACTTTTAATTGTTTTAATAATCGGTTATAAAAGAACAGTAGCACGCGGTATTCTACAGTGGCATTACGATATTCCACAATATCACACAATATTGCACAATACTTCATATGATTGATTCAATAATTGTTATAGTAGCAACTGCATAGTATTTCACGATTTTCGTCTGGTTTTGGATAGAAATTAAAATTAATGACCATTTTGTAATATTTTAGAGTACAATTATTCGATTGTAACAAAAAAAATTTCGATAACCACAATAAAAATCGGACCCTAGTACAGTGACCAAAAAATAATTTATCCCAAACTTAATTAAAGTAACTTTTCTTTACTCCATAAAGAATAAATAATTCTTTATAAATTTACATTAGATTATATATCTGCTTAAACATAAGCAATTTTGAGTAAAAGCTAAAATTGATCTATTTGTTTATTCAAGAAGCATTTTTCACACAAAAATATAAAAGTTATTTAAACTTTTATACTAGTGCATAATTTATATATTTGCTTACACAGAAGCATTATTTGATCAAAGCACAAATTAATATTTGTTTACTAAGAAGCATATTTTCTCAAGTATAAAAATCTTTGAACTTTTATAAATACATTTGCTCTTTAATTTATATCTGCTTATTTGAGAAGCATCAATCTGTACTAAATTATACTTGTTTATTTGAGAAACATCTATATGTACTAAATTCTTATCTGCTTATTTGAGAAGCAAATTGTTGTAAATTTATTTGTAAAAAGAGAAAATGTCAGAGTTAATTTATTTTATGTACCTGTGAGAAAGACGAGTAATTCTTCGACCAAGACCAGAGTCTTAGAGAGGTCAGCGGGAAGTTGGATCTCTAGTGTACTTGAGAGGTGAGGAAGAGACTATTGTTTCAAGACCAGATCATAGAATAGAACTAAACTCAAAAGAAGTACAACTAAGCTTGAGGAGGGAGCTTGCTGTCCAAAATAGATTAGTTGGGAACAGTTGGAAGTTTGACTATAAAACTTTGTAAAGGCTTCTCCGCCTGTTGAAGGAGTATTTATTACTGATAGTAATAGGATCTCAAGTTCTGGAGAGGAGCTTGATACTGGATGTAGCAGCATACCCGGGATGTATGTTGTGAACCAGACAAATCTCTGTGCATTGTGTGATTGACTTTTTACTGTCTTGCATATTAATTTCTAACACTGCAAATTAATTATACAAAAATCAAAAAGGCCTAAGATAATTTTTAAATTTGTAATAATCTATTTAACCCCACCTTCTAGATTATTATTGGACTTTCAAACGGAATAGCACTGTCCTCGACGGAATTCCGTCGAGATTAAGCCACCTCTAAATTTTTATGGGATGCCACGTGTCATGTTTAGTATCAACCAACTATTCTCGAGGGATGAAATTCAGTCGACCATATGTTAATCTCGACCGAATACTCTGTCGAGGTTAAGCCACTTCTAACTTTTTGTGGGATGCCACGTGACAAATTTAGTATCGACCGACAATTCTCGACAGATGAAATTCAGTGGACCATATGTTAATCTCGACTGAATATTCCGTCGAAGTGAGTTTGGTCGAGGATATGTATCTCCGACTGAAATTTCGACGTGCTTATATCTGACTGCATTTTGGACCGAATATTTCGTCGGAATTAACATAAACTCGACGGATTATGCTTAATTCCGATGGAATATTCCGTCGAAAATAACCGTTTTTGTTGTAGTGTATCTTCAATAAACACATTTTTAATCTTTCAACAATTATTCATCATTAATATTATAACTCATAATATTGACAACCAGATTATTCCCAAGAAAGAGGAGGCTTTCCGATAAGGATTTCTCCTTATTGGCGCACAATTAAATAACCTAACCTCTTTCCTTGACAGAACTTTTTAGACATTGTCAATAATACAAATAATAATATTAATAACTGTGTCGTCTCAATTATTGATTTAATAATATAAAATATTGGGCAGATGATACTTTGACAATAATTGAATCAATAATATAAGATACTATGCAACAACTACTGTTGCAATAATTGAATAAAACTGAGTGACTTCTTATGTAAGCATCAATAATTAAAGATACTGTACAATACTGTGTGCTACTGTGAAATCACGCGTATTACTGCACTTTTATCACCGGGTATTTCAACAGTTTAAAGGTAAAATTTTAGCCGTTGTTTTTTATAAAAATATTATTTAATTATGTCGCTTTCTATATCCGACAATTTTTATGTTATGTGGTCCACCAATGATTGTGTCGTCGTACGAATATTCTCCGATCAAACGAATATTTTATGACCACTTGCTTACTTTGTAAAATTTATACATATCACCCATAACTATAACATTATATCAAATCAACACCTTATTATTCAAAATAATATTTAGAGAAAATAAAATTTTTATTCATAAAAAGTTGGGGTCTTACATTAACAATGATCATACTTTGTGCTCAATTATCAATAATATGAAAAAGATGGAGAATCAGATTCATACTCTTATAGAAACGAACTTTCGTAGGTATGAGTTGAACTCCAAGTTTTTTGTGTTCTCCTTGAATTCACCGGGTTTGATTTTTTCATTTGATCAACGTTAGCCACCCAAGTGTTTGGCCTCTAGAGATGATCCACCAAGGAAGTATGCATTAAGAAGATGTATGTTGGCAAAACTCTAGATTCTATCTCTATAGAATATATCAATACTCTCCCAACTCTTGGAAGTTTAATTGTGTAATCCTAACCCATAATAAGACTTCTCTTATTTATCGATGTAGACAACCCTCCTAAACTATTTAAGAATAGATAAAACTCATTTAGGTATTTTTTTGCGTAGCATAAACTTATTCTCCAATAAGCACCTACATACATAGGCACACAATTTTTTGATAAATATTATTTCCTATTTTGATTATTCCTCATTAATTAATTTGCCCTTGCGCACATCTTGTTCCTTCGAGTCGATCCTGCATCTTGAAGAACTCATAATTGAATCTAACCAAAACCTGCTCCGTCATCAACACCCCGACTCATGTTGTTGACCCATATTGACCACATACCCTAGGTGGCATCTTACATGTACTGAATATTTTGGTTCATTAATTCCTTGATGATAAAACAAGCCAAATGATCATTTCTCATGCAATAAATGGTTTAAAAACAAAGTTAAAATGGCATTTGTAGTAAGGATGTAAACGAGTTGAATCTCAGCGAACACCTTAATGCTCAGATTTGTCTCGACTCAAAAAAATTGAGCTCGAATTCGATTAAGGATTTCTATTTTTGCTCCAGATTTAACTCGGTTCATTACTTGGACCTACTCGGCTCGTAAGTACTCGACTCGTTTACAGAGCGAGTTACTCATGAGCCTTCAAATCGAGTTTCGAATATGAACCATTTCACTTAAAATTGAACCACTACATACTAAATTTGTTACTTAACTAGTATTTATATATAAAAAAAATTCACTTTTATTTATGTTATATTGAAATTATAAAGAATGTAATATAAATTGATATTCAATTCATTGATTTATTGAAGTACAAATTTACACAATTTCATACTACACTATAAATTATAAAAATTGATACAAATATCACATATTTAGCTTACTAGAATGGATCAGACCAATATTCGAATATGATTCATCGAGCAGGTATCGAGTATGGTTCGGAAAAAAAATGAAATACTCGAACCCTAATTTAAGCGAACACTGGTATGTTCGAATTCGACTCGTGTTTCATTAAACAGAAAATGAGTATGCATCAGATTCGACTCGGACCAACTTCGAATTCGAGCTTTGGATCATATTTTCGAGTTGATCTCGAATCGAGTACCGAGCTACTTGGTTCAATTTACACACCTAATTCGTAGCCTGCACAAAATGTTATGAACCTAATTAGACATTACCACTATATATCTATAATATAAAACAGAGCGGAGAGAGAAAATAGACAAATGTCACATCAAGTTTACGTTAGCTGCTCTCTCTCTCATTCCAGTTTATTTAAATTTCAAACCCTCTATCTATTCTACCACACACACAGAGCTCTCTCTCTCATTCCCCCCTACATACAAATATGTGTTCTCATTATGTTTCAGATTTACAATTGTTTAATTTTGACTCACATATTTCGATAATTTTTAAATTTCAAATATTTTCAGGTATATATTGAAGGATACATGGTGTAAGCTGTAAAGTAAATAGTCTTATACTCAACATGTTGTTTCTCTATTTTCTGCATGTATGTATTCATTGTGTTTCGTCTTTTGTAAAGTTAGCTAATTATACATGGTTATGATGATTTTGGGTATGGAATGATGGTTTTTATGGTAGTTTGGATATGTATGGATGATTGTAGTTTTGTAAACATGTTTAGATTTTTTGGATATCTATTTTTAAAGGAAACTCTGCCGAAATTTCTTGAAATTAGTAGCGACTAGCTTGATATTTTGGTGGTTGGATGTGTTGATGATTGAGTATGTATTAATTTCTTCATATATGTATTTTTTTGTGTTCCGTATTTTATAAATTTAACTAATTATGCATGGTTATGATTATTTTGGGTATGGAATGATGATTTTTTTGGTGG
This sequence comes from Panax japonicus, assembly GCA_020205505.1. NCBI lineage: Eukaryota > Viridiplantae > Streptophyta > Magnoliopsida > Apiales > Araliaceae > Panax > Panax japonicus. Next base: position 1,061,240 of record CM035107.1, read on the forward strand.
TTTGGATATGTGTGGATGATTGTAAGTTTTATAGACATGTTTATATTTGTCTGGATATCTATTGTTAAAGGAAATTCTGTCGAATTTTTTGAAATTAGTAGCGACTAGCTTGATGTTTTAGTGGTTAGATATGTGTTAATGATTGTGTGTTCCGTATTTTGTAAAGTTAACTAATTATACATGGTTATGATGATTTTGGGTATGAAATGATAATTTTTTTTGTGGTTTGGATATGTAATGATGATTGTAAGTTTTGTAGACAGGTTTAGAATTTTCTGGATATTTATTTTTAAAAGAAATTTTGCCGAAATTTCTTGATGCTAACTAGCTCGATATTTTGGTGGTTGGATATGTATTGATGATTGAGTATGTATTAATTGTTGTGGTGATATGTGTCTTTAGATAATATAATATTTTTCAAATTTTAATTTAATTTTTCGTTACACCGTGCCTTCAGGCACGGGTTATAGCTAGTATATATATATATTAAGGCAATTGACCATAAAATAAAATTTGAAAAAAAGAAAAGAAAAAGGAAATGTTACATTAGGGTAATAAGTCAATAAAAAAAATAAAAGTGAACTTAATGATGAATGCATCTTCTTTTACTGTGCATGCGCTACAAATTAAAGGTATTTTTAAAAAAATCTAAAAAAGACAAAAAATGTCAGGATTAGGGCGGCCAAATTGAGCACAATTCATTCATATTAATGCTACACAGACAAAAATATTGGACCGATTTATTGATCAGGTTCAATTTTTTTAATTTTTTTTCTTCTTGTGACTCCTAAAAAATGTATAGTATTTATTTCAATAATTTTTTTTATAAAATAGAATATTTTAAGTGTAATTTGGATACATATACAAAAATAGGGTTATACAGACTGTATAACTCTGTTTTTGTATATGTATCTAAATTACACCTAAAACACTATATTTTATAAAAATTCCTGTTGGAATAAATACTATACGTTTTTTGGGAGTCACAAGCTAAATTTTTTTTGAAAATGTCCAATATTCATGTCCAATAAAAATGTCTGCCAAGACTTATTCATTCATAAATGCATAATTAACGTGCATGCATTCATTGCTAAAATTCATACTTGACTTATTCATTCATAAATGCCAAGACTTATTCATTCATACTCCCTCCATCCCATTATATATGACGTTCTAGAGAGTTTTTTTTTTCCAAAATATTTGACGTTTTACAAAATCAAGAATATTTTGTCTACTTGTTTCTTTTTCTACCTTCCCTTCTCCACCACCATTAATGGCTATTTCTCTGTTTTCAAAAAACAACTCAAATTCTATTCTTTAATTAAGAGAGAAAATTAGGAGAGAGGGTGTGAAATCAAGTTTGGTGTTAATAGAGAATTAAATGAGATTAAAGTATTAATCAAGGGTAAAATAGTAAAATTATATCTATTCTTAATTTATATAAAAATATCTAGAACATCTAATATAATGGGATGGAGAGAGTAATTAATTAACTTGGCAATTAATGATGCAACCAATTCTTTTTTCTAATAACCAAAAATATCTCTGGCCAAGAAGATCGTTAAATAAATAATAAATAAAATCTTTAGCTAAATAAATACTTCTACAGTCTACACTAAACTTTTCTCTTCTTTTTTTCCCCTAGTTGATATATGAATCATCAATGGTCGATCATTACATATATATATATATATATATATATATATATATTTGTTTCATTAATTAATTTACATATAAATACTCTTGGTTGATAAATTAAGAAATTGAATTGGATTTGTCGAGAGAGGAAGAAGAGTTGAAGAACTGGATGCAGTCTTGGATAGCTTCAGCCCGATGGGAATCATCAAGTGGCTCTGCATAGGATCGGGACCTGACCAAATTATTATTAGTTGTAGAGCTGGAACTACAGACTTTACGGGAGGACCTTGTAATTTTGATGAGGGATACAAAACTCAGTGCTCTTGCCACCTTTGCTCCTACACCCTTCACAAATCTCTCCGCCGATGATAACCCACCGGAGGAGGAGCTGCTCTTGTAATCCGATGGCGGGGACACCCTTATACTCCAAGCACCAATAATGAGCTTCCTCTTCTTGTAATTATTCCTGCCGCAGTTTTCGCCAACTTTGTTGAAGAGTAAGGAGGTTGGGTACTCAAATTCATTTCCATCACAACTGAAGCTCACTCTCTTACTCATCTTAATTATTGCTTAATTACTTCTGAGTTTAATTTCACACAGCTAGAGAGAGAGAGAAATATAGGAAGAAGGGACAGTTGGCTAACTAGTGAGAGCTATTTATTGAGGAATGATGAGAGATATATATATATATAGAGAGAGAGAGATTATAAAGGAGGGTGTTTGGTTTGTTTACTGAAATGAGCAAAATTCAACTTTAGAGTTCTGTGAAAATATTTATGTACTATATGGTATTTGTTCATTGAGGTTAACTGAACACCAATCAATTGCTTAATTTCATGCATTTATTCTCATATATATATGTGTGTGTGTGTGTGTGTGTGTGGTAGAGTAGTATTTATTCTAACAAAGTACTCCCATTCGTTTTAAAATTAGAAATATAATTTAATTTTTGAGATACGATATATTAAACTTCAAATTAATGTGAATTTATTTATTTTTAATTAATATAATTATTATAATTGTATAGTATATAACAAAAATTTATTTCATTCTAAATTTTTATAAACCATACATATTTTGAAATTTAATATGACGTTATTTGACATAAAAAATCAAATTGTATTTTTAATTTTAGAACCGATGGAGTAATAAGTTGTGGGGTGCATGAACCCAGTAAATCTTCCCTTGCATGTTTATCCCGAAAATAGAATATGATGTAGTGGTGGCCTAATGATGAAATTATGATGATAAATATGAACATATTGAAAATTTTCACAAAAATTTACACTTTTATTAACCGAACATACCTGTTTTTGCGGAACAAATTTTTCTTTGGAAACAGTTAAGACTCTTTTGTGAAAAAAAGAAGAAAAATTAAGCTGTCACTTGGTACAGCAGTACTTCCATTAGGAAGAAAAGTATATATAAACTAGACAATATTTGCTTAATTTAATTAGAATTAATTAGCACAGTAGGCAGGATTAAGTACGTATGAATAATGGTTAAAGAAAATGCTGGAATATGTATGTATGTATATATATATATATAAAGAATAAGAAAATAGGGTTTTGGTCAAAAGGGAATTGGGGTGGTGGAGCCATTGAAAGTAATTGGTTAGTTGGAAATGAAATATACTTATTTGCATGCATGAGCATGAGCATGAGCATGAGCATGAGGTCAAATTAATAAAACAAAAAATGAGGAATTGAAGAAACAAATAGACAAGTTAATAAAACAAAAAAGGAGGAATTGAAGAAACAAATAGACAAGTTAATAAAACAAAAAAGGAGGAATTGAAGAAACAAATAGACAAGACTTGAAACTCAGCGTTTCTTTTAAGGTTGTGGGAGCTGGGGGTAACTTGCAGAATATCTAGCTAACCCATTACATACACATTTGCCTACCCCTTTTCCTTTTGCTTGCCACCTTGATTGTGTTCAAGAATCCACAGTACCCTTTCTGAATATGTTTCTAATTATTACTTTCATTACACTTGTTTGTGTGTGTGTGTGTGTGTGAGAGAGAGAGAGAGAGAGATCATATATAGAACACGAGAATATGTTTTGAATTTAAGGTGGGGGCATGATGGGGTTTTTTGGCCTAAATATTAGGGAACCACCTGTCAGTGTTCTTTTCCTTTATTTCACTTTGACAAAGGAGTTCCTGTATCTTGACAAAAACTCTGTTTCGTCAGAAATTGGGAAGTTTTTTGACTCAAAGCAAAAGACTTTCTCTCTCTGGTAGAGTATTGAGTTACTTACATTTGATTCATAAAATTTATGAATATAAAATAAAATTTTATTGATGAGACTCGTTTAGTTATCGAGTCGAGTACGATCTCAAATCGAGTCTGAGTAGTTTGAATTTTTCAAACGAATATGATTAGAGTACGTATCAATAAAAAATTACAATTTTAGAAGATTCGAGTAATTTATTGAATTTTAAAATTTGTTAATATTAAAATCATTTATATTTCGAGTCGAGCACGAATTGAACTTTTAGTCGAACAAATACGAATCGAGTCCAAACTATTTGTTCATTTTACAGTCTTATCCGCATGCATATATCGATCATGCCAAGATTGTATGCTCAGTTTCTCTCTCTTGAGTTTGGTAAAATTAGGCTTGAACTATTTATTAATTAACCATAAGTACATTCACCATTAGTTAAATTCAATCGCAAAAAAAATAAAAAAAAAATTAGATATGATAGTGTATAATGTATTGGTGTTTTGATATCTTTTCATGTCATTTACAATATTTTCTTTTATATATGTAAAATGTTCACAGAGGTAATTAAAGAGATTTTATTTTTATATTTTTCCCCAATATTTTGGTGGAAAACGAAAAAAAATGATATTAGGAAAAATAATTCTAGATAAATTAAATTTATTATTACGAAATAAAATTCAAAAAGGATATTCATTGGTGAAGAAAAACAACCCTCTTTATGTTAATGTCTCCAGCCACTAGACCACGAAGAACATGTTGTTCAAAGTACGTCTCAAATGAGCTTCGTTGGCCCAGTTTCATACACAATAGTATAAACGGGTCCTTTACATAAGTATACAACAAATAGAAAGTAATTACAAGAAAAGTGTATCAACTAAATAATTACAAAAAGAGTGTAATTAAGACTCATATTACAAATATAGTACAATTCATATTAATAAAGAAACCTAAAATCAAGGATAACTAATAATTCAAATTCAAATTCAAATCTTGTCTCTAACAACAATTTCAAATCCATATTTCAAAATTCAAATCAAAATGAGAAAATTAAAAATAAAAAATTATGAAGGAGCTAATGTTCATCATCCTCCTCTCTCGCCGCCACCGCTGCCGTCGCCACATCGCCGCCGCCGCCGCCACATCGCCGCCGCCGCCGCCGCCACAAAAATTGACTAGTAACTGCATCACATTTAAAATAAAATTGGTAATCAAATACAACTGAATTGGTTATCTTGGTCTAAAAGTTTGACAACCAATTTCATGTTGGTAAATAAAAAATAGAACACTGCATATTTATATCAAGGTAACCAAACTTTATACCAAGGTAACCAAACTTTTATACCAAGGTAATCAAACTTTTATACCAAGATAATCAATCTACCTTCACACCTGCAGTATGAATTAGTTACCTTGATCTGAAAGTTTGGCAACTAACTGCACGAAGGTTTGGCTACCAACTGTATTACATACAAAATAAATTGGAAACTTAATAAAACAGAATTAGTTACCTTGATATAAAGATTTGGCTACCAACTGCATTATAAAAAAACTGCAAAAACAGAGCGACGATAGCAGAGGGAGGGGGTGGGGCGTGGGCAGTGGGAGGAGGAGGAGGGGGTGGCGGAGGGAGGGGGGAGGATGAGGGGGTGGCGGAGGGAGGGGGTGGGGGTAGCGGATGGAGGGGGAGGGGGAGGAGGAGGAGAGGGGCAGGGGCGGAGGGAGGGGGAGGAGGGGGGTGGCGGAGTGAGGGGGTGGGGCGTGGGCGGTGGGTGGAGAAAGGAGGCGGAGGAAGAGGAAGGAGAGGGTGTGGGACTGGGGCTGGGGCTCGGGCGGGAGGAGTAGTGGCGGGGGGCAGAGGCGAGAGGAGGAGAGGAGGGGAGGCGGAGGGTGGGGAGGGGTTGGACAGGAGGAGGAGGAGGAGGAGGAGGCGGAGGAGGCGGAGGGAGGGAGGAGAAGAAGAAGGGAAACATAAATGGAGTGGGAGAAAATCGTGGGAGAGATGGGGAGAAAATTGTGGGAGAGATGGTTGAAAATTAAAACACATCCCATAATTAAAGGAATCATAAATATGTACTAATAATTAAAATAAAATTTTAAAGATATTAATTATGTAAATATTTAATGAGGGCACTTTTCATGTAATTATATTTTTAAATGTACTATAAAATGTAATTGGTATAAACTTGGGTGGTCGTCTAGATAAGGCCCCAAATTAGATATAAAACCTATGGGATATCCAATTAAAAGCCTTCCCCTGTAGATGAGCATCTGGGCCCAAGCATGTTTGAACTTTGAAGGTCCATTATATCATGGGTTCTTTATACTATTATTCAATAATTAGAAATCAATTATAAGATTAATGTATTCACAAAATAATTACAAAAGAGTGCAACACAATAACCACGTCAGATCATTCAGTTTTACATAAATAAGGAAATGCTGAAATCAAGGAGAAGTTACTGTCATCTGCGACAGTTACATATTCTTTGAAAAATTTCTACGATCGAGCAACCCAAACAAATCGAAGAGAGACTGACAATTCAGCCACGAAATCGATCAGTCTATTCAAAATCACGAAAAAAGAATAAGCCAACTGCATGTTTGACAAACTTTGTATGAAAACGACTACCAACTGCAACATATTCAAAATAATTTTATTTTTAAAAGGTTATTTATAAGTAACCAACAACTACATAAATGAGAACTTTTACATGGCATTTCGGATACCATCTGCACCTTATGTTAAAAAAAATAATTAATCATAACCACCACTATAAAATTTATCATTCGGGATACCTAAATGAGATTTATTGGTCACTACATATTGGACAATTGGACATCTGTTTGTTGCGCTGTCTAATTGGGATATATTATTCATTGGAATTTTGACATAGCATAACTAGATACTTTCAAATTAAAATTCAGAAAACATATAAATTGGATAAGTAATAATGAAATTCCTCAATATGTTCAATGTGTTAAAATAATCAAAAGGTAAATAGTAACCAACATGATGAAGTTCTGTCACTCACTAATACGCATTTAGTTACCTCTAAAGAAAAGAGTCTAACAAACCCAATATGAAACAAATAAATAATGTCAAACTACTTGTAATAGAATCAAAGACCAATCAGCAATATCCAAATATATAAGCACTAGTAACCAAAACACAATCAGCAGGTTTTCAAAACCAATTTATTCAACCTCTAAATTGTCAAAAAGTACCCAATAACCAAATCAGAATATAATAATAATCAAACGAAGAATCGATGACGATCACAAACGAACCAAATGAAGTAACGACGTCTGAAAACTTAGAAACAGAGCATCGACGCACTGAACTCAGAAACATGTAAAAGAATGTACCAACGACGAGTGCAGACGAGAGCCGACAAAGACGAAGCGGACATCGGCGACAACAAGAGATCAACGCCGACAGGAACGAAAAGAACGCCATCAAAAATCAAAAAGAGGAAGAGAAATTTGGTTTTCAAGTTCCCAAATTAGAAAATAAGGGTTTTCAACTAAAGAAGCATTTAGTAAAAAAGAGAGAGAAACGACAAAGGGGAAAGACATGCAATTCAAATTATCACAGATTAGGCAACCAACCGGGAACAGATACTACCATTACAAAACTGATTTGCCACATCAGCAACCCACTAAAACACCCAACTAAATTAAAGGGATACCAAATACACTAATTTTGTAAATAATATATTAAAAATGTATTAATTATGTAAATATTTTCTTAATGCACTTTTATTGTAATTTTTTTTAAATGTAGTATAAAGTTTAAATAACCCTTATATATCATCGTGTGTTCATTTTTTTGGAAATATTAAGAATATACTTCATCCGTTTTATTTTTAAACTTAAAATTGAGGCGATTCATTAAAAATTATAAAATATTAATGCTGCGTTTGGATTGGAGGAATGAAATGATTTTAAGGTATACGTTCAAGTATAAGTTTGGTTGTTTGTGATTATGGGTGGTGTAATAGAATGACAAAGTTATTACATATATTCATTCCATTGTAATGTATTTTATTCCATCACCTCTCACATGAAATAAAAAAACAAGGGGACGTAATGAATTTTTATTCCACTAGAATGATTTATCATCCAAACTAATTATTAAATACATTATTTTTCATTCTATTCCTTCCTCAATTTCATTTCCTCAATCCAAACGTAGTATAAATCTTACGATGAAAAATACTTTTTAAATAGTTTACAAGATTTATTTTAGTAACAATTTTAAATTTAAAAATGTTGTAAGTTGATTTCTAAATTATTCGATTTCCGAGTCTTGTTAGCAAGATTATGAGCTTGAGAAACCTTGACAATCTTACAATACAAACAAACAACAATTATATCCTAATAATATATCCCTAATGGCTTAATCACAAACAAACAACTAGACTTAAATATTTTTGTTTACTCCTTTCTTTTCACACTCCTAATCGCATTTAATACCAATATTATATTGATTGTCACTTGTACTATTAATTAATTACTCACCCAATTCAAATATATATATATATATATATATATATATATATAAAATATTATTTCCATTCCATGATAATTGATTTTTTCTCAATTTATTTCTCGTTTACAATTTTTTAGGAGATTAAATTATTTACTTTCTTATATTATTCTTAATTTTTTTTCATTGTCTTCAAGAATTTTTTTCCTTTGTATTAGTAATTTTCAACTTCCCATAAAATGGTAGTGATGAAATTTCATAAAAAAATTAATTATTAAATGATAGTATTAAATAAATTTTTTAATTCATGTTCATAAAGCTAAAACGACTATTATTATAGAATGAATGTAGTACTATTTGATATTTTTTTCCTAATCAATTGCAGTAATTTTAAATTCAAAATTTTATGTAAATTAATTCAACAATTAATATTGTAAACAACCTTAAAATTTTAATTTATTTTGAGAAATAAAATAAATTCACATAATAATTGGAGTTTTAAAATTTTACAAATTAATTAGAAAAAAAGTTAAATACGTGAGGAAATGGAAAAAGTGCGACTCGAAAGCATAAATGAACACAGGTGATACTCATAAATATATTCAGGTCTCAGACATACTATGTATTTGATCATATTATGGGGTTTACAGGCTAGAAGAAGCCCATTTGGAATGCAAGCCTCTGTAGTTGATTGCTTGAAGTAATTGATTTGTCCTTGTGAATTATCATATGGGTGCCACAGTTTTGTCTACTGGAGTATTAGTGTACTTTATTGATTTGATATAATTAATTTCAGTTTATTAATTACTTTATCCGTCTCATAATATATAATATACGACGTTTTAGATGATTTCATTTTTATTAAATTATTTATTATTTTATATAATTTAGGATGAAAAATCTTTTTAAATCATAAAAGATAGTAGATTTTATTCTCTACTTGACTCTTTTAATGGATTGCATGTTCCGCTGCAGTTAAACTTGATGTCTATTGTATTTTATCAGTTTAACACTGTTGAGGACTAATGCTGATTTATTATGTATTATCTTAGTCATAATATTTCTTACTGGGCTAGTTGAGCTCACCTTTTCTTTCACTATTCTCTTCAGGAAATGAGAACGTAGCCGGGACTAGTCGGGGAACGGAGTGATGGTCCGAGATGGTGTTTTAGTAGTACTCACTATTCTGTTAAATAGTGTGATAATAAATGTAATGAGGACTAAATTGAGTGTGGATATTGTCTAGATGATAATATTTGTATTAAAACTCACAGCATGTATTTTGTCGTATTTTACACGACTGTTGTATAATCAAGTTGTATTTTGAATTTAGTACCATGTATTTGGCGACTCAAGATGGATGATGTATACCTATTTTGGGGGCGTCACAAGAAGAATATTAATGATGACTCATCGGTCAGATCCGGCTGATGAGGAGATGGAGAAGAAGAGTTGAGAATAAGAGGCTGAATTGTCAGATCCGGTAGGATGAGATCAAAGTATTAATTAAGGGTAAAATAATAAAATTGCATCTATTCTTAATATGTGTGAAAATATGTAGAACGTCAGATATAATGGGATGAAGAGAGTATGTCCTTTGATGTAATATCACGAGTTTCAAAGAAAATTTCCACCAACCCAAAAAGAAAATTTGAGTACCTAAGATTTTTATTATTTTAGCCATTTGAAAAAATTCAAAATTATTGTAAATTTATTTAATATTACTTAACATAATAGTTAATATTGTAAAAAAAAATTAAATATAAAATACTTCATCCAGTGAAAAAAATTACACTTGGTCTTTCACTTCAAAAATTTGACCGATTCTGATTTTTATTCAAAATAAACACATTGAATAGCTGACCGATTCAGCCATTAAGATACATTCAACTCTAAACAAACCCCCATTAGTATGATAATGTTAAGTGTCTCATATTTTTTTTGTCTCAACATTAAATATTTTAATACTATGGTCAGGGCCGACCCCGAGGAAATGCAGAAGGAGCGACCGCACAGGGTCTCCAAATTTGAAGGGCCCCTAAAATTTTTTTAATGTATACTTATATTACCTATAGGTCAAATATATTTTATATAAATATTGAAAACGTTGACATTTATTATTTTAATTAATGATAAATTTTGATATAAATTGTGCTTTATATATTGGTACTAATAAATAAAATTAGTATTTTTACATGCGAGAGGGTCCTTATTTTTTTTTCTCGCACAGGACCTCCAAATTCTTAGGACCGACCCTGAATATGGTCATTCCGATAAAATATATTCAAACAATATAATGATGACATATTATTTGACACCAAAAAACTTTTATTATTACCCTTAATAAAATTTTAATTTTTCAATTCATTGAATCTATTTTATGAATGCAATGGTATATAATGATTGGGGTCGCTATTAGTGTCAATATCCAAGTAAAATGAGTTGAAAAATATCTTCTACCGCGTGGCACACCAACTTTGGGCTAAGATTTTGCAATGACTTGTTTCTTGGACATGGTTTCCAACTCGACATCCCTTTGTATTTGTCACTTGAAAATGAAAGGGAGAAGTACTAATAATAGCATGTATTCTACTAATACTAGAAACCTCAAATTGCTATTTGTGTTTAAAATTTGTTGATTCAACCTCATTGTATGATCAAACACAAATAACATAGTACTAATACTATAGAAATAACATATCAAACTATTGTTTTTTTTAATAATAATATACACAGGAAGGCCAGCCACTGAACAATGGCCCAATTGCAGAGTGTCACTTCCAATTGCCAAAAGTACCTAATCCAATCCTTTTTGTAACTCAGGTAGGTGTCACAATCCGTCGTTTTAGGCTAATATCTATTTTCCGGTCAATTGATTAATACAGATTAAAAGCGATTTCTTTTTCTATGTGTCATACTGTATTGATTAATTAACCTATTTATCATGGGGTTAACTTTATAGTAACTATAACACATATTGCATAAACTCCGCATCCGTTTCAAGCCCAGCCATCGTCTTGGGTGCCAACACAACCTCGAGATCAACGCTACCGTCACCCTCTCGCCCCGGAAAGGCCGATATCTTACCATCAAATTTGTTGGCCTTACCGCTGCGTATCGCCAAAGGTCGGCCCCACCCGAAATCGTTATCATACATTGGAAATCTAGGAGAGCTACCCATGGTGATCATTGCACCGTCAAAGTTGCCCAGTGGAAAAACTCTAGGATTACTCTCCCAATCCTTTACGCCTCGGCGCACCGTAACATTATCATGGGCCACTACATTTTGATGTAGCAGATCCGCACTCCATCCCAAATCTTTAGATAAAAGCTCCCCAGCTAGAGCAACGGTCGGGATGCTCTGGATCAAGTTCCCGAAATAAAGCGGCTCAACTCGTGGCTCGAGGCGATGGCGACAGTTCACAGCCATCCTAAACGTCGTCGTTTTATTCTCGTCAAGCTTCCTGGCGCGAGTCACGGATCGCCACAGCTGCGCCGATAGCGACTGGAAAGATGAAATCTGATCCTTCGGCTTGGCGGCTCCGCCGTTCTGAAGTAACGCCTCTAAAACGGACGTATTCTTCCCGTTAATTTTACAGTTACTTCCGTTAACGACTCTCCAACTGTCGTTACTCTGTTTACCGAAAATCTCTTTGGTTTGATCCGAATTGATATCGGGTTTTCTCAAGTGATTATTTGCTCTAAGTTTCAGTTTCAAAATCGCTTCTCTACTGAAGTGAAAGACTCTCTCCCGTATCGGCTCATTGCCGGAGAAAGTCGCGGCGGGACCGCCGGGCGGCAACGGCAGAGCCACGAGTGAATTAAACACCATGTCGCGGCAGTAATCCGGCGATTTCGAAATTTTTCTCGCGCCCTTACAGACCTCGGCGAATGTATTGAAAAAATTCCAGAAGGAAGTTCCGTCAACGACGGCATGATTGACGGTGCAACCAATGAATAAGCCGTCGGAGAGCTCGGTGACCTGCACAGCGGCGATCGGCTTATAATGGCCGGCGTAACTGAGAGTGCTGTCGAATGCGAAGAATTGTTTGAAGCAGCAGTGGATGTCGGCGAGAGGAGAGAGAATGGAATTGGTGGAGAGATGCCGAGCTTTGGAGTGGATGAAATCGGCACCAGCGTCGTTGCAGAGGATGCGAACGTGGCCGCTGGGGTCGGTGGAGAGACGGCCGGCGAGGGCAGGGAAGTGGGTTAGTGTTTTGGAGAGAGATAGTTTAAGGAGAGAGATGAGGGGTTCGGATTCAATTGGGGGTTGGGATAGTAAGACACCCTTTTGGATGTATTGACATGATAGCATGGGCAAATCTGAGACTGAGAGCTTTAGGGATTTAATGGTGGATTTCTGTTCGGGATAAATTGTGCATTTAGAAATGATAGCAACCGAAGACGAAGGCATTTTTTAAAAATATATATAAAACTTGTGGGATAATTGTGGAATTGAGATTGGAGTGTGCAAGGAACGAGGGAGGAGTGGAGGATATTTATAGCGGAAGGTAAGAGGGGTTGGGTTCATGCACTTGGGATGGGAAGGGATCAAGGGAAGGTAGTTGAGTTGCATGGGTGGTTATGGTGAGAGCAAATCCTCTGTTCCTAATTTTTTTGTCTTTTTATGTCTTTTTATTTAAATTTTGACATTTAGTCTCTTATTTAATATTAATTAATTCTAAAATTAAATAAGAAAGCATGTGTCAAAATTTAAGTAAGGGGCACAATGGAACAAAATTTAAAAACAGAAGATATGCTCTCGATTATGATTACTGTTTTGTTAGCTATTTTCTCTCTCCTAATTTCCTACCTACTTATACTTCTAGTACACTATTCTCTATTATGATGCGATCAATTATTTATAATACGGGAGGTTTTGTTATTCTGGTTCAAAATGTGAGCTAGGTTACTAGTATAAGTTAAATGATACGTTTGGATTAAGAGAATATAATACAGATAGTAATGAAATAAAAATAATATATTAAATAATATTTTTAGAGAATAAATCATTCTAATAGAATAAAAATTCATTACATTCTTTTATTTTTTTTATTCCATTCAAAAAAAGTGGAGTAAAATTTATTACAATAGAATACTTAAAATACTTTAAAACCATTTTATTTCGTACGGCATTCTATTTCTTTCGATTCAAACTTAATTTTAGTATTAGGGTTGGTTGTTCATTAATTGATACCCAAATTAGATAGAATTAAGTCATCATATTATGGAGGAGAAGAGCTAGCTAGCTAGCTCAATATTAGTATATGTCAAGTGGTTTGTATGCTAAGTAGGTACGTTGTATTCTTATTAGACTTGTCTTTTTCTATATCTCATCATATATATTAGATCACTCCATTAGATTAGGAATGATCATTCGGTTATAACCGAACCGAATAGGCTATTCGGTTATAACCGAAAACCGAAATATTCATATTTTTAATATCCGAACTAATAACCAAATTTTGGTAATAACCAAATAACCGAATACCGAATTACCGAATTATAAATTCGATATTTCGGGTAATAACCGAACAAGGGAGTTTTTCTTGAGGCTGTCAAAAGTAATGACCCCTTTATCACCTTCCATTAATAACCGAAACCCATTTCAAAGCTCCCCCATGAGACCGTCCCCACCAAGCTTTTCGACCATGATGGGCAAGTAATCTTCGAATCGAGACTGGTTGTTATTTGACGCCATTATAGAGAGAAAACGAAGGAAAGATTTGCAGATTATAATAATGATAGATGGATAGATATGGGATTGATGTGAATATATATGGGGATGGGGGAAGATATCAATATATACAAGAGGTGAGAGAAATCAATATTGCAGCAGATCTGAGAATTACAATATAATGTTATAATATAATATATACAAGAGGTGAGAGAAATCAATATTGCAGCAGATCTAAGATATCAATATATACAAGAGGTGTGAGATATCAATATTGGGGTTTCGGAGAAGGAGGTATTGCAGCAGATCTAAGGGTTGAGAGCAGATCTGAGAGTCGGTGGACAACACCGCCGATCTTGGATGACTCCGCCACCGCCGATCTGAGGGTTGAGGGCTGAGATCCTGAACTTCATCATCGATATGGCTGGGCTGAAATTGGGGATATTAATGTTCAGGTGGAGGACAAGTGCTTGTGAATCTGTTATGTGGAGAGAGAAAACGGGAGGAAGAGAAGGAAAGTTTGCTTATCTCTCCAGAGGCGGTTATATATTATTTCGGTTATTCGGATTAACCGAACAACAAAAATTTAAAACCAAACCCGAACCCGAAAAGTGAAAATAAAATCGGATATAACCGAATAATAAAAAATAACCGAATAACCGAAAAAATTCGGTTAAAATAATTCGGTTCAGTTCGATTTTTCGGTTTTATCCGTTTTTTGCTCAGCCCTACATTAGATACAGATAAAACATCATACGTATGAATGATTATTATATATAATTAATATATATGTCTACTCCACATACAATCGACTAAATATTTGAATCGTCATTTTTGTGTTATGAATGATACTGTTCAATTTTAGTTGTTATGTATTAGTAATTTAATTTTAATGGATTTTGATTAAAGATGTTATCTCTACAAGTAATATTTTTATTTTTAAGGTTGACTCAAACACAAGTATGAAACTTGTTTTCTTATACATGTGCGGGATACCTAATAAAATTAAGGGTTTTCTTAACATGTGTCTTAGGGCACATGCAGAATTCAAAGGATAGACACTGAATTAAAAGGATTGAAATATAATTTAAATGATCATTGAAATATTATTTTATGTATTTAAAAATTATATTTTAATAGGCCTTTGAATTCAGTGCTCATCCCTTGAATTACGTACTTAGCATGTACCCTAAGGGCACATGTTATATAAGAAAACCCTAAAATTAACTCAAAACTATTTAAAAATGATTCGTAAAATTGCTATTAATATATAGTTATCACCTCCAAAATTGCTTAGGAGAGACGCAATACTTGAGCAGGATATAACACATCAATCCCACATAGAAAGATATAAAAAAAATTGTACTAATAATACCTTCAGTCATAATTTTTTAAGTGAGCCTATAACAGATTAAGATGACCCAAAAAAATACTATTACTCGGACACTGCTTAGATACTGTTCGGACAATAATTTAAAAAAAATAAAATCATTTAACACGTTATATATATAAAACGGAGGGATTATATCGGAACCAAAACCACCCCATAGATTTAAGCAATGTTTTCAAATCCGGACTGGACCGCCGGTTGAACCGGAAAAAATTGGACCCGGTTCACTCAACGGTCCGGTTTGGACCACTAAACCACTTCTGCTCAAAAATCGTTTAGAACCGGTGAACCGGCGGTTGAACCGGTTGACCCAGTGAATCAGTGACCGGTTCACGGGTTTGACCGGTTCTCTCCTTAAAGATTAAAAAAAAATATTACGAATTTTATTTTATTTTAATAATTTAGTTGAGACTTTGTTTGGTATTTTACATATTTTTGCATTCATTTAATCAAACACTTGAACTTGTGGTTGAATTTCGGAATTTGAATGTATCTTAGAGATGTTTAGTTTTTTTTTTATAGATAAATTGATTAATTTTACATATTTACTAAATATTATATACAATATATAATAATAATTAATATAATTAATTATTTATTATTTATTACATATTAATGACGTCACTGGGTCAATAACGGTCCGATCACTGGTTGGACCAGTGACCCATCCACTCAATAACTTTTCTGATTCGATGACCGGTCCGAATTTAAAAACCTTGGATTTAAGTTGTACTTGCGATCCATGATTTTCAGTGCTGTCACGAATCACATGCCAATGATTTTGTTTTTTTTTGTTTTTCCCTCTTTTCCATGTTTCTTCAAATACATCACCATCAGTTTCTAGGACCGGGTTGGCACTAATATGCATATGACACGTACAAGTTTTAGCTACCTTAATGTCTTTGTAATATTCATGCATGCCAATTTATGTAGGGTTGGCGAACTAATTTGTTTTGTTTTAATACTAGCTCCTTAATTTACACTCCCTCCTGACCTGAAAAAAATAATTAAAAATTGAATCCATATTTTTTTAATTATATTTATTTCTAGTTATAATGAGTATTCAGTTTAATAATTATAACATGATACTAAAATAAAATTACTTTATCATATACATATACGATGACATAATAATATATATATTTCATCAATTAATGAATTCTCACTGTAACAAAAAGACTTATTTCCGACGGAATGTTACGTCGGTACTAAGACTATTCCGTCGAGGGTAACCTCATCTCTGACGAAAAATTCGGTCGAAAATTCGGTCGTATATAAGCACGTCGAAAATAAGTCCGTCGATTCTTCGATCGAAAATACTTAAAACCGACGGACCTATTTGCGACCGAACATTCCGTCGGCATTAATCTATCCCCGACTGAAATGTGTCTGTCGAGAATATTCGGTCGATGATAATCATGTCACGTGGCACCCTGACAAAAATGGAACATCACCTTAAGAGCGACAGAATTCCATCGACTTTATAACGCGTCCGTCGAGGATATTCGGTCGAGGCTATGCATGCCACGTAGCACTATCCCGAAAATGGAAAGAAACATAACCTCGACGATTTTTCGTCGAGAATACCATTATTCCGTCGAGGTTACTGTTTCTTTTTTTAATTTTTTTTTTGTTTTTACAATATCCAAGGATTTAACCCACATCTTGTACTTGTACCTGTACCTGTTTTCCTAACATCACATACACAAGCTAAATTAAGCTAAATGTCAAAAACATCCCATTACTACGACTAGCATAACCGCAACAAACCAAAGTAATGAAATGTAAAACCGCATTAATCAAAGTAAATTAAACTAATGTAAATTACAAAAGATCCCACATCCCATTAAGCTAAGTGTCAAACCACAACAAAACCAAAGTAATTAATGCTAAGGTACTTTAAACTATAATATGTACGTCAAAAGTTATGTAAAATTAATACAAAAGAATTTAAACTACAAAAGAATGTAAACTAAGTCAAGCTAGTAGAGCCCCCAGTGTGAGAAGGATCATCGGGCGGGCGTCGACGCTGCTCTGGAGTATGAAAATCGTCATCCGCTCGTCAGTCCGCTCGTCACCCTGTTGATACAATATAATGTAACTCATTAGTCCATATATATGATTCAGTTAAAGATAACTAAATGAAAATTAAATAACATGCAGAATATATATTTGTATTTAAAACCAAATATACCTGAGCAGTCGAGCGCTGACTCAACATCGGCCCAAACGCGTCCTCGACTAAGGTAACCACCATCCGAACAATCTCGTCGCGTATCGCGGCCCACTGCTCCGGAGGAATACCCGTACTCTCGGTGGTGGCACCAGCTGCAACGTCCTGCGCAAGCTGATGGAGGCGAGAACGGCTGGGCGGGTCCTGATGATGGAACATCGGATCGGTCTCAAACCTCTCCGACACCACAGCCATAACACGCTGGAACAAAACATCATCTAAGCCAACGCCCGTATGTGATGGTCCCACAGGGGCTCTCGGACGCAGACGCTGGCTAGAGCCTATAAAAATAAATATAACATGAATAATATTACAAGTTTACTTTATTCATAAACATGAAATAAACACAAATATTATACCTCCTGATAGTGTATAGGCTGGTATCCTCGGTAACCCCAGCACTCGACACCGGCCGGTAGTACTAGTGGGAGTATCTTAAGACGCGATCCAAAGAGCCGTCTTCTCGTCCTGAGATAAACTAATCTCGAACGGAGGGACGGTAGAATCTAACGTCTCAACATCGCCCCTAGCAGCCTACAACTCTGTTATACTCTGGTTACGGAGCTTCTCAAATCGCTCATATAAATTACGTAATATTATCCTAATAATATCTATTATAGTAAATGTATTAGCCGTATAGCTAGTGCTGTTGGAGATATCGTCGACCCTGAAGTAGAGCCCTTCGGCGTATGGACTTTATCCCAGAACTTGATCATAGTAGGAGGTCGGCCCAAGCTACTCCGCATGGCCTAGATCATATACATTAAATAAGATCACCTTAATTTACTATACTTGCAATATAAGAATAAACTAAACTAAAGAGAAATACATACCGACTTAACCTCCTGAAATAACTTCGAGCCAGAAGTATGTACAACTCGCAGCTTGTCGCGATTCTTCTTCATCTGCTCCGACTTAGTCTTGAACGCAACATCATCCCAGTACGCACACATCGCAGCCCATGCAGCATCTGATACTGTCGGCGACTGATGATCTCGCAAAGTAGTCCCGAGCATTTCTTCTATCGCCCGGACTGCCCTCGCATCTCATACAACCAGCCGTCATAATTCTTTGAGATGTGAGCAATGATAACGGCGTCACCATCCGCCTCAGTGATGTCGGCCTCGTATCTGTAGTATCTCTATCAAACAGACATAACATACGTATAATTTATTATTTGAATAATATGTAAATAACATGCATGGACCTTGATTTAATATATATGTAAGTCGACTTACGTGAAACTCCCACAACCCTGTCACCATGAAGCCGGCATCGTAGCGTGCGTATTGAATAAATCGCATGTAGCCAGTAGGGAGATGCGCTAGGCAGATGGCGTGTACGGTCGCCTTAGCGACATGATCCATAATACTAGAATACAAAATTTATTAATCACATTTTAATTGATTAATCACATGATAATATCATTCTAATTGAACATATATGATATATTAGAGTTGAAACCTACACAGACGAGCCGACATCAACTGGAACTGTGTCAGGCACTGCCGGTGGACGACTTAATCGACCGAGGTTAGGCCCTCGCGAACGCCGATGTCTAGCATCTGTATGTTAATATATATAGTTATGACATTGCCCAAAAATAGTAAATGAATGTATAATATAGTTATGAAAATAATGTTACTGAGCCAAAAAAGAATGAAACTCACTAGCATCTGAAGATGACCCTCCCTGGGAGCCGTCACCAGATCCGGAACGGCCGCCACCATGGCCACCTCCACCGCTATGTCGAGGCATATATAGCTGTACTACTGAAATAACATACATATATATGATGAACGATCAAATGGCCATCCTATGTGTGGGAAATATATATATATATATATATATATATATATATATATAATGATTGATTTTAGTTGTATAGTATTTACAAAACACCAATTAGTGAAGAAGTAGTACGTTGTCAAACCCGTTAGAGTCAAAATCATTTTCATCCTCTAATTCCGTCTCTTCCTATTCTGTATCAATTTCTTCCTCAATATCATCTTCTACCATCACATACGGACTAACAACCACATCTTCCTCTACTTCGTCAACATTGAGTACGTCAATGACATCATCACCCAACACATCATCATCATATACCATAACGTGGCTGGGATTGCTAACTTGTTCTTGCAACGGGTCATCCGTTCCAGACAAATTAGTACCATCAAATGGCTGAGTCTTCGTTGTCACAACTGTATACCAGGGGGTTCTACTGTGAACGACATTAGGGGCGTAGTACACTTGAGTTGCTTGGCTGGCTAACACAAATACATTATCAGACTGTAAAATAGATTTTATATCTTTTGTTACAATTCTATTACGATCAACTTTAACACCCTTTGCAGTATCAAACTAGCGACACTTAAATGTAACGACCTTTTTAGCCCCTCGATAATTGAGCACAACCACTTCCTTTAATTGTGTAGACATCTTTCTATAACTGTACTCAGCAGGCAAGAATCTACGAGCAGTTCCAAAGAAACTAGTTTTTCGGCCATGACATAGTTGAGTGCCTTGCAAATCCCCCATGCAGACTGGATATGACAACTTGCCATGAGTTAACCAACCACTAATCATCCCAAGTACCGAAAAGTCAGTGATAGTCCACAACAAGGTTGCCTTCATCACAAAATTCTGCCCGACAGATTTATCAAAAGTCTGAACACCTGTTTCCCACATCATCTTAAGTTCATCGACTAACGGCCTGAGGTACACGTTAATGTCTTTTGTAGGACTCTTATCCCCCAGTATAAGTAAGGTCAAGAAAAGATACGGATCCCTCATGCACATTGACGGTGGAAGATTGTAAGCTACCATAATCACTGGTCAAACAGAATAAGGCTGACTAAAATTATTAAATGGACAGAATCCATCTGTAGCCATCCCAAGCCTGACATTCCGTACTTCTTAAACAAATTGTGGAAAATTGGCATCAAAATTCTTCCATTCATCTCTATCTGCTGGGTGAGTCAGCTGACCAGGCACGACATCCCTTGTTCTATGCCAACTCATATGCTGAGCAGTGTGCGCAAACATGAATAACCGCTGCAACCTCGACACAAAAGGAAAATACCGTAAAATCTTCTTTAGAACATGTTTCTCCTTCCCTCCACGTTTTGTGATCTTGTACCTTGGCGAGTTACAGATATCACATTACACCTTTTCTTTGTCCTCCCCATAATATAACATGCAATCCTGCTCACAAGCATCGATCTTCTCATACCCAAGATTCAACTCCTTAACCATTTTTTTTACCTCATAGTAATTCGCGGGCAACGTATTATCCCTGGGTAAGAACTCGCTGAGAATATCGAGCAAATCATTGAATCCTCTCTCACTGCAGTCATGCTCATTCTTGAAATGTAAAAGCTTCGTAACTGTAGAAAGCCTGGTGTGCTTGTCATTTCCAGGATACAATGGAACACCCGATTCAGATAGCAACTTGTAGAAAGCAGCTGCTGAATTATTTGGCTTTTGCTGAGAACTGTTTGACGCATGCTCGTTTTCAGCCCAGTCAATATTGGTAGGTCCATACGCATCAACCAACATCTGCACGACGTCATAGTTATCTGCTTGCGAATCCCCGTGATCCGACTGGTCTACAGTACTATATGTTCGTTCTCTAAACTCAGCTGATTCCCCGTGATAAATCCATACCGAATACCCATCCACAAACCCACGTGAATATAAGTCAAATTTAACTTCATCAGCAATCTTCCATATCATGTTCTTACAATTGAAACACGGGCATCTCATCTTTCCGTTCGGATAATCAACATGTTCTATTGCTTTGTTCATAAAATTGGACACCCCTTCACGGTACGCATCAACTAATCCCCTACCATCAGTTGGTATCCTACGGTACATCCAACTCCGGTCAGCTGACATCTTTAATTGAAGAAAATACCCAATTAAAATATATATACATGTATTTAGTTTACCTAATATATATCTCCACTCTACAGGGGTTAGGCTTCTATCTCGTTCCTGGATGCGTCTCCTCACTAGTGCCATTCACAAGGTGCGTGTTTATAATATTTTAAGAAAATTTCAGCATCACCTCCCCATGGTCTTCAAGTACACGAAATAGACCAAGACAACTTAGTCTAAGTATGCACTCGAAGAACATATGTAGAGACACCAGCTGAAAAATCCTCAAAAAATTATAAACACGTACGCACCTTGTGAATTAGCACCGACCTAAGTGAGAGACATAACATCCAGTAACAGTCCCAAACTGGGGACTATTCGACATTCACTCCTACATTACATATATATATATATATATATATATATATATATCTATGAGTGTATTGAAGAGCAAAGGGAGAGTATCATTGAGTTTATATATTGAAAATTGTGGAAAACTAAGCAAATGCTACTTAGTTTATTTCGCCTATGATAAACTAAGTAAGTGGTACTTAATTAGTTTATGAGAATTGTTATTTGGAATCTATAGAGATTACTGTTCGACATCCACTCCTATAAACACAATTATCAAACGGGTTTCTAAATTTCATAGTAGTTGCAGCGCGCTGTAATAGTACTAGGAGAAGAGTCAGTCTAAGTTTCATATTAGTTGCAGTTGAAGCTAATAGTACTCCAACCGGTTTCTCGGCAGTAATCGGACAAAAAAAAGGGTCGTAGTTCCTGTTTGTGTCCTATACTCTATTAATAAAGTTAACTGAATTACTGCGGACATTCCTCACTATTCCACCATAACAGATTACAACATCCCGAAGGAGTTCCATTAAGTTATTGAATAAAGTTCCAAGTTAAGCAACCCTCTAGATGAACGAACGATCACTTCTCTACTATGAAAGAATCATTGCCTGATATGGGTTCAATCCATGCCATAGAAAGCTTCTCACCACTCCAAATACCCATCTGAGAAATTTGGAATGTTGAGAAGTTGTCTATGTCATGGATTGGACCTATATCAGGCAATGATTCATTCCTAGTAGAGAAGTGATCGTTCGATCATCTAGAGGGTTGCTTAACCTATAACTTTGTTCAATAACTTAATGACACTTCTTTCGTATGTTGGCATCTGTTATGATGGAACAGTGAGGAATGTTTTCAATAATTCAATTAACTTTATTATTCGAGTATAAGACACAAACAGAAACTACGACCCTTTTTTTTAATTGCTGTCGAGGAACCGGTTGGAATACTATTAGCTGCAACTGCTATGTCGAACCCTGCATAAAAGGAAGTGCTTAATTAATTATTTTGCATAATATTATTTAATTTAATTTGCCTTAATTAATTAATTTATTTTAGTTAATTTATTTATTATGTATTATATTATTTCATTTAATTTAAATTAATTAATTTATTTATTTTAGTTATTTTATATTATTTAATTTTATTTATTTTGTATTATATTAATTAATATAATTTAAAGTAACTAATTAATTTATTTTAGTTATTTTAATTTATTTAATTTTATTTATTTACTTACTTATTTATTTTGTATTATATTATATTATTTAATTTAAATTTATTAATTAATTAATTTTAATTATTTTATATTATTTAATTTTATTTATTTTGAATAATATTATTTAATTTAATTTACCTTAATTAATTATTTTATTTTGTTTTACATTATTTATTTATTTATTTAATTATTTTTCATTATATTATTAATTTAATTTACCTTAATTAATTAATTTATTTTAGTTAATTAATTTATTTTGTTTTATATTATTTATTTTGTATAACTTTATTGTGTTTTTTTATTTTATTTTAGTGTCAAACTAAGTCCTAATTGTCTTTTATAGTTAAGTATTGATTTATTTAATACCATCTATAACTTCCATGGAATTCCGTCGAAAATAATTTAACACTCAAATAAGACAAGTCTTCAGTTGATTCACATAATGCAATTCACAAGGTAGAAAATGGATATGCTAAGAAAAAGGTAGAAAATGAACATGAACCAAATTGAACCAAATCATATAATAGCAAAAAGGTAGAATAGGCATCCAGTAACTTTAATGGACCAACACTTGACTGCAGGAGAATGAAGTTCCAATTATTGCAAACAATCAAAAATAATCCCAATTTCAACAAAACTTCAAAGGTAATCCTAATTTCAGCAAGATAAAAACGCCTAATTTCTACACAATATTTCTAAAATCCAAATTAACAATTAATTGATAAAAACTTGTACCCAAATTTATGCATAACCATATATCTGAAAATTTAGGGTTCTAAATCTAAAATAAATTGATAAAAATAACCTTAAATTGGAAAATTTTTTCAGGAATCGAGGGACCACAGAGACAGAGCCCAGCAAGAGGTGGCTGCCGGACGGAGGTGCGGGGTGTGTCGGCAGGAGGTGCGGGGTGACCACAGAGAGAGAGCCCAACAGGTTAGAAATAAAGAAAGAGAAAGAAATTTAGGGCTTTATATATATATATATATATATATATATATATATATATACACACACATATAAACAAAATACTTACTTGAAACTAAGCTGTAGGCGGACGGAGGTGGGAGGTGCGCCGGCCGGAGGAGAGGCGACTGTTGGAGGAACGCCGGTCGGAGGAGCGGCGACTGCTGGAGGAGCGCCGGCCGGAGGAGCAGAATAGAAAGGGAGAGATCGAGCAGGTGAACAGTCGAGAGAGAGAGAGAGAGAAATGTTTGTGAGCAAGTGAGGCATTACTGATAGATTTGGGGTTTTAATATTCATATTCTCGACGGACTTCCGTCGCAACTACTTCAGTCGACCCTTATAAATGTTTGACGGACAATCTGTCGAACTTACTGTTTATTCCGTCGAGGTTGTCATTCGCGCTGGAGGGAAAATTTAGCGCCACAGCCGCATCCTAATGTCGACGGACATCCGTCGACGTTGTACTATTGTCGAGGGAATTATGACCGACTGAATTTTCCGTCGAACATAGACTAATTCCGAGACAAAACGTTCGGTCGACCTTAACTCCGTCGAAAATAACCCTATTTTTTGTAGTGTCTTTTTTGTGAAATAATTTTTTAATAAATGAGACTTTTTTTTATAAAATGAAGGGATTGAAAAATTGAGCAAGGATGAAAAATTAGGGGAGGGTGGAAAATGGGGATTAATTTGGGATGAATTTTTATTTTACTTTTTGCATGAGGCCGGAAATTAACATGATGAAAAGGATAAACAAGAAGATGAATTTTTAAATATTCTCAAAACTGGATAGAAAACAATATTGTTTTGTACCGACGTGAATTAAAATATATCTAAATGAAAACACATGTAAGATCATTATATATATATATATATATATATATATATACACACACGGGAAGGATCAAGAACATAATTCTTAAATAGCATAATGCCTTAAGTAGCATAATTTCATCAAAACGACGTCGTTTTAATGGGATGCGGTGGCATTTTTGTAAATACCATGCCACCGCGTATTTACAAAAATGCCACCGCGTTCCATTAAAACGACGTCGTTTTAATGAAATTATGCTACTTAAGGCATTATGCTATTTAAGAATTATGTTCTTGATCCTTTCTGTATATATATATATATATATATATATCTAATAAAATACAAATGATTTTGAATTTTCCGCTCACTTAATAAATCATCTGGGCCGTCCAAAGTTTGGGATAAATCCCACCGTTCATACATCTATCTAATAAAATACATCTATCTATCTAATAATCTAATAATAATTTAATAAAATACAAATGACTTTAAATTTTCCGCTCACTCAACAAATTATTTTGGTCGTTCAAAGTTTGAGATAAATCATATTGTCCATACAGTGCCGGAGGCACGGGACCCAGCTAGTATATATATATAGAGCAAGGATCAAGTGCATACCTCTTATCTTACTCACCCGTGCTTACCCCACTTTAGACGACGGTTTCGGTCATACAACCGTCGTTTATACTTTTAGGGACGCTATATGTTTGTCCGTCACTAAAAGTATAGACGACGGTTGTATGATCGAAACCGTCGCCTAAAGTGGGGTAAGCACATGTGAGTAAAATAAGGGGTGTGCACTTGATCTGGACCGATGTATATATATATATATATATATATATATATATATATATATATATATATATAGGGATATGATCCATAGCAAGTATTTGCTATAGATGTTAATTGGGCAAATACCATCTATACCGTCCATTCCATAAATCAAGTGCCAGATTAAAAAACAAAACTACCAATACGCTGGTTCGTCTGGCGTGCTTGTTTAATGAATACATCCCGTACGCTAGTTGAACTAGCGTACAATTTGAAAAAATTTCAACCCCAAACTGCCCCCTAAGAGATCCAGCCATATAATACTACTTTCCAAGATGGGTTCGAAAATAACGTACAATACTTTCCAATATGGGTTCGAAAATAAAGCGGTAGTATTATAGATGGAATCAATTTCGTATAAATATCAATCTCATATGGAATGGACGAAAATAATATTACAGAAAGAATCAATTGGAAAACTTTTTAAAAAATATTACACCAAGCAACAGAAACGGAATCTCTCAGTTTCAAAATTATTTCACCAAGCAAAGAATTGCAAAAAAAAAAATACAGACAATCTAATGATGATGACACTATCGCAACAGCTGCAAATAACTTAAGATCCAAGTATATCAAAATAACACCCTGCATTGGATGGACTTTCCACACTATATCAAAAGAGAATGGTAGCATATCCACTCCAATCATTAGAATCTCTATCACTCTCATGGTGGAAGGAACCGAAAAATTATTTCAAAATCTCTCAGTTTCAAAATTATTTCACCAAGCAAGTCCTTGTTGGTCATAAGCAACAGCAGGCCTACCCCACAGCCGTAAAATTCCCTGTAAACTAGTAAGCATAAATCATAATTATGCATATGCTTTCAGAAGACACAACAACTTGTTAGAACTAAAAAATTGCCCAAACTAACTTTTAAATATTTTTTGCCCAAACTACAAGTCTTATTTTACTGTTCATTTTAGTTTAGTAATTATTTGCACGGTTATGATAATAGGTATGATATATGCTGCCTGTTTTGAACTTTGACCAGTCCACTAAATAATATAAGTTTTAATCAATTTCAAATTCTTCTTCAAACTGATATACAGAGAAGGTAAAAAGAGTTCCAGCCAAACTCACTAGGAGGAAAGAAATGCTCAGTCCATTCGAATCCTAAAACCACATCTGTTTTCAATTAATGTTCTCATCTACCATTTTCAGTTACAGTGTCTAAATCAAAGAATACCTGAGCTTAGCTTAATATTTTGCAGCCTATAATTGCACTTGATTTGTGAGAAACTGTAAACCACTAACCTGGCAGTGATTCACACGAATATCTGCCAGGTTCACTTGATCCACACGAATATCTGCCAGGTTCACTTGAATCACTGATGAGAGTGATAGAGATTCTAATGATTGGAGTGGATATGCTACCATTCTCTTTTGATATAGTGTGGAAAGTCCATCCAATGCAGGGTGTTATTTTGATATACTTGGATCTTAAGTTATTTGCAGCTGTTGCGATAGTGTCATCATCATTAGATTGTCTGTATTTTTTTTTTTGCAATTCTTTGCTTGGTGAAATAATTTTGAAACTGAGAGATTCCGTTTCTGTTGCTTGGTGTAATATTTTTTAAAAAGTTTTCCAATTGATTCTTTCTGTAATATTATTTTCGTCCATTCCATATGAGATTGATATTTATACGAAATTGATTCCATCTATAATACTACCGCTTTATTTTCGAACCCATATTGGAAAGTATTGTACGTTATTTTCGAACCCATCTTGGAAAGTAGTATTATATGGCTGGATCTCTTAGAGGGCAGTTTGGGGTTGAAATTTTTTCAAATTGTACGCTAGTTCAACTAGCGTACGGGATGTATTTATTAAACAAGCACGCCAGACGAACCAACGTATTGGTAGTTTTGTTTTTTAATCTGGGCACTTGATTTATGGAATGGACGGTATAGATGGTATTTGCCCAATTAACATCTATAGCAAATACTTGCTATGGATCATATCCCATATATATATATATATATATATAGAGTCCGGATCCAGTCCGGACTCCCGGATTTTGTTAAAATCCGGACTTTTTTTTTTTTTTTTTTTTTTTGCTTTTTTTTTTTTTGAAACAACTAAAAAAAAAAAAAAAAAATTTATGGAATTGGAATTTTTACATTATACAGTGTTTTGGGTGTGATTTGGATGCCTATAACGAAACATGTCTGTACAGTCTGGGCAGACTGTACATACATTGGTTGGGGTAGGTATTAAAAACACACCCAAAACACTGTATTATTGAAAAATTTCAGTTCCATAAATTTTTTTTTTTTTTTTTTTAGTTGTTCCAAAAAAAAAAAAGCAAAAAAAAAAAAAAAAATTTGGACCGAATTTTGATCCAGTCCGGACTCCCGGACTGGATCAGTTCTGTATATATATATATATAAAAGTAAGAATAAAACAAGTAAAGAAGGTAAAAATATCCTGATTTAAATTTGTTCTAGATAGGCGTCTGATAGAGACATGATTAAGGTGCAATTAATTATATCTAAAAGCAACAGTACGTATGATGAGGGCGGATTCAGAAATATTTTTCAATAGGGCGGATTTTAATTAATTTTTTATTAAAATTAAATAAATAAAATTTGAATTAATTATAATATTAATTAATTATATTAATGTTTACAAATAGTAATAAATATTTATAATCTAAATTAAAAATAAATAAATAAATAAATAAAATATTTAGATACAATTTAAAAAAATAAAATAAAATGAATTTACATTTGTCTGTACAATATAAATGAATTTTTTTTGATTCCTCCAAATTTAATTCTTCTATTAATTTATCCCTTTAAATTTATTCACTTACGTATTTGTTCTTTTAATGGATCTCTCCTGTGGGCACCCCAAAGCTCTTTTTTGAATTTTCTTCAGCAAATAAACATATTTGCTTTGATCGAGCGAAAGTTCTTTGACTCTAATTTCATACATTCATCATCATTTTCAACGTGTTCAATTACTAAAATACTTAGAATCAATTAAGCACATAATTTATCATCCAGCCTAAAAAGTTGCATGTTTTGTTCAATTTGTATCTTTCTTGTTTTGTTTTATTACGAACAAAAGTTCAAGTACACTTGGGAGTAATTTAAAGCTTGTTTTCTTTTTTCTTTTTTTTTTTTGACTATTGAGATTCATTTCAATTTAGACTCATTGTTTTTGGTAGTTATTGAGTAATTTTATGATCAATTAATTAATTCAATTATAGAATCCTCTTTTATATATATATATATATATATATATATATATATATATATATAATTCTAATTTATATAGTAATAATAATATATATACACGAATAAGTAGCATAGTAATTTTTGGGTAAATTTAATTTGATGCCTAATTAACTTTGGACTAGCTAGTCTAACATTGATGTGGAAAATTTGAGAAAGTATTGATGATGATCAGTCAAATTAAATTAATTTAAAATCACCTATTGGATTATTATAGATAGTTATTAATGTTATATATGAACTAGTTTAGACTCCTCTCACACGTCTAAGGTTTTCATGTGACTAGCTCCCTTCATCCTAGAAAAAAAAAATATATACTCTCGAATTTTCATTTTTATTAATGATAATATATAATATAACATTATTACATTATAATTGTAAGACCCCAAATAATTAATAAATGAAATTTAATTTCCTCTATTTATTATTTTGAAATAGTAAGGGTTGATTTGATTAATGTGGATAGTTATGGGTAAAATACGCAAGTATTTCAAAATAAGCAAGTGGTCGTGGAATATTCTTGCTATCGGGGAATATTCGTACGACGGCGCAGTCTTTTGTGGGCCCCATAATGGAAAGCGATTGGATGAAAAAAACGACAAAAATAAGTTGTTTAAAAATAATGGCGTAGTTGTTACCGTTAATACTGTTAAAATACTCGGTGGTTAAAATACTGTAACACACAGTATTGCACCAATTATTGATTCTTACGTAAGAAGACACTACTCAATAATGGTTACAGTAATTACTGTTCAGTATTTTATTTTATTGATTCAATAATTGCTGCATTGATATTTTATATTTCTGTTATTTCAATAATTGTCATTATACAGCATTTTTCATTATCAAAGCAATAATTCATATTATCTGATTAATATTATTAGATAACATTTATTGGTAATGTCTAGAAAGTTCTGTCTAAGGAGAGGTTTGGTCACCTAATTGCGCGCCAGTAAGGAGAAATTCTTATTGGAAAGCCTCATCTTTCCTGGGAACTGCCTGGTTGTCAATATTGTGATTCTGTAATATTATTTGTGAATAATTAATTATTGATTCATATGATGAGGAAAATATTGATTTTATGTTGATATAGATGGAGAAAATTTTTAATGTGACAATTGTTGAAAATTGAAATTTTATTTTTTTCTGATAAAATAATTTATTTAAATATATTATTATATTTTAATAATATAATAATGATGATATTTTTACGATTAATGTGGGATATATGAGTATATGTGGAGGAGGGGTATTTTTGTTACAAAAAAAATATTTAAAGCTTGTTTTATGTGTCGGTGGACCCTATTTTTTGACTGAAATTTGATTATAACCTATAAAATCGCTCGTTTATGAATTTTGGTTAATTTTTGTTTGGAATTTAGAAAAATTTTCTTCTACAAAGTTGTAGAGAATTGAATTTTCTATTAGAAGTCGCGAGATTCAAATTTTCTGACAAAAGAGCTATTTATTATGAATTATTGAAGTTCTAAAGCTCCAAAATAATTAATTTTTGAAGTTTTAAATATTTTTTTACAAAAAACGTTTTTTGCATGTGTGAGGCATGTGTTCAATTGCTGAATTTCAGATTCAAAGGTGTGCGTGAAGATTATATATATATATATATATATATATATATATATATATATATATATATTAATATTTTAATAAATTTCTGCTTTGGTGTTCTAAGCATTTTCCTATAAATAGGGTGTCTAGGTTAGAATTAAAAATCACACCAGAAATTGAAGTTTTATCTCTCTATATTATCGAGCGTATTCTTGTGAGTGTTTTGAGTATACTTTGAGTATTGCTATACGGTGCAAGTTCAAGTTATAGCCTACATCCAGTATTCTAGTTAGAAGTACTATCTTTCCGAGGTAAGGGATATTATTTTTTTCCGTAATGATATTATTTCTTCAATATCATTATGCTGAAATATTGATCTGAAGTTTTTTTTTATCAAATTTAGAACTTTTGGTGTCGGAGTTACTATTCACATATACGACACTATTCACGTATACGACACTATTCACGAATACGACATTATTCATCAAAAAATAAAAATTTTCTCTTTTCGTCTAAAATATCTATTATAGATACTAGCTTTGAATGTATCCATGTTTTGATCATTCTTGATTTTTACACCACTATGATTATTTTTGAGGTATTTTTGGACATAGATAAAACAAAGTACGAATCCTTAATCCTTAATCCTTGTCATTTTGTTTCACTGGATTCGTTTCTTTAAAAATATTTTTCATCATCCTCAGTCTTAAATGATGATATTATTGAATATATTTGGCCTGTAGTGCAAAGATGAATGATTTCTGATGAATATTTTTGGCCCGTAGTGCAAAGATGAACAGATGTTTAGATGAACATGACCAACTGATGAATATCTTTGGCCTGTAGTGCAAAGATGAATATTTGATTCCAGATATATATTGATTGATGTTACAGCGATTAACTTTAAAATTCATAAATAGAAGATAGTAGTTTGCATTCTCTACTTAACTCTTCTAATGAATTATTATTTCCGATGCGAATATTGATTTAAAACTTGTTGTCTATTGTATTCTATTAGATTTTTCCCTGTTGAAGACTAACGATAATTTTGTTGTATATTATCTTAGTCATAATATTCTTTACTGGGCTAGTTGAGCTCACCATTTTCCTTTTTGTTCCATTTTTCTTCTCAGGAGGCGAGAATGTAGCGAGTACGAGTCGGGGTATGGAATGATGGTTATAGAAAGAGTTGTTTAGTAGTCCTCACTATTTTTATAAAATAATGTATCAATAAATGTGATGAGAATTTATTTGGGTATAGATATTGTCTAGAAGATAATATTTGTATTCAAACTCACAGTTTTACTATTGTAATAATAAAGTTGTAGTTGTTTCTGTACCGTGTATTGACAACTCAGAATGGATGATGTATACCTATTTTGGGGGGCGTCACAATAATATTTATAAGTATAAAAACACAATTTGACTATGATCGATGCATCTACGCAATTCTCAAACGGAGATCGCTGGTGGAGCAAATCAAATTTGACATGCACTTCTGGGAAAGAGTTAGACCACCACCAGAGGGGAAAAACATGGGTTTTTGACAAACCCTTATTAAATCATGTGATATGTGACTAGACACAAAGAGAAGATAGTTGACAATTAAACATGTTTAGAAATAGGGTAATTATTATATTCTTCATATAATTTAATTAACATTATCATTTAAGCCCAATAATTATCAATGCATGGTTGAAGTTTCTACAACCACTAATTAAAACCATGGCATGGCATGGCATATTATTGTGGAGGATATAGCTAGCTAGCTAGTTGTAATTAAATAATGGGGGTGATAAGACAAAGTTTAAGCAATCATGTTCAACCAACCAATAACGGTTTGGGATTACGAAAAAAAAAAGAAAAAGAAAATTAATATTTTCATGTGATTTTTTGATATTTTCGCATGAAAACTGTCGCTATAGATCAATAGCGATGCTTTTCATATAAAAATATCAAAAAGTCATGTCAAAATATCAATTTTCAAAAAGAAAACATGAGAATAAGAAAAAAAATTTAGAATACTATCTATCTAATAAAATACAAATGATTTTGAATTTCCCGCTCACTCAATAAATCATCTGGGCCGTCCAAAGTTTGGGATAAATCCCACCGTTCATACATCTATCTAATAAAATACATTTATCTATCTAATAATCTAATAATAATTTAATAAAATACAAATGACTTTAAATTTCCCGCTCACTCAATAAATTATTTTAATCGTTCAAAGTTTGAGATAAATCATATTGTCCATACAGTGCCGGAGGCACGGGACCCAGCTTCTATATTTTCTCTCATCTACTATCATTAAAACAACACACACACAGACATATATATATATATATATATATATATATATATATATATATATATATATATATATATATATATATTCTTCTTCCACCATTGTTCTGTTTTGAACTGCACAACAATCGGGTGGGACAATCTCATATTTTTTTTTGTTTCGTGCAGTCCTAAAAGTATTTTAGTCACTAGTTATCTGAACACTTTTAATTATCAAAAAAAATAATAATCGGAAATATTGTAAGAATTAGTATTAATTAATATTAATAAAGCAACTTTTAATTTATACCCCCTCCCTTCTACAATGTTGGTCACAAAAACCAGCTAATTAAAAATGAATTTATTTTTGGTTTCAAAACAATTATACTCGTTCATCAAAGTGGTTTAGACAAATTACAATTAATTTGATACAAAAATATTATTATTTGATTGCTTGCTTGCTTGCTTTTGATCATTCTTAATTATAACATTAAAGAAATTAAGTTTTGGCATTCTATACATAATGTTGTATAAGCAATTATTATATTAAAATGAATGTGCTTTATTCTAATCTCTAAATTAAGGCATTAGTATATATAATAAAGCATGTTTAGTCATGATGAATCCAACTTAAAAATGTACTAGCTAATACCATAACGCGACAAACACAAGAGTAGTATATTAAACCTTGAGGCCTACTTTGGGCCAGCCAAAATATGAAATATGTGGTGGATGGAGTCAAAAATTGGCTATGTTCATGCATCTGAGCTGCATTTATCCGTTGACAATCTCTTCTTTAACATGACCTGGCCTACCCACTCAAAATTTCTCCCACTACTATGGAATCATCATAATTCATAAGCCAGCAAAATGGTTTATTTTTTTCCAGGTGATTATCTTAAGAGTATATAGTCAAGTTAGTAGTTTATCTTAAGTAACATCTTTACTAAAGAAATTAGTGCTTATGTAAGTAAAGACCGGATCGGAGCAGGACTGATGAAAAAAAAAAAATTAGACAAGTCGAGTCGAGTTGAGTATATAATTTGAGTGTTGATAAGGTGTTCGAACTCTCCTTTAATAGTCGAGATATTATTATTATTATATATTATATGTTAAACAAGTTAAGCTCAAGTCAATTGGTAAAATTGAGTTCAACACATGTATATAAAAAGCTTGACTTGCGTGATAGGCCAAAAGGAGGTGGTTAAGATGATGTTAACTTTGGTCAATTGACAAATACAGTGTCGATACGCGGTTCGAAAGGCAATCTCTCTCCCTGCGTGTCAGCACTGTATTGGTTAATTGACCAACTTATCATAAAATTAATTTCATTGTAACCGGATCCGCCAAAAGGTGTCGAGTTGATGAGATGAGCTTGCAAAACTGTGTAGCATGACTCAATAAATATGTTGGACAACCTTTTTATCTGAAATGTTAACCTAATAGTTTGAGACTTTATCGTACTTATTAATTTATCTACACTCTTGAATTTATCTGATTTGAGATTCATATGAAATATCCTAACAGATGAGATGAGATGAGATGAGCTTGCCAACAGCTCCATCGATTGGTTTGAACTATATGCATGGTTAATCCAGCATTGGTCTTTAATAGACCTCGTTTTGGAGTATTTTGTCTCTTATGAATGGTAAATTAAGGTTAAAATCCTAGATAACAGAATTCTGGGGACATTTATTTGAAAAATTAATGGAGAGGTGATATAGGAGCCGAATCCATTTTCTGTTTGTGAATTCTGGGGACATTTATATGATCGATAAGCGATAATTAATGGGAAAGTAACTTGATTGATATACTCCCTAGCTGCTTTAATTGGGGGGGCGTCCGGTGCTTAACGACCGGTACCGTCCGGTGCCCCCTTTTTTTTTTTTTTTTTTTTTGGTTTTTTTTTTCTATAATTATGAGAAAAAAAAATAAAAAATAATAGAGCAAGTTTGAACAAAAAACTGTAAAAGGAAGTACGTTTTTTATTGAAAAAACACTGTAAACTGTTTACAGTGTTTTTTCAATAAAAAATATACTTCCTTTTACAATTTTTTGTTCAAACTTGCTCTATTATTTTTTATTTTTTTTTCTCATAATTGTGAGAAAAAAAAAACCAAAAAAAAAAAAAAAAAAAAAAATTAACACTATGTACCGGACGTTAGTCCGGTACTTTGGCACCGGA
The DNA here is from genome assembly GCA_020205505.1 of Panax japonicus. Taxonomy (NCBI): domain Eukaryota; kingdom Viridiplantae; phylum Streptophyta; class Magnoliopsida; order Apiales; family Araliaceae; genus Panax; species Panax japonicus. The sequence continues at coordinate 1,096,242 of CM035107.1, forward strand.
CGCCCCCCCAACCCTAGCTGCTTCCGATCATTATATTATATGTACTAGTTGGGTCCCGTGCCTCCGGCACTGTATGGGCAGTGAGATTTATTTCAAACTTAGAACGTGATTTATTAAGTGAGCGGAAAATTCAAAATCATTATTAGATAGATTAGATAGATAGATGTATTTTATTAGATAGATGTATGGACGGTGGGATTTATCTCAAACTTTGGACGGCCCAGATGATTTATTGAGTGAGCGGGAAATTCAAAATCATTTGTATTTTATTAGATAGATTCCCTTTATCCGAATTTACTTTTTCTAGTTAAATTGACAAATCTTAAAATTAATGATTAAATAAATGTATTAGAAATATTAAAATTAAATAAGTTGATTTTGATAGTATATTCCATATACTTTTTTATGATAATAATTTTGTGTTTATATCTACTAAATTTTAAAATAATTTTTATTTTAAAAATAGTAAAATCAATTAAAACAAATAAAGAAATGGAAGGAGTATTATCCAATCATATATATATACTAGCGATAACCCGTGCCTGAAGGCACGGTGTAACGAAAAATTAAATTAAAATTTAAAAAATATTACATTATCTAAAGACATACATACTCAATCAACAATACATATTCAACCACCAAAACATCGAGCTAGTCGGTACTAATTTCACTAAATTTCGGCAGAATTTCCTTTAAAAATAGATATCCGGAAAATTCTAAATTTATCTACAAAACTTACAATCATCAATACTTATCTGTGTGTGTGGGTTCGAAATTTGAATAAAGAGGACAAGAGAGAGAGCTGCTGACGTGTATTTTAATGTGATATTTATGTATTTTCTCTCTCCGCTCTGTTTTATATTATAGATATATATACCGGCCCACTCTTCATTTGGTTTAACTGAATATTGCAGGCAGCAGCAATTAAGGCAACTGATAGTACATGTCTACATGAGACATTTAATTTATGCATGCACCAAATCCATAATGTCACGGTTTCAACTTTTTGGGTACTAAACAGACAACTTCAAGTTGAGAAATTCTTGTTCTAAATTCATCCACGTATTCAATATGGCTACCTGCCATTTATGAACCTAGCTAGCTAGTCCTCACCATTACTGGAATTAATACCACTGCCCATTGGTTGTGAAGTCATGTACTCTCTCCCTTCTTAAAAGATTATCGTTTTAGAAGGTAAAATTTATTTCAAAAAATTTTTCGTTTACAACTTTCGTGGAGAATAAATTATTGATTTTCTTATATTACCCCTACCTTCTCTCATTGTCCCAAGAAATTCTATTCCTTGCATTAATAGTTTTCAACTTCCCATAAATGGGTAGTGATGGAATTTCAAACAAATTTTATTAGATAAATGATACTTTCTTAATCCATATCCAAAAACCTTAAATGACAATCTTTTAAGAACGGATGTAGTAGTATTTTCTTTTTCTCAAAAGATCATGTACCCATGACTTTGTTATCACTACCTCATTGCACATAAATATCTCGATAGTGTTCGTGTTCGGTGTAAAATTAATTTTAGTTAATTGATTAATAAAGTCAATGTTAACATATAGATAAAAGGTTATTTTATTGTTTGCCAGAGCTGGCCCTAGGCCAGGCCCAAAGCTAAAGGGGCCTAATTTTTTTAAAAAAATTATGTATATATGTGTATAAAAAAATAAAAAATAAAACAAAAAAAATTGTCACATGTACCTATTAATGAAAAGGGATGCCAATCAATCAAATTAGTCTTTATATACTCAATCTCAAGAAGAAACGTACCGAGTAAAAAAGTCCCATATTAATTTTAAAATATAATATAAAACAAATCAATAAATATGGAAAATCAAAATATACTTTTAGCCATAAAAAGAAGAAAAAACCCTTCGACCCTCTGAGTTCATAACACAACACAAGAAATTTTTTCCCCCGGTGATTCTCCTATTCTCCAACAAAGTTAGAAAATAAATCATCCATAACTAGACCAATATCTTTCTTTGAAGGTAATTTTTTTTAAAGATACATATAAAATCTAGATACATAAATTTTGTAAATTGTAATATATATCTTTGTTAATTTTTTCTTATTTATTATTTGATTCAACAGAAAATGTGACGCCCCCAAAATAGGTATACATCGTCCATCTTGAGTCTCCAAATACGTGGTACTAAATTCAAATACAACTTGATTATACAACAGTCGTGTAAAATACGACAAAATACATGCTGTGAGTTTTAATACAAATATTGTCATCTAGACAATATCCACACTCAATTTAGTCCTCATTACATTTATTATCACATTATTTAACTGAATAGTGAGGACTACTAAGACACCATCTCAGACCATCACTCCGTTCCCCGACTAGTCCCGGCTACGTTCTCATTTCCTGAAGATAACAGTGAAAGAAAGGTTGAGCTCAACTAGCCCAGTAAAAAAAATTATGACTAAGATAATGCAAAATAAATTATCATTAGTCCTCAACAGTGTTAAACTGATAAAATACAATAGACATCAAGTTTAACTGCAGCGAAACATGTACTTCATTAAAATAGTCAAGTAGAGAATAAAATCTACTATCTTTTATGATTTAAAAAAGTTTTTCATCACTTTTATCGCTGAGACTCAGCATAATAAATAATCCACATTATCCCTTCAGTACGGCCAAAGATATTCATTAGGGTCACGATCACAAATTATCCATGCACTACGGGCCAATGATATTTGTGTATTCATCAATGGTGATGATCATGCCAACAACTGTCCATCAATGCACTTTGGGCCAATGAGGACTTTTACCACATCATTTGTAACATTACGGTCATGATTACACCGAATAATCTATGGTCATAATCATATCAAGTCCATCTATGCACTACATGCCACAGATGACTTTCAAAAATAATATAAACATGAGGATGATGACAATGATATAAGAATTCAATAAAACAAGTTCAAGAATTAATTTATTCAGGAACTAATAACGTCCAAATTTTCAACATGATACTTCTTTGTAAAGTAAAATTTAAAAATGCTCAGAAGAATATTTTCATGAAAAGATACTGGATGAAGTGCAAATATCAAGAATATTCCACTAATTTCATGGAGTGTAGAAGTCAAAACTTTAACCAACTGAGTATAATAAAGAATGAAATAACAAAAGAAATCACCATGCATGCGGTACTTCACATAGATAGGTTATTCTATCAGAATAATAAATAACAGAACCAGGTCAGGCGTAATATGCACCGACAGGATATTCTAACAGAATAATAAAGACGGAACCAGGTCCGGCGTAAAGCACAGACAGGATATTCTAACAGAATAATAAAGAATGGAATACAGAAAAATTTCACCAAGTATAGGGTAGCCCGCGTATACAGGTTATTCCAACAGAATAATAAAGATGAAATAATAGAAGTTTTCTTCATGAATATAAAAGAAATAATACCTCTTACCGTAAAAGAAACTTGATATCGGAGTAGTGAAGTAGCAGAATACTTTTCTTCGTTCTCTCTATAGTTTCTCTCTCTAGAGTTTCAGTGAATTCGTAAGAAATAATGAAGGAATGAACTTCTATTTATAGAAAAATAGAATGAATAATAACCAATCCATGAACGGTCCAGAGTGATTTACTTTAATCGGACGGTCCATATTTAAAACAAAATCTTTTAAATAAAATATAATATATTCTATTTATAATCTAATAAAACGAATAACTTTTAAAATATTTTACTATGCAAACACTATGCATAATAAAATATAATATATTCTAATTATTGTCTAATAAAACAGATAACTTTATAAAAGTATTCTGTTTTATATAAAAAGATTTTACTATTAGCCTAATAAAACGAATGACTTTATAAAAATTTTCTGTTTTATATAAAAAGTTTTTCTGTTTTATTACGTTAATAATACGAATAAAATAAAACGTCATCATCATTATTATTATTCACACTATTAATCGACCAGGTCGTTCCCAGGAAAGAGGTAGCTTTTCAATAAGGATTTCTCCCTATTGGCGCACAATTAGGTGACCAAATCTCTCATTTGCAGAACTTTTAGACATTGTTAATAATGAAAATAATAATATTAACAACTTCATCATCTCAATTATTGATTTAATAACATATACAATATCGACAATAATTGAATCAAATTGAGTGACTTCTCACATAAGCATTAATAATCAATACCGTGTGCTATATGCAACCACGCGTATTACTGTACTTTTACTACCGAGTAGTTCAACAGTATTAACGGTAAAACTTTCGCCGTTATTTTTATAAAAATATTTTTGTCGTTTTCTCAATCCGACAGTAATTCCGTTGTGGGGTCCACCAATGATTGTGTCGTCGTACGAATATTCCCCGACCAATCGAATATTATAAACAACTTGCGTACTTTGCAAAATTTCTAAATATTACCCACAACTATAATATTATATCAAATTCATTCCATAATATTCAAAAATGATATTTATAAAAAATTTATTTTAATTCATAAAAGTTGGGGTCTTATAGAAAATTTGGCTGAGATTTTTGTTCTTCATTTTTTAATGCAATGTTTACAATTCGGGATACTTTTTTCCCTTCGTTTGGGATTTTGTCCCATTAAATTTTCCCAAAATAAGTTTTTTAATGTGACCCAAAGTGTTCTTCCTTATCTTTTGTAAATTCTTATAATTTTAATAAAATTAATTAGTTGATAATTTATTTACTTTTTTGTTTAATTTGTATAAAGGGGCACACTTGAAAAAATTTGTCATGGGCCTTAGAAAACTCAGGACCGACTTTGTTGTCTGCGTGTCAACACTGTATTGGTCAATTTATGACCAACTTACCATGAAGTTAACTTTATGATAATCGGATCCAAAAATTTCATTTGACTGGTTAAAATCAATTTGTGAAATTTTAACACTCGGAATTTATATGAATATATTTAATTTCAAAATCACTGTAAATCACAATAATTTTAAAATTTAAGAGTTCTTGAATTGACTTTAAAACGTACAAATTAAATAAAAAAATTATGAAATATATAAAGAGAGAGAGAGAGAGAGAGTATTATTCACTCTGTTCCAAAATTAGATATACAATTTGACTTTTGAGGTTAAACGACGACAAATTTAACTTAAAAATTAGTATGACTTATAAAAGTTTAGAATGAAATAATTTTTTGATTCATAGTTTTTGTTATATTCTATACAATTATAATAATTGTATCAACTAAAATAAAATAAATTCATATCAATTTAAAATTTAAAATGTCGTCGTTTGACCTTAAAAGTTAAATTGTATATCTAATTCTGGAATCGATGGAGTATTTTATTACATGATACAACTTTTGAAGCACGTTTGAAACTCCAAATTTAACATTCTATTATTACTTTGAAATCAGGATAAATCAACTTTTAGTATCTGTACTGGGACACGACTTACAATTTGGTACTCGAAGTGAAAAAATTACAAACTGGTGGTTGTAATCGAAAAATATTACACTCTGTTAAACATTAGGGACACGACTTACAATTTGATATCCGAAGTGAAAAAAGTTACAAACTGGTGATTGTACCCGAAGTGAAAAAAGTTACACGACTTACAATTTGTTAAGAAGTGAAGTCGAGGCGAAGAAGATCCTTGATGTTTTGTTCCATCTTTCCTTGCCTCCCACATTCGCACCATTGCTCCACAGTGGCACCAACTTGGGAACTCTGGTGTAATCCATTTATTTTTATTGCATGAACTACAATCTTATTCCCCGATTTTATTTACGATTCCACTCCAAGACGAGCTCATCCTTTCAATTAAACACTGAAAATCCTTTAATAAATATATGGGAACCAGTAATCAATGGAGAATCGAGACAAGAAGAATGAGAGAAGAAGGACAGAAGAAGATAACCCTAATTTTTAAACAGAATAAAGATGAAACCCTACTGTTTAACGGAGTGTAACATTTTTCGAGTACAATCATTAGTTTGTAACTTTTTTCACTTCAGGTACCAAATTGTAAGTTGTGTCCCTAATGTTTAAAGGAGTGTAACATTGTTCGAGTACAATCACAAGTTTGTAATTTTTTTCACTTCGGGTACCAAATTGTAAGTCGTGTTCCAGTACATGCATCAAAAGTTGATTTATCCCCCTTTGAAATATAATATGAAACGTAACAGTCTAAAGAAATTAAATATATAGAGACTGACTATATTTTATAATTATATGAATACGTATAGAAATTAAATATATGTGTATTAAGTTCTTACCGACGGTGTGCCTACGACTAGGGTGGGGGCGAGCCGGCGAGCTGCTTCCAGTTTTCCCCAGACAAGAAACATGACCCTCGGCTGTCAAGACATTGCCCATATATGTACATCCCACCAAATTAGCAAGTCTGGCATAAACACCAATTACTACAAAAGGCTAATTAGATCCTACTGGCAAATCCGACAATTCCAGTTAAGATAACACATTTATATATGAACAAAAAAATCTTGTTAAAATAACTTTATATGGACAGGATAATTGGACCGGAAGAAAAAAAAAATTTATTTAAGCGAACAATTTGATAGTACAATCCATTTGTTTGTTGGGTCAAATTACTTTTGTTCTTTCGGTCCAATTATCCTGTCTAATTTCTCTGTCCATATAGAAACGTTCAGAGAGTAGTTAGCATGAAGTTAATTTTGGTCAATTGACCAATACAATGTCGACAAGTAGGCGGAAGGTGATCTCTCCTTGCATGTCAATATTGTATTAATCAATTGATCAACTTATTATAAAGTTAACTTCATGGTAACCGGATTCAAATGTTCATATTGTTAAAGGATCATCATGTGTTTGTGATTTTTTTGGTTGAGGAATCATGATGCGGACACTATTAATTAACTAGCTAGCTAGGGTTGTCAATATCTTCCAATATATTACTCCATCTGTTCCTTAATATAAGTCGTTTTAGAGAAAAAATTTTGTTCATAAATATAAGTCGTTTGAGAATTTCAAGTAACCATTAATTGCTTAGTTTCCAATATTACCCAAAGTTTGGTTCTCTCACTAGTTTTTACCCTATAAATAGCATTCTCTTTTTTCAATATAAGGGTAATATAGACAATTGATAGTATATTTAATGTTTTACAATCATTTCCTTAATACTTGTGCACAACTCTAAAACGACCTATATTAAGGAACGGAGATAATATATTACATCTATCTAATAAAATACAAATAAATTTGAATTTCCCGCTCATTCAATAAATCATCTGGGCCGTCCAAAGTTTGGGATAAATCTCATCATCCATCTATCTAATAAAATACAATCTATCTAATTCTATCTATCTATATCTATATTCTATATATCTAATTATATCTAATAAAATACAAATAATTTTGAATTTCCCGCTCACTCAATAAATTATTTTGGTCGTTCAAAGTTTGAGATAAATCATATTGTCCATACAGTGCCGGAGGCACGTGACCCAGCTAGTCTATCTAATAAAATACAAATGATTTTAAATTTTCCGCTCACTCAATAAATCATCTGGGCCGTCCAAAGTTTGAGATAAATCCCACCGTCCATACATCTATCTATCTAATCTATCTAATAATGATTTTGAATTTCCCGCTCACTTAATAAATCATCTGGGCCGTTCTAAGTTTGAGATAAATCTCACTGCCCATACAGTGCCGGAGGCACGGGACCCAGCTAGTATATATATATCAGGGCGGATCTAGCTCAAAGATAGGGGATTTCAGTGATAAAAATGAAAGATAGTAAAATTTTGGATTATTTACTAAAATTTTAAAGTTAATATTGAAAAATAGTATCTTTGTACCAAAATTAGATAACAATTGTAAACTAATTAATACAACAAATATAATAATTATAAACTAATTATAAAATACTATTAATTATTATCTTTGTTATTTTGATCAAAATTTGAACCAACTTATATCAATTATTATTATTATTAATCACGTATGTTCATTGATCATTTGGATAAGATCTTTAATGCATATCCCCCACTTCATTAATTTACACGCTAAGACATTGTGAGTTATTAAATGTATTAGAATAAAAGGGAAAATTATGCAAATAAGAGGAGAATAGAAACCCCGTGATACTCCTTCTGTTTGTTATTATTGTTCCGATCCAAAATAAAAAATTATATTTAAAACGTCAGTTTTTAAGAAAAAATATTATTTTTTTCAATTATATTATTGATACTAGCTAGCTAAAATTGTAGAACTAGTTGCAAGATAGTACTTACTTAATCTACCTATGATACAAGTAATACATATATAGATCCAAGGATTTCACTTTGCTGAGGAATTGTAGATCTATTGAGAGACGGAGACTTACTTTTGTACTTATGTTACGTTTGGATTGGTGGAGTGAACGTGAGAGTGAAATGACTCGGTTATTTTGTCGGAATATAGGTATTAAAAATTATTCGTTTGTGGATTTTGGATATTTTATGTTTGAAATTTGGAAAAACTCAAAGCTACAAAGGTATAGAGAATTCGATTTCGTGTGGAATGGACATAAAATTCTTATTTTTCTGATAATTGGACTATTTTCTATAAATTACAGAAATTTCGAAAATTAAAATATTTTTATTAAAACATGGGGGGCCTACTTTTGTTTTTTGTGGAAAATCTGAAATAGTTGGCTGCAAATTCAAAGTGGAATTTTGATTTTTCAAAGAGGCGTGCTTGAAATAATATATTAATATTTTATTATTTAGTCTGCTTTGGCGTTCTAGCATTTTCCTATAAATAGGCGCTTAGGTTAGAATTGAAAATCACACCAGAAACAAGTTTTCTTTCTCTCTAGATTATCGAGCGTATTTTTGTGAGTATTTATATACTTTGAGAGTTGCTGTTCGGTACAAGCTTACTTCGGCTTTATATCTGATATTTCGATCAGAAGTACCGTTATTTTGAGGTAAGAGATGTTATTTTCTTCTTAAATGATATTATTTTCTTCAATATCATTATGCCGAAATATTGGTGAACTTTTTAATCAAATTTGAAATTTTTTGTGTCGGGATTACTATTCACATATACGACACTATTCACGTATACAGCACTATTCATGAATACGACACTATTCATCGAAAAATAAAAATTTTCTTTTTGTCCAAGATGTCTATTTTGGCTACTATCTTTGATTGTATCCATGTTTTGATCGTTATTTTTGAATTTTGCTTCACAATTGGTTATTATGAAGTATTGTTGATCTTGGATAAACTGTTATACGAAACCCTAATATTTGTCCTTCTGTCTCATTGGATTCGTTTTCTTTAAAATATTTTTCATCATTCTCAATCTTAAATGATGATATTACTGAATATCTTTGGCCTGTAGTGCAAAGATGAATGATTAACTGATGAATATCTTTAGCCCGTAGTGCAAAGATGAACAGGTGTTGAGATGAACATGACCAACTGGTGATACAAATGAATATATTTGGCCTGTAATGTAAAGATTAATATGTGATTAAAGATGTATACTGATTGTTGTTACAGGGATAAAATATTGATGATGAACTTTTAAATCTTAGAAGAGAGTAGAATTCATTCTCTACATGACTCTTCTAATGGATTGCTGTTTTCACTGCAGTTGTTGATTTAAAATTTATTGTCTATTGTATTCTATCAGATTTTTTTCTGTTGAAAACTAATGATAATTTGTTGTATATTATCTTAGTCATAATATTTTTTACTGGGCTAGTTGAGCTCACCCTTTTCCTTTTTTTTTTTCCATTTTTCTTCTCAGAAGGTGAGAACATAGCAGGATCGAGTCGGGGTATGGAGTGATGGTTCTAGAAAGATGTTTTAGCAGTCCTCACTATATCTGTAAAATAATGTATGAATAATTGTAATGATGACTTATTTGAGTGTTGATATTGTCTAGAAAATAATATTTGTATTTAAACTCACAGTATATGTTGTCGTATTTTGCACGATAATTGTATTTGGCGACTCAGAATGAGTGTTGTATACCTATTTTGGGGGGCGTCACAAATTGTATATATAATAAGGTTTCAAGAGGTTTTATTCAATAATTTTATAATTTTATCAATTCATTTTTTGGTTGATTATGAGTCAATATTAAGACTGAATCAATATATACTGAGTCAATTGTGAAACCCCAGATTTTATGAATAAAAAATTAATTTTTTCGAAATAATTTTTTAATATTATGGTGTGAATTTGAGATAATATTATAGTTGTGGGTAGTATTTATAAATTTTGCAAAGTATGCAAGTTGTTATATTATATTCGATTGGTTAGGGAATATTCTTTGTGTCAGAAAATATTCGTACGACGGTACAATTATTGGTGGACCCCACAACGGAATTATTTTCGGATTGAGAAAACGACAAAAATATTTTATTGAAAATAACGACGGAAGTTTTACCGTTGATACTGTTGAACTACTGGGTAGTAAAAGTACAGTAATACGCGTTGTTGCATAGTAGCACACGGTATTGATTATTGATATTTATGTAAGAAGTCGCTCAGTTTGATTCAATTATTGTCGATTAATAATATGAATTATTATAACGATGATGACGTTTTGTTTTATTCGTATTATTAACGTAATAAAACAGAAACATCTTTTTATATAAAACAGAATACTTTATTAAAGTTATTCTATAAATAGAATATATTATATTTTATTATGCATAGTGTGTTGCATAGTGTTGCATAGTATTTGCATAGTAAAAATCTTTTTATATAAATAGAATATATTATATTTTATTTAAAAGATTTTTCTTTTAATATGGACCGTCAGATTAAAGTAAATCAATCTAGACCGTTCATGGATTAGTTACTATGCATTCCGTTTTCCTATAAATAGAAGCTCATTCCTTCATTATTTTCTTACGAATTCACTAAACTCTAGAGAGAGAAACTATAGAGAGATAGAAGAAAAGCTTTTTGCTACTTAATTTTTCTTTTCCTATATCCAGTTTTTGTTACGGTAAGGGGTGTTATTCTTTCTTATTCATGAAGAGAACTGTTGTTATTCCATTTCTTATTATTCTGTTGGAATAACCTGTATACGCGGTCTACCCTATACTTGATGACATTCTTCTATTATTCCATCTTTATTATTCTATCGGAATATCCTGTCTGTGCTATACGCCGGACCTGGTTCCATTTTTATTATTCCGTCTTTACTATTCTGTCGGAATATCCTGTCTGTGCTATACGCCGGACCTGGTTCCATCATTTATTATTCTGCATTTATTATTCTGTTGGAACATCCTGTTAGTGTGAATTTCACCTGACCTGGTTCCGTTATTAGTATTCTGTTGGAATAACCTGTCTATGCGAAGTACCGCATGCATGGTGATTTCTTTTGTTATTCCATTCTTTATTATACTCAGTTGGTTAAAGTTTTGACTTCTATACTCCATGAAATTAGTAGAATATCCTTGATATTTGCGTTTCATCTAGTATCTTTTCATGAAAATATTCTTCTGAGCATTCTTGAATTTTACACCACAAAAAAATATCGTGTTGACAATTTGGACGTTATTGGTTCATGGACAAATTAATTCTTGAACTTGTTTTATTGAATTCTTATATCATTGTCATCATCCTCATGTTTATGTTATGTTGAAAGTCATCTGTGGCCTGTAGTGCATAGATGGACTTGGTATGATTATGACCAGGGATTATGCGGTGTAATCATGACCGTAATATTACAAATGATGTGAAAAAAGTCCTCATTGGCCCGTAGTGCATTGATGGACAGTTTTTGGTATGATTATGGCTATGGATTCTCTTCGGCCGTAGTGCAAAGATAATTGTTTTATGGCATGATCAGGACCGTTGATGAAAACACGATTATTTTTGGGCCGTAGTGCATGGATAATTCGTGGTCGTGATACTAAAGAATATCATTGGCCTGTAGTGCAGGGATGATTTAATGATGTGAATTATTTATTGAGCTGAGTCTCAGCGATAAAAGTGATGAAAAACTTTTTAAATCATAAAAGATAGTAGACTCTATTCTCTACTTGACTCTTTTAATGGATTGTTTGTTCCGCTGCAGTTAAACTTGATGTCTATTATATTTTATCAGTTTAACATTGTTGGAGGCTAATGATAATTTATTCTACATTATCTTAGTCATAATATTTCTTATTGGGCTAGTTGAGCTCACCCTTTCTTTCACTGTTCTCTTCAGAAAATGAGAACATAGCAGGGAGTAGTCGGGAAATGGAGTGACGGTCCAGAGGATAGCATTAGTAGTCCTCACTATTTTGAGAAATAGTGTATTAATAATTGTAATGAGGACTCTTTTTGAGTTTGTATAATCTCTAGTAGATAATAATTGTATTCAAACTCATGGTTATGTTTTGTCGTATTGTACACGACAGTTGTATTAGTAAGTTGTATTTGAATGATGTACCATGTATGTGGCGACCCAAGATGGGTGACGTATACCTAATTTTGGGGGCGTCACAGTAATCATTCAAGACTCTCCATTTATTGATCGATACAATATATAAATTTTTCATATATCGTGAAATATATCTATTATATATGTTGGGGTGTGATTATTTGGGTCTAGCCATGGTACAACCCAGTCTATTTAATGGTCCGAATCTGGTGATGGCCCATATGTATTTATTATGATAGTGGAAGAGTCCTTATTAAAATAGGATTGTGTTTCCTTATTTGGAGGGATAAGGAGTCCTTCTACTAGTAGGATTCGGGTGGAGGTGGCTTCTATATATATGGTTACAAGCTAGAGTTTTAGGGAGAGAAGATACAAGAACACAAGAGATATAACACAAATACACAACTTGTACTCCCAATATTATTATAGTGGATTACTCTCTCTCTCTCCGTGGTTTTTTCTCAATTGGGTTTCCACGTAAATTCTTGTGTTCATACTTTATATTTCTTTATTTATGTTTATATGAGTATATTTCGTGAGTTTGATTTCACAACAATTACTCCATCAACCGTTGGCGCTATTTTGACCTGCTGTTTTGGTGATTTCGTCAGGCGTACAAAATTAGGCGTTAACATTGGCGCCGTCTGTGGGAAACAAGACACGTGTTCTAGTGTCGATTTAAAATCACCGATTCATCAAGAAAGAGAGCCAACACATAAAGCTAAGTTACTCTTTTTTATTAAAATTCAAAAATATATATGCAACATGTGTGGAGCCATCTGCTAGTAATCTGTTCATGCTAATTAAAATTTTAGCATCCCCATCATTAATATTACTTTACACGTATACATGTGTACAAATTCATCTAAGATATCTCTCTTGGGTTGGGTGGCTTATGTCAGGAACATGATTTAATATTATAAAGCGCATGACTTCTATGATTATTAATGCCTACTTACCTTGTGTGATAGTCCCTAGGATCATGCCCATGTGATCGCCTTTCATTAGAAGTGAGATTTTGTTCTGCCTAAATATTGCACTAAGGGATAATTCTTTTTTTTTCTCTCTCCTAAAAAAATCATGGGTTTGAGATTACAGAGACTTGGTTCTGCCTTAATTGGTAGTATTATGATTATTGTTTCATGTTATTTTTGGTCAGCGAATGCAGAGCAGAAAACTACCGCTGCAATATTTATAAGGGCAGCTGGGTCTACGATGAAACTTACCCTCTTTACGAGTCATCGGAATGTCTCCATATTCGGCAGGAATTCGACTGCCGAAAAAATGGTCGGCCAGATAGTCGCTACCTGAATTATAGATGGCAGCCCAACAACTGTAGAGCTAAAAACTCCGGGGGTTTAAACATTCTTCTTTATATAGTTTATACCAACAACTTCACCGCTAACGAAGACCCAGACCAACAATGCTACCCCGAAGCGCATCATCGCCAATTCTACATTCATGGCTTCCGTACCTAGTAAAAGAATCATCACCAGAGCCAGACCTCGTCCTACAATTACCAAAAATACGGTCATCAGTTTCCATACCTCCATCCAATCATTCAATGGATGGGCAATCAAGAAGATGAAAAAGGCTCTATCAGATGGTAATCTCAAAGAGCTCTGCATTAGTTCCAAACAAAAGTCCCCGAAAAACTCAATTATTTCTGGCATGACAATAGAGGAGGAGAAGGAAACTGGGTCGTTGTTGTTTTCGAGTTCTGGTTTGGATAATGATGGGTGTGGATTTGGCGGCGCCGTTGGCAAGATCTACGGCGGCGATGGATCGAACGGGAGTGATGGGTACTGGGGTTCGGATTCGGATGGCGAGATTAATGGTACAGAAGTTTATTATCAGAATATGATTGAAGCTAACCCTGGTAATCCACTACTCCTTAGCAATTACGCCAGGTTCTTGAAAGAGGTTCGTGGAGATTTTGTTAAGGCTAAGGAGTATTGTGGGGGGGGGGGGGGGAGCAATACTTACAAATCCTGGTGATGGTAGTGTTCTGTCGTTGTACGCTGATCTGATCTGGCAGAGCCATAAAGATTCTGCTCGTGCTGAGAGTTATTTTGATCAAGCAGTTAAAGCTGCACCTGATGACTGTCATGTTTTGGCTTCATATGCTCGGTTTTTTTGGGATACTGAAGAAGACGATGACGAGCAAGACACTAACAGTTTTAACATAGCGCAACCCAATTTCTTCCCTGGAGCTCCTGCAACTCCTCCTATAGCTGTTGCTTCTTAATAAGTAAAAGATGCAATGCTGCTAAGATATAAATCCCGCGGATAAAAATCCCGAGCATATAAATCCCGAGGATAAAAGTCCCGAGGATAAAAGTCCCGAGGATATAAATCCCGAGGATAAAAGTCCCAAGGATATAAATCCCGAGGATAAAAGTCCCGAGGATAAAAGTCCCAAGGATATAAATCCCGAGGATAAAAGTCCCGAGGATATAAATCCCGAGGATAAAAGTCCCGAGGATATAAATCCCGAGGATAAAAGTCCCGAAGATAAAAGTCCTGAGGATATAAATCCCGAGGATAAAAGTCCCGAGGATATAAATCCTGAGGATAAAATTCCCGAGGATAAAAGTCCCAAGGATATACATCCCGATGATAAAAGTCCCGAAGATAAAAGTCTCGAGGATAAAAATCCCGAGGATATAAATCCCGAGGATAAAAATCTCGACGATATAAATCCCGAGGATATAAAATCCCGAGGATATAAATCCCGCGGAGACTTTTTGAATACTCTCTTATTTATAAGTTCCTTATAAATAAGAGATTGGGGGGGCAATGTTGGGGTGTTATAAGGTTGGTTCTTTGTATCTTCGGTAGTGATAAGGTTGGTTCGGTTGGTATAAGGTTGGTTCGATTGATATAAGGTGGGTTCTTTATATCTTCGGTAGTGATAAGGTTGGTTCGGTTGGTATAAGGTGGGTTCTGTGTATCTTCGGTAGTGATAAGGTTGGTTCGGTTAGTATAAGGTTGGATCAATTGGTTAGTTCTTTATATCTTCGGTAGTGATAAGGTTGGTTCGGTTGGTATATATAAGGTTGATTCTTTATATCTTCGGAAGTGATAAGGTTGGTTCGGTTGGCATAAGGTTGGTTCTTTATATCTTCGGTAGTGATAATGTTGGTTCGGTTGGTATAAGGTTGATTCGGTTGTGATAAAGTTGGTTCGGTTGGGATAAGGTTGGTTCGTTTGGTATAAGGTTGGTTCTTTATATCTTCGGTAATGATAAGGTTGGTTCGGTTGGTATAAGGTTGATTCGGTTGTGATAAGGTTGGTTCGGTTGGTATAAGGTTGGTTCTTTATATTTTCGGTAGTGATAAGGTTGGTTCGGTTGGTATAAGATTGGTTCGGTTGGGATAAGGTTGGTTCTTTATATCTTCGGTTGTTTCTCTATATTCGGTTGTGATAAGATTGGTTCGGTTGGTATAAGGTTGGCTCTTTATATCTTCGGTTGTGATAAGGTTGGTTCGGTTGGTTCTTTATATATCTTCGGTAGTGATAATATTGGTTCGTTTGGTATAAGATTGGTTCTTTATATCTTCGGTAGTGATAAGGTTGGTTCGGTTGGTATAAGGTTGGTTCTCCAACAATTTTAGTTTGACACATAGAGTTCAGGTGTGATATTTTCTCTTCGGCAAATATGATCGTTTTGTTGGGATATATTTGTATAGTCTCTCATTTATAAGTTCTTTATAAATAAGAGATTGGGGGGCAATGTTGGAGTGTGATTATTTGGGTCTAGCCATGGTGCAACCCAGTCTATTTAATAGTCCGGATCTGGTGATGGCCCACATGTATTTATTATGATAGTGGGAGAGTCCTTATTAAAATAGAATTGTGTTTCCTTATTTGGAGGGATAAAGAGTCCTTCTCCTAGTAGGATTCGGGTGGAGGTGACTTCTATATATATGGCTACAAGCTAGGGTTTTAGGGAAAGAAGATACAAGAACACAAGAGATACAACACAAATACACAATTTGTACTCCCAATATTATTATAGTGGATTACTCTCTCTCCGTGGTTTTTTCCCAATTGGGTTTCCACGTAAATTCTTGTGTTCATACTTTATATTTCTTTATTTATGTTTATATGAGTATATTTCGTGAGTTTGATTTCACAACAATTACTCCATCAACCGTTGGCGCTATTTTGGCCTGCTGTTTTGGTGATTTCGTCAGGCGTACAAAATCAGGCGTTAACAATATATATTATGTCAATAAAAATAATAATTATATCAATAAAAAATTATCAAATATTTACAAATAAAAACATGATATAAAATATCCCGTGCCTCGCACGGACTATCAAACTTGTAAGTTGTAACAGCTTTAAAAGTTTTATGCGTTTTACTTGTGACTTACATAACTTTTTTTACGAACAAATTTTAGTTGTAATTTTTAATATACGTTACATATTATATCTAAATGTTTTAAACGAAGTTTAATACAAGTAAAAATATTAAGCTAAATCTATTGAGACTCTTAATTATTTAAGTTGGGGCAAGACTGGGGAGCTTGTGTTAACACTTTAAACCCTAATAAGCTAATACACATATTTAGAATCAACTAGATTAAAAAATTTAAATCATTAAATCTTGAATGCATTAATTTATGTCAGTTTTTTTTCCTTCTTTAATTTCTTTTTTTCTATCATAACTTCTCAGATGTAGACTTATTGTATACTCCTATCTCTATAATAATTCAAAAAAGAATGCATGCATGCAGCTTAATTATCAAGAGATTCATGCATATAGCAAGATCTATTTGAATGTGCACAGAATTCAATGAACATAATATTCTTAATTTCCACATTAATCAACAATCAGAAAAACTTTTCCAACAAATCTCCTAATTTTGGCCCTATCTGCTGATAACGATATACACTCTTAAATCTTCCAACTCCAAATTGGTGGTCATTTGGTGCAATGCATGAGAAATTATTATAGACAAAACAAAACACTATTTTCTAATAAAAAAATTCACCATCATTGACTATTACTGCTACAATAATTAATAAACCACAATGTCTTGTCTATTTTTCTATCCTTTTGTCCTTATATATATATATATATATATATAATACTAGCTGGGTCCCGTGCCTCCGGCACTGTATGAACAATATAATTTATCTCAAATTTTGAACGACCAAAATAATTTATTGAGTGAACGGGAAATAAAGTCATTTGTATTTTATTAAATTATTATTAGATTATTAGATAGATAGATGTATTTTATTAGATAGATGTATGAACGGTGGGATTTATTCCAAACTTTGGACGGCCCAGATGATTTATTAAATGAGCGGAAAATTCAAAATCATTTGTATTTTATTAGATAGATATATAATGTCCCTTTCTAATTAATCAACCACAATGTCTTGTCTATTTTTCTATCTTTTTGTCCTTATGCATACAATAATTTGTAATTTTAAATTTGCATGTATATAATGGTATAATATTATAAATTTCATTTTTTTATAATTTTAATGAGCACGTTGTCTTAAGACTATAAAGTGGTGTGACAGTTTTATTGATTATAATTTTCATAAACTAAAAATATAATCTACTTAATTAGTCATACTGGTAACAATTATTCTGATGTGATGTGTCATTTAATTACATACAATTTAAAATATATTTTTTCTCAGTTAAATACAAGTAGTTATATAAATTATTTAAATAAAAATAAAAGGGTCGTGAGTCGGATGAATTAACCCACACAAACATGCCCATGGCCATGGTCCATCCCTTTATGCGCTATGAATAACAAATGACCTTTCCACTCACCAAACAGCCCCCTTATAATACTGGTACGTACGTACCCATCTCGTTTTCTGTCGTTCATATGTTCCACAGATTAATTATTTATATATGATTGTATCTACAGATTACAGACACTACATATATACAATGCTATAGATGTACATGTAAGATTTTAATGATATTGTAGCTATGGTATTTGATAATATACCACAACAGTTGAGCATAATTCTTTTTCTCTACAAATGAAGTCCAGTTATGTATTCCGAAAGTTTAGAGCCCAGTTATGTATTCCAATGCATTATATATATATATATATATATATATATATATATATATATATATATATATATATATAGTACTGAGGGAAGATGGAAAGAATTTTCGTAAGAAACACTGGATTAACATTAGGAATTTCGTGGCTTCTTTTAAGATTATTATGCATGGTTTACATGGATGTCACCCAATGAGACTTTCATGGTCTTTGGCGAATATAATGACAGCCAGAAGTTTGTGTATCATGTGTATGCCTTCTGCATTATTTATTAATTTGTAGTCATGTCAAGTATGTTTGTTTAATGCATACTAAGACTCGTCAGTCATGACCGATCAAGGTGGGATATGATATGATTTTTTTGGGCTGTATGTCCATTTGGTTATTAATTAGCCCTCTATTCAATGGCTGAGGATCTTATTAGTTTGATATTCGGTCCATGTGTCAATTGGTCTTAATCTGAATGTTAACGCTAAGATCTTTTTATGCGCCTCAATCACGTAACACACGTCTATATCCTGCACAGTAAACACGACAACACCAAAAGCTTGACGGCTTCGACCGTCGGGGAATAGCTCCGGCGTGAGAGTCAGTACAGGCGATCACAAGGTTAACAATGGAGGATAAAATATCTAGTGTATTGAGAGAGAGAAAATTATCAGTAACATATGCGTGGGTGTACCTTTTGCTTGAAGACTTCCTTGCTATGTTATACTCTCAAACCCGATTTACCGTGCCACCTACTATCGTCAGACACAACCCCCCACTCCTCAGTGATCTCTGCCGACTGCATCCAGGCTGTCACCTTTTTCCTACACTGTTTATGCCGCCGGCCGGTTATAATCTCATCCACATTAATGATCTGCAGACTTTTTTGGTCAACAACTTTCCTTTGTCATCATTACAAGTCAAAGAGAGAAATTTGATAGACGCTCTTTGGTTTCCACCCCGTCTAGTAACAAAGGATGGCACAAAGGGTGGTTCTTCGTCAAGGGACCGGAAATTGCCTCTCTGCCGAACTGGGCCACGAATGACGTAGTTTCTGTCGACTTCGGTGACATCCCAGAAGAACGCGTGAGTGAAATGATAGAATTGTTTGAGAACTTTCCGTCAAAAGAATGGAACTACTTGCTTCTTACCAAGCAAGCCTGGTTGTATGAACAAAAGTGTAATGTAAGACCCTGAATTTTATGAAATAAAAGTATTCAATTTTCCAATTTGGTAAATGGTTAAATTGATAAAAAATTAAAGTTAAGGGTGATATATGAAATATTTCAAAATACGCAAGTGGTTATAAAATATTCATTTCTGTCGGAAATATTCGTTTGGTCCTGGAATATTCTTGTTGTCGGGGAATATTCGTACGACGGCGCAGCCATTTGTGGGCCTCATAACAGAATAACTGTCGAATGAAGAAAACGAAAAGTTTGAGTTTTTATAAATAACGGCGAACTTGTTACCGTTAACACTGTTGGAATACCTGGTGGTTAAAATACAGTAATACGCGTAGTTGTACAGTAGAACACGGTATTGCACAATATTTTTGAATTATTGATTCTTACGTAAGAAGGCACTACTCAATAATTGTTACAGTAGTTACTGTTCAATATTTTATTTTATTGATTCAATAATTGTTGCGTTGATAGTTTATATTATTGTTGTTGCAATAATTGTCACTGCACAGTATTTCTCATTATTTGATCAATAATTCATATTATTTGTATAATATTATTAGATAGTATTATTGGCAATGTCTAGAAAGTTCTGTCAAGGAGAGGTTTGGTCACCTAATTGCGCGCCAGTAAGGAGAAATCCTTATTGAAAAGCCCCCTCTTTCCTGGGAACTGTCTGGTTGTCATAATTGTGATTCTGTAATATTATTTGTGAATAATTAATTATTAATTTATATGATAAGAAAATATTTATTTGATGTGGATATAAATGATAGATTTATTTATTTTATGTGATTATAAATGAAGGAATTAATGTTGAGGTGTTTTATCAGTATTTTGTCGGATTAGAGGTATTAAAAACTCAAATCGATGTTCTTAAAGCTTTATTGCGTAAGTTGTAATTTTAATCCGACCGTTGGATCGTTGTGATTTTTGGATATGTTATACATATATTAGTTGAGTATATGTCCACAAATTTTGAACCGTTGAAAATTAACGTATGATTTGTTATGAATTTTAAAAGGTGTTAAAACGGTGTTGAAAATCGTCCGTTTGTGTATTTTAGATATTTTCTGTTTGGAATTTAGAAAAACTCAAAGCTACAAAGTTGTAGAGAATTCGATTTCATGCGGAATGGAAATAAAATTTGTATTTTTCTAATATACGGACTATTTTCTATGAATTATTGAAGTTTCAGAAAATAAAATGATTTTTATTAAAATTGAGTGGGACCCACTTTTGTTTTTAACACGTGGGCTGCAAATTTTGATTCCAAATTGAGGTGCTAGTCTTGGTTGGTGAGGATTGCGTGGAAGTGAAGAAAATTATTAATAATATTTTATTATTTTAGTGTCCTTTTACGTTCTAGCATTTTCCTATAAATAGGTGCTTATGTTAGAATTGAAAATCACACCAGAAATATAAGTTTTCTCTCCCTATATTATTGAGCATATTTTTGTGAGTATTTAGATACTTTGAGAGTTGCAATTCAGTGCAAGTTTCCTTCGACTTTACATCCGATATTCCGGTCAGAAGTACTGCTCTTTTGAGGTAAGGAATTTTAAGGATTATTATGTTTATCATGTTTCGTAATTTTTCTGACCTTCAAAAATTCTGGAAAAAATGGAAATGATAATTTTATGAGTTTCCTTGATTGTGTTCAAAAATGGTGATTTTTGGATGTATAGATTAGAAGTTATGAATTTTATGAGAAAATAAAATTTTAAAAATAAACGCTTATAACTCCTTGTGGTTAACTCCAAAATTGGTGAAATTTTTATTGGGAGTACATGTATATAATAGAAGTATACTCTGTAAATTTTGGAATTTTTGGACAAAAGTACAATTTGTGATAAATGTTTAAATATTCGTCAGTTTTGACCATGTGAAAAATAGTAAATGAATTTTAAAAATTCCGAGAAAAATATATGTTCAATATGGGACTATATTATGCTAAATCCCAGGAAAAAAATATTTTTGGAACTGATTTGATATTTTTCATGAAAATGGACTGGTTATGAATAAATAAATTAAATATGTTATGTGAAGTAACAAAATTGAAAAATAGGATTTTATGGCTTGAGAATCCTATATATGGTATATGCAGATTTTTGATGAGGTTGTTGGTTATTGGTGATGAAATCTTATGAGTTTGACATTTTAGTATGATTAAATGCATTAATTAGTAAAGTGTAAACAGTTAAAATAAAGGCTTAAATATGAATTAGTACCCTAAACTATAGGGCATATTTCACTTCGGTGATCCACCTTTCAATTTTGTCAATTAGGTTATTGAACTATCAATTTGTTCCAATTACACAAATTGAACACGCCACGTCAGCAATTGCTGACGTGGCTATTTTAGTGGGACACATCTCAGCTGATGTGTATAGAAAAAATAGTTTCTTAAATTGTGATAAAACATATTTGTTATATTAAAGGGTAAAATGGTCACACCCTATTCACTTAATACATCAAAACTAATTAAAACTTCTAAACAATCAGAAAATTGATCAAATCAATCAAAACAACAAAACCATCTCATGTTCTTCGTTAGCCAAACATTGAAAATCAAGATCTGCAGTCAAAAATCATTAAATCATACAATACAAAAAAAATTCTTCCATCTCATGTTCTTCGTCTTCTTTCTCAAATTAAATCTTACACTCATCATTTTTGAACAACCCTCATCTCTGAAACGAATTTATACCATTCATACCAACAATTTATACACATAAATAAATTTAATACCTCCAAATAATAAACCCAGAAATCAAAAATTTTATCAAACATACCTCCAAATAATAAACCCAGAAATCAAAAATTTTATCAAGCATTAACTTAATTGGTGTAAGATCTGAAACGAATTAAAGTTTCATTTGGGTTTCTGTTTGGGTTTGGGTATGAAGATTTTTTAATAAGGAGGAAGAACGAAGTCAGAAAGTAGCGACTAGAAGCAAACAAAGAAGAAAAATCCGAATATGTACAACTTCCTTCTTCAACCTCCAGATCCGGAAGTCAGGAAGCAGCGATGAACTCTTCATCTTCTTCAACCTCCAGATCTGTACAACCATCCTCCTCTTCATCAGCTACTTTTTTCAACAGTCATTGTAAGAGAAAACAAAAAATTCGTGGAACTGTGAAAGGGATAGAAAAAGATAAAAAGATTCCGATCTTGCCATTGTTGCCGGGTTTCCGTCTGATTCTTGTTGGATTTATCTTCTCCGATTGTGTTGTGTATGTGAAGGAATGGGTGGCTTGAAGAATTTGGTTGTTGATGATGGATTTAAAAAGTAGATCTGATCGATTTGTTGAAGAATTTGGTGGTTGATCGATTTGGTCTCTTCTGATATGTTTAAATTTTATTTTTGTTTTTCTTTCTAATTGTGTGATATACTAAAACATTTAAAGATTTTTACTTTTTAGTATATTTTTATTTTAAATATTATTTGTAACTTGTTTTAAATTTATAAATTAATTTGTTTTATGTTAATTGTTGTTGGACCAATTTACCCTCTATAGTTTAGGGTACTAATTCATATTTAAGCCTAAAATAAATTGTTTATAAGTTTAAGAAATGATTAAAATATTATGGTAGTCTTAATAATATTAGATTATGAGATTATTAAGTGATTTATAACATTTGGATTAAGGTGTTATGAAATCATTGATTTATGAATCTTACTCTTGAAATTAAATGAAGTTGTTGATCGTATTGTTTTTATTATCATATATAACATTTTTATAATTCCGGTGATGAAATTTCTCTTTGACTTAAGTGTAAAGATGGGTAAATTATTGGTATGATCGTGACTATGGGTTCTCTTTGGCCAGTAGTGCAAAGATGAATTGTTGACTGGTATGATCATGACCATTAAATTTATAATTGAATATTTTTAGCTTAAGTTCAAAGGTGAATTGATCAACATGGTTATAATTATTGTTTATATAAATTCTGAAATAATTATATATTTCTTTGAGATATGAATATTTTTGGCCTGTAGTGCAAAGATCAATTGTTGATGAACATCTTTGGCCCGTAGTGCAAAGATGACCTGTTGTTGAATATTTTTGGCCCGTAGTGCAAAGATGACCTGTTGTTGAATATCTTTGGCATGTAGTGCAAATATGAACTGTTAATGAATATCTTTGGCCCGTAGTGCAAAGATGAACTTATTAATATGATTATGAACATGAACTGTGATTTGGTATAACCATGATATTTGATGTTTCAGGTAAAGACATGTGATGAAAAATATCTTCGTCTTGGATGAGAAGAGAAAATTAGAACTACAATTATGATTATGAGTTATTCACATGACTGTGAACAAGATCTGTTGATTAATGTTACAGGGTTAAAGCATTGTTGGTGGAATTTTAACATGGAGAAGGTAATAGACTTTATGGTCTATTTGACTCTTCTAATGGATTGCTCGTTCCGCTGCAACTATGGTTGAAAAAGTTTTATGATCTACCATATGTTCTAAATCTCTGATTTATTACTGATGAAGGCTATTGATAATTTAATTATCTTTAGTTATGATATTCTTTACTGGGCTAGTTGTGCTCACCCCTTTTGCTTCACAATTCCTTTCAGGTAATAAAAGTGTAGCTGGGTCGAGCGGGGATAACGGGGGAATAGTGTGATGGTCCGAGACTATCAAAGTTTCTCAACACATTATAAAACGACATGACATACACTATATAATTGTATTGAGGACCTAAGATGTGTGTGTCGTATATTATACGTCACTTAATAATTGATTTTGGTGAACAACAATAGGGTGAGGTGAACCCAACTTTGAAATGGTGTTTTGCCACTATCATACAAAATGTCTAATGACATACAATCTCGTGTTATCATAAGAAAGGGTTTTGCACATCCACTTGCTGAGTATATTTACGAGCACTACCTATATGATCTTGGAGTTGGGTTGAAACATAATGTTCAATCGCAGATGATGGAGATAGTTATATGTCAAGAGAAGACTCACCATTGGAAGGAACATGATAGTAATCTTCTCATTTTTCTTTGGGGTCTATTGGATCAACCAAGGATAATTATCTAGACATATGATATCTATCATAACTTAGATTTATGGCCTCTTATGTATGAAGGTTTCCTTGAGCACTTCCCAAAGATTTTAATTTCTAAAACAGTTCTAGATTGTACCTTTATGTTAGGTATCACTGTGAGGTGTTGTCCATAGTTGGGACATGAGTCACAGTTGGTATTAAAACTCACAGTATATGCGTTGTTGTATTTTGTACGACAATTGTAGTAATAAAGTTGTATTTATTTTCTGTAGCATGTATTTGGCGACTCAGAATAGGTTGGATGGATTGGACCTATTTTGGGGGCGTCACATGTAAGCTCTGATATATTCGACTGCACAATTTTTTGGAATTTTCGAGTGATATAGATTTTGACATGTGACTTTTCTGCCTTTTGTAGTATCTTTGATTAAGCCGTCTTCGATAGACGTAAGAGATTTGGAGGATTTCCTAGCTGGAAAATCGGTTGAAGCCACTGTCGAACCTCCACAATTAGAAGCTCCAGAAACTAAAAATAACTCGACTAATGAAACCCATACAGTTGAACCCCTAACAGATGAGCCCGAAGCCGATGATCATCTTTAAACAGAGGAAAATCTTCAACCACGTCAAAAGAAAAGAGCCATTCGGAAATCCAAGTCCAAACCAACAACTGAACCCGAATCCACCGCCCCAAAAACTGAGACCATTACAGAAACTGTGCCCGTTACCAAACCAGCCCCCCCTCGAGGAGTTTTACTCGATCTGTCCGTTCATGATTAGAAAAACCTTTTTTGAGTCAAGAAATTAAGAACCAAAGTCACCCATTTGACCGCTGACGAGCTCAAAGTGCCTTCATCGTCATATATTTCACCTTTTGTACCCCCCCTCAGAAATACAAGTTTCTAACGATGAGGAGCAAATCGAAGCTGTTCCAGCACTATCTAGGAAAAGAAAACATCCTTCTGAGAGCCACCCAAGTACAGCATCTGCTCCATCACCAATTCGCAACCCCACTCCAGTCCGATCTCCCTCTCTCGAGAATATATATATGGACCCTTCACCCCCCCCCCCCCCCCGTGACTAAATCATGCCCTCTCCTCCAAGACCTTCATCCCACGAGTTTCAGAATGATGCAATGGGAACACCGACCATGTGGCCTCGGTTCAACAATAATTTCCCATTTTAGCTATTTGATACCTTCGTTCAGGAAATTGACGATCACCGATTCGGTAACAGTTCGAACGGGGATCTGCTTGATGAAGGCATGAGCTATTTGGCGAAGGTAAGTGACAATTTTCTTGGTTAATACACTTCTATCCGTGCTTAAGTATCTGAAATTGATTGAATACTGCTTGAATATGCAGGCAAATGCTGTTTTTGGATGCTTACATCCTAGACACATAAACGCTGAGGCCGAAGAAGAAGTCACACTGACGAGGGTCTTCGGAGAGAGTTGGCTCAAGTCAAAGAGGGCCTGAAGGCGTCTGATGACGAACGGAAGGCAACTGAAGAGGAACTGAAGGCGACCAAGGTTAGCCTGTAATCTCTGACTGATATGAACGTCGGCCTGGTTGAAGAGAATTTGGTTCTGAAGACCAAAAATGAAGAACTCGCCACAGCCAATCGAAGCTTGGCGATAAAACTTGGTGAAGTTCAGGCAAAGGCTCAGAATGATAAGGAAGCACATAGGGCCAAACGTCGTAAACTTCATCACAAGATAAAAACACTCAAGGAGCGAGGTCCTCATTTGACTGAAGATAAAAACACTCAAGGAGCGACACTCAAGTAGATACAGGCGGAATATAGGGCATCCGATGAGCTCAATGCAGAAATCCTGAAGATTTATTCGAAAGGTTATGAAGTCTGTAGGCATTAAGGCAAGGAGAAGCTGGTTGCAGCTCAATTAGACCCAGCCCTTCTTGACTCCGAAGACGAGGGTGGTGCCTGAATATGTTTTTTCTGCTTTTTTTATGTTAGGATTTGTGTAATGAACTTTTTGTGTAGGTAGTTGTTTAACTATTAATGAAAAAATTTATTTTCCATATCATGACTTCTGAATAATTCATTTCTTGTAAATAATTCAGCATTAATGAACTTGAATATACTTAACTTAGATTATGAATCAGGCAAGTCATATAACAGTTAAGTTAAGAAATGATATGAACTGAATTTAATGAACTGAACTGAATGAACCGAACTCAACACTTGAACAAAATGAAGTAATACATACTTATCATTACCGAAGTGTGAGACAGATTAGGCATAAGGTGAATTCGGTTGATCCTCCTTGCACCATCGGGATCTTGTTTACCACTCGGGGTAAAACAAGTATATAAGGACATTTGTTTACCACTCGCGGTAGAATAATTTTATAAGGACCATGGAATTTTTTTACCACTCGCGGTAAAACAAATTCATAAGGACATACCTGACAATAAGGCTGCCATCGAATGGCCAGCGAGTCTAACCGAACCTCCTTACTTCGGTGCATTTTATTTACCACTCGCGGTAAAGCAAAAGTAAAAGGACTATGGAATTTGTTTACCACTCACGGTAAATCAAATCCATGAGGACACTCCTGCCGAAAAGGCTACCATCGAATGGTCAGCAAGTCCACCTCGTCCTCCTTACACCGATGAAGTTTGCCTACCACGAAGGGCCTGACAAATTCATAAGGACCACCTTCCAAAAAGGCTACCATCGAATGGTCAACGAGTCCCCCCCCCCCCCGTCCTCCTTACACCACTGTGATTTTAGGACCAATAGGAAGAAGATTAATTATGAAAAAGTGAATCTTTTATTGATGATGATCTGACATTTACAAACTTCCGATAAACTAACTCGATCTCTACTGAAAATATTTACGAAGCCTGCCAACATGCCAAGTGTTCTTGATCTCGGATCCGTCTAATGCCTTTAACCAATAAGTCCCAGGCTTCGGTACTTCAATTACTTCATACGGTCCTTCTCAGTTCGGCATCAGCTTTCCCATGTTGTGAGGCGTAGATGCTTTGACTTCTCTGAGGACGAAGTCCCCTACTTGAAATCTACGGAGCTTAACCCCTTTGTTGTAATGCTTGGCTACTCTCTGTTGATAAGCTGCTAACTTGATCAAAGCCACCTCTCTGACTTCTTCTAACAGATCCAAGTTCACTTTCAGTCATTCATCGTTTTAGATCTCTTTAAACTGACTAACCCGAAGACTTGGAGATCCAATTTCAACTGGGACTAAGGCATCAATACCATAGGCCAATCTGAAAGGTGAATCCCCTGTTCCTCGGTGTAGTCCGGTAAGCCCATAATATACTGAGCAGCTCCTCTAGCTATCTTTCTTTAGCTTCGTCCAGTCTGCGCTTGATCCCATTCAGCAACGTTCTGTTGGTCACCTCAACTTGCCCATTTGACTATGGATGAGCCACTGAAGTTTTCTTATGCTGGACCCCCAGCTCTTTCAGAAATCCTTCACATTTTGATCCCACGAACTGGCGACCGTTGTCCGATATCACCACTTTAGGAATTTCGAAATGAAACATTACGGACTCCTTCATGAACTTCAAGCACTCTTGCTCCGTTATCAACCGAAGTGGCTTCGCTTCTACCCTTTTGGTCATATAATCGATAGCAACTGTGACAAAACTGACCTGACCTTTAGCTTTCGGCAATGGACCCAGTATATCTACCCACAGACAACAAAGGGTATAGGAGATAAGATCGAGTATAGCTCTTCTGGTGGCTGATGTGGGATTGGACTGTTGAGCTGACATTTTTCACACTTCTTTACATACTCCGTAGCTTCTTTGAAGATTGTAGGCCAGTAGTATCCCTACTGAAACACTTTGTAAGCTAATGACTTAGCAGCCATATGGTCGCCGCAAATACCCTCGTGAACCTCCCGAAGAGCATACTCAGCCTCAGATGGAACCAGACACTTCAACAATGGTGACCAAAATGCCATTCGATAAAGATCGCCATCAATAAGAACGAAGTTAGCACTCTTTTACTTGATCTTCTTTGCCAGCATCTGATCCAAAGGAAGGACGCCATCTTCCAGATATTTAATGTAGGGAGTCATCCAACAGTTAGAACGTTCAATGCACATCACTGCTTCATGCTGGATACTCGGCTACTGCAAAACCTCCAAATAAACTGACCCATTGAAAACATCAACATCCGTAGTGACCAGCTTCGATAATGCATCGGCAATGGAATTGTCGTTACGCTCTATGCCTTGAAACTCATAAGAGACGAAGTACTGAAGACGGTCTTTCAATTCTGCCAAATACTTGATCATCCTCGCCCCACGAGCTTCATAATCTCTTGATACTTGTTTGACGACCAGCTGAGAGTCACTGTAAATGATCAGCTTCTAAACTTTTAGACTCTTCGCCAGTCGAACTCCTGCTAACACTGCTTCGTACTCGGCATCGTTGTTCGTTACTCTGAACCCAAATCTGATGGGCTGCTGCACTTTGAATCCCTCCGGATCACTTGTCAAAATAATCACTGCTCCACTGACATCCGCGGTAGAAGACCTATCTGCATACAGCGTCCATGAATTCTGACTGTGCTGAAGAACTGCAACTGCTCGATCGGAAGTTTCAGCTTCTGGCAGCCCAGCATCTTCTTCGGAGATCGAACATTCTACCTTGAAATCGGTCAGGGCTTGACCTTTGATAGCAGTTCGGGGATGGTATTCGATAAAAAATTGAGATAATTCCATTGTCCACGCTGCTAATCTCCCCAAAACTTCTGGCTTGCTCATCACCTTCTTCAACGGTTGATCCCTGTAGACGACCAGGAGCCGACCTTAAAAATATTGCCAAAGCTTTTAGCTAGCAATTATCAAAGCAAAGACAAATTTTTCAATATTTGGGTACCTAGTTTCAGCATCTCTTAGGACATGGCTAACATAATAAACAGGATGTTGTTTCCCCCCTGCTTCCCGAACCAAAATAGCTCCCACTACCAACGAACTAGCTGCTAGATATAAATACAAAGTCTCGATTTGAGCAGGTTTCACCAATAAAGGAGCAGAGGAAAAATACGTCTTTATGCCTTGAAAGGAGTCTTCACACTCCGAAGTCCACTGGAACGTCTTCGTATTCTTCGGTCCCTTCAACGTGTCAAAGAACGACAATCATCTTTCTGCCGATTTGGACATGAATCTCCTCAAAGCTGCAATCCTCCCGGTCAGACGTTGAACTTCTTTGAATGACTGAGGAGTCTTCATGTTCAGAATAGTCTGGATCTTCTTTGGATTGGCTTTGATACCCCTTTGACTGACTAGATAGCCTAGGAACTTCCCCGCACCGAGCCCGAAGGTGCACTTTGTAGGATTGAGCCTTAAATTGTGATGACGGACAGTCTGAAAGCATTCCTCTAGATCGTCTAAGTGCTTCTGAACAATCATGCTCTTTAATATCATGTCATCCACATACACCTCCATGTTCCTTCCTAGCTGCTTCTGAAAGATGAAGTTCATCATTCTCTGGTAAGTGGCCCCAGCATTTATCAGGCCAAAGGTCATCTTCTTATAGGCATACACCGAA
Organism: Panax japonicus; assembly: GCA_020205505.1. NCBI lineage: Eukaryota > Viridiplantae > Streptophyta > Magnoliopsida > Apiales > Araliaceae > Panax > Panax japonicus. Next base: position 1,126,474 of record CM035107.1, read on the forward strand.
CAGTGTGTGATGAATGATGTCTTCAGAATGTCCTCCTTGCACATAGATATTTGATGATAACCTGAAAAAGCATCCATAAAGCTTAGTAGTGCATACCCCGAAGTCGCATCAATAAGTTGATCAATGTGAGGCAGAGGATAGAAGTCTTTCGGGCATGCTTTATTCAGGTCCGTGTAGTCGATGCAAACTCGCCATTTCCCGTTCTGCTTCTGCACCAGTACTACATTTTCCATCCACTCCGGATAATCGATCTCAAAGATGAAGTCAACAGCTATCAGCTTGGCAATCTCTTCATCAATGATCCTCTGACGCTCAGGTGCAAAGATCCGCCTTTTTTGTCGAACTGGCTTTTTTGATGGATCCACATCTTGTTGGTGTTCGGCAATCTTTCGACTGATTCCAGGCATGTCTTGTGGCTCCCATACAAAAATGTCCACATAGCAGCGAAGAAGTTCCATGAGGTTTGTCCGGGGAGGTTCCGGCAAACCCGAACCAATCTTCACTATTTTGTCTTTCTTCCCAAGGACCAGCTCGATCTCATCTGTCTCTCCTGCAGGAATAACCAATGGCTCCGAACTGCTTTCAGTGAAGGGCTCGATCTCAATTGCCGTGGTTTGTTTTTTCTTGCTGACCCCTACTCCCGAGGCGATCACATAATTCTTATAACATCGTTTGGCCAGGTCCAAGTCCCCCGCTACCTCTCCAACTCCATGGGTTGTTGGGAACTTGATTTTAAAATGAGGGATGAAAGTTACTGCTTGGAGAGCCGTCAAGGTAGGCCGTCCCAATATGGCGTTGTAGGCCGAATCTACATGCACAACATAAAATTTACATGTTATTTCTACCTATTGTAGAGCAGTACCGAAGATGATTGGTAGCTCAATAGTTCCTGCCACTTTGACCGGATCATTACTGAAGCCATATAAGGGGGCCTCCTGCACGACCTCCATCTTTTGCCCATCAAGATGCATCCTCTGATAAGCGTGGGCATATAGAATATTCACAGAAGACCCGTTGTCTATCATCATATGCTTCATATCCACCGAACCCACTTGTGCTATGATCACCAAGGCTCCTTCATGGGGTTCGATGGGCTCCGAAAGATAATCTGCATCACTGAAAGATATAACTGTCCCTGGAAACGGTCTTCTGTCTTTGGGGGAACACTCGCCACGGACATGACTGAATCCAGATACCCACTCCTCTTCTTCCCTACCAACTTCCTTGCTGTCCCACCGGTTATTACATCAACGACGTGCCTTGGTGGCTGATTTGGAACAGGTTGCACGAGGGGAACCGTTTGAACAGTCTGAACAGTACGGTCAACATTCTGCTGATCTTGTTGGTCCCTCCCGGCCACATATTGAACCAGCAAACCACTTTGAACCTTCCTTTCCATAAAATCCTTCAAATTACAACACTCATTAGTATCGTGACCTGCAGCTTAATGATAGCCACAATATTTTTGAGCATTGCCCTGTCCTGGCTTGAGAACGTCTCGAGACGGTTCAAAGAATGGCTGGTTCCTGATCTGATCCAAAATCACCGACCTATCCGTATTCATTTTGGTGTAAACTTTATTCACCTTCGGGGTAGGAGCAGGTGGGCGATTACTTCCCTGTCACCATGAGTTGTTATACTTATTCGAGCTGCCCTCTGACCGATCATTATACCCTCCCCCTTCTTCTGATCGCCTTCAGCCTAAGAAGTATTTGTCTCCTTGATTTGGTCCGAAGAAGGACGTTTTCGGCTATTCATAGCCTCCTCCACTACAATATAACTTTAGGCTTTATCAAAGGCTTCGGCCAGGCTCTTCGGATGGTGAAACATCAGCTTCTTCACCAACTTCTCCGACTTCACCAAGTCTAAACCAATCTGAAACAACCCCACAGCTTGAAGATCATTGAGGTCAGACACTTAGCCAACGGCTTCTCTGAACCTCTTCACATACTGGCCCAAGGACTCATTGGTAAACTGTCGGACCTGTGCTAAAGAACCCGTAGGCTTCCGTCTTCTTCGATTGCTCCCGAAATGAGCATGGAATTTGTCACACAGCTCGGACCATGATGAGACCGAGTCTGCAGGTAGAGTCCCCATCCACTGCCTTGCATTCTTCCTTAACGTTGTGACAAACGTATGACACTTGGCAGCATCGGTGAAATCATAATAATCCATCAGGTGGTTCGAACGCCTGGCTATGGTCATAAGGGTCTCCGGACCCATCGCAACTCTCCATATGAGGCAACTTCTTGGTGGTATCTGCCTTCTCCTTAAGAATATCCAAGGAAAAGGGAGACGCCTTTTTTCCCGGAGTATTTTTCACCTGTTGAACCTCGGCCAACTGCTTACGTAGCTCTTTCAACTCCTTCACCAAAAAATCTACGCCTTCTGGTTTGGAAGAGACTTTTTTCTCTGGCGATTCTTTCCTCTTCTGAATGAACCGACCTCCTCTATCAGAAACCACTGCCTTTGAGGGACTTCTGGACTTTCTTCGGCGTGTGGCCCTGTCATCGCGGTGAGAGTGCTCATGACGCTGCTCTCCCCTTCTACTCTCTGACACGATCTCCCTCGACCCACTCCTCTGTCTGCCACCATCCCGACCTCGAGAACCAACGACAATAAGTGCTCTCTTCGATGCCTCAAGAGTTCTGCTCCTCGATCTCTTTCGGTCATGAGAACGGCCTTGAAACACATGCACAAAATGCTCCGGCTCCTTCCCCTCTCGCCGTTGTACCTCCTTATGCCTGCTACGACTCTCGGACTGGACATAAGTAGACGCCTCGTCTTTCAAATCGGCCATCCGAAGCATCTGCACAGCTATATCTTCCCTCTGCTTCAGAAGGATCTCTAAAGCATTATCTGCCTCTTCTGCCATCTTCGCCAACTTGGCAGCTTTGTCATCTCGACCATTTCGGTGGTGAGTTTTAGGCGGAGAGCCCTCCACCTGTCTCCGATCGTGATCATAGCCTTTGTCATCAGTAAACACCAACCTCCGTCTGGCCCCACCATGAGCTTTCGAACGAGAACCCTTAGAAACATGCTTGGAAGCAGTGCTCTCACTCTCATGAGCACTCTTCGAAGGACCCAGACGATCCTTGACAGAAATGTGTTGGACAGATGAGTTTACAGCCCTCGGCTGTCCTTCCGGTGTATCTGCTCTACTCCTCACCATCTTCCAAAGCAGAATAAATGGAAACTTGTGATTGAAAACTCATCAATAACACTAGAACAAAACCCTCCTTCTAGCACCAATGTTAACGCCGAGATCTTTCCACGCGCCTCAATCACGTAACACGCGTTTATATCCTGCACAGTAAACACGACAACACCAAAAGCTTGACGGCTTCGACCGTCGTGAAATAGCTCCGGCGTGAGAGTCAGTACATGCGATCACAAAGTTAACACTGGAGGATAAAATATCTAGTGTATTGAGAGAGAGAAAATTATCAGTAACATATGCGTGGGTGTACATTTTGCTTGAAGACTTCATTGCTATGTTATACTCTCAAACCCGGTTTACCGTGCCACCTACTTTCGTCAGACACAACCCCCCACTGACCCGACCTGATCTTGTAAGGGCCCAACAGGAATGAGATGATGACTATGTCTAATAACTTTGGGACCCAATAGTGAAAACCCAATGGATTAACCAAATAAGTAGGCCCAATCCATTCGACCTAATAGGAGAAATATTATGAGTGTTGAATATTGTTAATTAGATATTTAATCTTCCTCAGGGATCAGATTATGTTTTGCTATCAGAGCTAACTACAATGTCCACTATGCTCAATTCTACTGATGATGTCCTATTCAGTCAGTGTTCCCTTCCCTTCCTTATGAGTGGTTATTAAATATATAAGGTAGCTTCAAGCCATCAGGTGCCTCCTTTGTCTCAGGGCTACCCTGATGACTAAGTCTAAGTGGGCCATGTTCATTACTCATTTGTGACTCAATTTATGCAATGTTGCTTTGTAAGAAGCATGAGATCAAGATTGCATCTGGTAAAGTTCACTTGAGTGATGGAAAATGGCTTATGGTGGTGAGTAGTGACTTTCTAGTCCAAAAAACTTAAGGCAGGCTTGATTTTACTAGTGAGCAGAAAGAAAATATCAGCAGTCTACATAGCTTGTTGCCAGACTTCATTGTAAGAACCAGCCATACCTTAATGCATGGAGCTTTTCCTTTTACCTTTAGGACAGCTTATTAGTGAAATCCTTGGTAGATGAAACTCTACTCTCCCAATCTTAAGATAAAACAAAGAAAAAAAAGAAGGAATGAACAAGGGAAAAATATAAAGAATAGACGTGACAATTAATTTTCCAGAAATTAGTTTCACATAGTTCCGCTATCCTTTTTATTTTATTTTTTGTCATCTCCATATTATAATTCTCTATAAATTAATATTTTAGGACTTCATGATTGTGAATCCTTGTTTCACATTACTGTAGACCGATGCTTACGCTAATATCATCTAAATCATGACTAGAATTGTATTAGGATGTAGACTGATTTTCATTGCAGCATTCATATCCGTTAATTGTCTGTTTTATATAGATCTCCGGTAATTCTTAATAGACATTTACATGTTCTACTGATGAAAACTTTTAATTCTCATGTCACTATGAAATTATGTCGGTTGTCTGGTTTCTTTTATTTGTGATTTGATGCCTTTGATAAGCAAATAGGATTTTTGGAGAGGGGCATCCATCATTGTCAGCATTGTTGCACTTTATTAACTAATCTGTGGATTAAACAAAACATTGGACGGTTATTAATTAGTTGTTAATATTTCAGTCGATATTAATAATCACTGCTGTAATCTTCTGCTGGATTAGACGCCTCAGTTGTAGATCCTGTGCATTTTGATTTGTATCTAGTGATATATATATTAAGAAAAATTGTGAAGCATAATTCTGATCAACACTCATTTACTGCATTTACATTCTCGTGATTCATGAACCAAGATTTTCATGATTTAAATTATTTTTTTGCTTCTGTGCTTAATTCATTTTTATACTGCAGCCTGAGGAAAACATGTTGATGATACTGATGCTTTCCTGGCAGGATGCGCATAACTGAGACTTTCAGCTTAGGACCATACATGAAGAGCCTCAACACATAACAAGTTGGTGTCCAAGAGTAAAGGGAAAGTTCTATAGAAATTGCACAAAAAAAGACATGACAAGTGCACTATATTTCCAGATTGGTCAACAGGTCACAGCTCATAGAGTTTCTTTGGTATTTCTTGATGACTACTTCATTTTTCTTCTGATAATTATTGATGCCGTATCTTGCTCTTATTTGTTTCAACATATATCTCTTTCTTTCGAAAAGTCCATATTTGAAGTTGGTTGCCACATGTAGAATTTTGTATGTTTCACTTTGTTTGATTTAAAATATGCAAATTAATTATATATGTTAACTACTACTCCAACCATTCCAAAATTAGGATCAATATTAACATTTTGAAGTCGGTCAATTTAAGATATTTAAAATTTATTTGAATTAATTTAGTTTTAAACGAAAAATTGCGAAACTAGATTTAATATTGTTTTCAAAACTCAAACAAATCACAATAATTTTGAATTTGAAAATATTTCATAGTGACTTTGAAAAATCAAACTCGATACTATATTTTGGAACCGAGGGAGTATGAAATTATATATAGCAACTTCTGTTTTTTTTTTTCTTTTGTCTACCTTTCCTTTGCTGTGCACCACAGCAGCTCCCACCAACTTGGTTCTCTCATATTTGTGGACCTACAAAGAAGCACCAAAGAGAATTATTAATTAACTCCATATAAGCCACTCACTTGCGCTTTTCCTTTAGTTGTTGTAATTAGCTGAGATATATTATCAAGCTATATTGTGCATTTCTTTTTCTTTTGAAGTTTATTCTGAAGCAAGGCATCAGAATTTTGTCAAACGAAGATACAAAAGGATCATAGAAACACCAAGAGTTTTGGTTGTGAGACTAGGTATGCGGTCTTAATACACTTATAGGGGAATATCAAATCAGAATAAAGTGGCCAAAGTGCTTCCTATGCAACTTGCAGAAAGGTGCTCATTTAAAAAAGGAAAAGTAGGGCAGTTTTGTCACTTGGGAAAAAAGTTTATAGGAATGGTCATATTGCGTATGTGTCTTAATCTCATTGGCTAGTGTGGAGGGACCAAAAAATAATATGTGCAAGTGATTGGGTGGGCACTCTGCTTTTCATGATAGTTACTACAACAACAGGTGGGCTGGTTGCCTGGTGGTACCACCAAACAAAGTTTCACAAGGTAGAAGTACCATACAACAAAAAATTATGATCCCACTTGACTTACAGTACACTATTTGCAAAACAAAACATGAACAGCCTAAGAAATTAACTGAAGTCTGTGAAATTAATATTGGAATAGGAGTTGAATGGAGGACATAATTGTATCACACCTTTTGAACATATTGGACATATTTGTGTATGGTGTAGCTGCCTCATCAATGGTTAGATATATTCCAGCCTAGGGAAAAAGTTCCGAGGATTTATGTAGAGGTTGAACTTCACTGTTTAGATTCTCTAATCGAATGACGATAAGATATTTAGTCCTGCACTCACTTGATTATGTAGAAGATTCTTGCTTTAGAAGAAATTTAAAGAAAATTGAGGTTATAATGATACCTCTCGAGAGGAAGGGAGAATCTTAGAGCTATTCAAAAAGATCACAATGAGATGTTTATATGAAAAGATAGATACCCTTTCTTATGAACAGGGTGACCAAGAGGAAGGCATCTGCTGAACTATGACATGGATTCTTGCCTTTTGCTTTAGCATTTAGCTGATTCAAATTGGATGTTTTTCTACCCAGCTTGTGAACACATAGAGAAGAAGCCATAATGAAATATGACATCTTTATGCTCATGGACTTGGGATCATCTTTTACCTAGGTTTGGCTGTCAAAAAGTCAAGTAACCACTGTATAAGGATAATTTTCCTTGATGGAATTGTACGAAAAACAGTCAGATTAAACCATTTCACTTCAAAGAGTGGATTCTGACTCGGCATATTTGGACTGAGCATCCAATGACACGGCCTCTGCAGTCGTTAGTCCAAACCAAAATAATTCCATGTGTACAACCATCGCTAGGTCCCTCAGTTTTTGGCCCTATGGAAAGTGGAAATTATTCGTCTCCATGTAGTAGTTGCACTAATATATGTTGTTCTATTCCGTTTTAAACAATATCAAGTTACAGAATTCAAAGTAAACTTTGGAATTGGATAAAGGTAACACCGTATCAAGTGCCTTCATTCGAAGATGTAGATAACATACTATGACCTAGTAACTACACCAAGTAATTGAAGACCATGGCAAAGTTGCTAGCGGAAATTTACTCGGGACAACTTCTAGAACAAGCAGATACATTAGCTACACATGAACTTGTATATACAATCTGAAAAATAAAAGACCCTTCAAGAAACAAGATCTTAAGCTGAGAAACAACTTAAAATTCATAGATAATCTTTCCTTTTGGTTTCAATGTTACGGATATTAACTTTCATGCCAATATGAAATCTTATATTCATTAACTTAAGTCTTCACCAACATTACCACATAAATCCTTAGTAGAGCACAGAGATATAAAGCTTGTCATTTCAATGTTTTTAGACCGAGCTTCCACTTGTTTAATGAGGTCATCTGCGTCGTGTAGGTTGCATCTGAGAAACTGAATTATAATATCCAAACTGAGGTCCATGAAGAACGGCTCTGGGAAGATTTTTTTCCTGCATTTCTAGTCCATATGTAGAGTTCCCATGAAGAGGTGCCATCAGCTGGCTGCTATTTGGCAGGTTGAAAGCCATGACTGATCCTTGATTTATCATGTCCCAGTCATATAGAGCTTTACCCATGCCGGTCATATTAGAATGCTGTTGTGGCTGCTGCATGGTCGCCATACAATTATCCGGTGAAGGGGGTTTATTATTGTCTGGTGAGGTAGATTTGGCTTCTATGAGATTGACTGTTGTGATATCGTGGATGCTTGACCTTCTCTTATCCTTCCCTCCAGAAAGCTGTCTTATGAAATATTTCTGAGCATGACTTGCAACCTGAGTTGGTGTCCTAGAAGTCACAAAATTGCGAGAGATATTTCTCCAGTCTCCTTTACCATACTTCTTAAGCCCCAGTAAAAATTGCCTGAGTTTAGTCATCAATAAAAAAACATAAAAGATGGATTATCTATATATATATATATATACACTGTAAACATCATATAAAACATGAATATTAAAGCATTCAACATGCAAAACTTCAGAATTATCTAAGATATTGTAAGAATATAGTTTCACCGGACCTTTCTGAACCTTCAATTCGTGTTATCCTGATAAAAAAAGAAAAGCAATTTTTCTTGTATACTACAAAATTTTGCACAGAAATATTTACATATCAAGTTGAAAGCCGATCCATTTTCTTGTAAATCCACATATAGACAGCAAGACAGACAGCCTTCTGACATTGTTAAACAACTGTTTAGTTGAATAGCTATGTTAACCAAGAGAAATGATATTTGACATTTTCAGGTTGATATTTTGATACAACTAAATACCTGTGTTCTTCCTCTGTCCATGGCACACCTTTTTTCCTTTCTTGATCAGAAGGCCTAGTTGATGAGCTACGCTTTCCACCTGGAACATAGAAATGTTTCAACCCATCATCAAAGCCTTGATTGTTCATCCACTCTAGTGCAAAAGAATCACTGGCATACCCCGGTACTGGTATCAGCCCGGCCTCTATATCACTAACATCTTCTTCCAAGTCTCTGTACTGTTTGATCACATCGTTCACCGTCTTCCCTGGGATCATGGCTGCCACATTGTACCATCGATCTGGAGTATCCTTGTCAAATAAAGCAAGTGCATTCTCAAATAGCTTGTTCTCTTCCGGGGTCCATTTCGTCTCTTTGCTTTCCTCGAAGAGCCAGTTTGAGTCTCCAATATATGAAACCTGTGAGAGAATTTTTAGTCCTTGATTCATAGTTTTCAAATGATCAGGGTACAGTTGTTGGACATAGGTGGACATAGGTACTAGGTAGAAGTTCTCTCTTAATTGCAGAGACAAAATGCACTGAAGTAGAGGTCTCTATAAGCAGACAGTCATTAAATCAAGAAGCATTTTGAAGGGAATCTGAATACTTTTTGACATAAGCATGAGATGGGGAATCTAGAAAGGACCTAAACTCAAGGAAATAACAAGGTGTAGAAAAAGCAGATCTTGGTGGTGAATGATAGCCATTAGAGCTTTGAATCAGATCTAAAAGCCACAAACATCAAGAATCAGCAAATCCCGGTTAAATTTTCAAAACTATAAGTAAAGACTTTAGCTCACATATCAAGACCCATATATATACCAGTGAAACTAGTGCTATTAGTTGTTGAAATGAGTGAAACATATAACAGAAAACTGTATAAGAAAGACAGCCTCAATTGAGAAAAAAACCAGTGAACAAAGAAAGTATCTTCCCGAGTTGGAGCTATGAAAGTGTGAACGTGGATAGCTTCAAAGAAAGAAGTGAATCCAAATTTGTCAGCAAATTGTACTTGTTTGTAAGAGGGAGAGATCTACAGACCAAAAATATTAGTAGAAGAAGGAGAGATTTGGGAGATCATAGGTGTTGAGATGTGATTGGCTGGGATGTTGTTATGGGAACTGGTGCTACAGAAAAGTTTTATAATCATTTAGACACACACACAGCTGCCCAATCAAAAGCGAAAAGGACAATCTGTCATTGCTGAAGGTATCTGCATATGCCTGTTTTGGTAATTTTAAACAAAAGAATAGGGAGTTTGGGAATGATGGTACTGTTGATATTTAGCTGTTACTTACACTTTCAATTAATTTGGTCCAAAAACATGTGCCTTGTTAATAATCAAGGGTTGGTGGTCTTCTTCCAATTTCATGATCCATCCTCATAACATGTTATCGCTCTTTCTGTGTGAGAGAAGTTGGAACTTGTGGTTCATAACTGAGAAGTTCCCGAAAAAGGCCGCTGCCAATTGAAGGAGAGCGGAAGTGTGTGTGATCCGACTCTAACACAAGTGAAGCATAATCTGGAGCATAAACGGTACAGGGAAATATACCTATGCTTAATTAGTATCAATTTTTTCAGTAATATGGTCTGTGACAAATGTCAAACTAGGACTAGTTATCCCCTCAATGACCAAATGAAAAACTAGGACTGGTTCCGCTTGCAGCCTGCAGGTGCATGTTAGCTATGATTGACAATCACAAAAATTATGTTTTCTACACTTAGTTTATGTGCGTGCTCATACCACCTGGCCATTGTTAGTTGAACAATTGAAAGTTTTCTTTTTCCTTTTTTCCAATATTATTTCAATAATTGTCTACTTTTTATTGTACATACCTACCCATTTATTTCAATTGATGACTGAAAGTCCAAATGGGTGTGGTGTTTTTTTGGTTGAGGCTTAAAGCTCATATTCCTGTTCCAATTTATTCCTTAATTTTCAATATTCATGGTGTTTTTGTTTAGAGATTAATGGCAGACTTAATTGTGTAATTTGGTTTCATAAGATGGCTCAATATTAGATTAGATACTAATCACTGTTGTCATTTGGTTGTTGCATGATAATCATACTAAGATGTGATATTTAGCTCTAATTTCTATAAAATATTAAATTGGTTTGCATAATACTTCTCCTAATTAAGGAGATTGTGTTTTTTACTTTGTTCAAGCATTAAAAAGGGTTAAGGTATATGTCAAATAGTCATGATCATAACATAAGTAGTTATAAGGCTTTGGATTAGGTAGAAACTAGCTACCATAAGAATATAGTACAGATATTATGCAGGAGTTTAATGTACGAAATGGTACTTAATGAACATATGTATTGTAAATGCAAGTTGCTCTTCAAACTAATGTCTCTTGGCACATTGCCTCTTCAGATTTGTGCTTTTCATATTATTATAATTATAAATTAGGAGGGTTGCTTTCAGATGTTGAAAGTAATGGTTGTAATTTTTTACTAGTTGGCTGCACCTAAAATTTATTTTAATTGGTGATATCCATTGTCTTTCCCTAGGTGGGGAGCAGGAAAAATTAAAATATAAAAATTGTTCCCCTTTCTTGACAGTACTTTTTTATGGTCACTTTAAAATCAGCCAACACAACAGATTCTGTTTAATTAATTAATCCCTGGCAGTTATATCCAGTAAAGCACAAGTAAACTATAAGGGGGAGGTTGGCAAGTGCTGCAACTCTATATCTTTTTACTTCTTTGATTATGTACTATAGTAAAATTTATTAGATCCCTCATTCGGCAAAAACGGGTAATATCCAACTGTAGTTGTTCACTTTTAAGAATTATTTCACTAAACTTTAAAACAATATAATTGGCCCATTGTACTTTTAAAAAGTTATTAATTGATCCATTCTGTCTAATTTCTCTGACAAATGTCAAATATGTTATGCTATTTTCATACGTGACTTTTCAAATGAAAAGGAAAAAAATAGGTAAATGATGATATGACTAAATTGACTAATCAGTTGGATCCAATGTGAATTGGACGGGAGAGAGAATAAAGCGAGGAAGAAAGTGACAAACCGAGTGGATTAAGGCTCAAAAATGTACTTTTATCTGAGAAGAAAGAAAACGACAAAGAAGGTGGGGGTCAGGTGACAAAAAGCGACGAAGAGGGGAGGGGAGGGGAGGGGAGGGGAGGGGGGGTCAGGCGACGATGAGGGTTTATTTGCAAAAGCTTGATTTGGATCTTCTACGAAGCATATAAGTTTGAAATTGTCGATTAATGTTGTTTATTCTAACCCCTTTTTGTCTGCCTTTTTGTTGAAAACGAAGTTATGGTGGGGTTTTCTGCCAAACGTTGTCCTTGCACTGGTTTAAACTAATATTATTGTGGTTTAAAATATGAAACAAAGTGTATTTCGTTGATTTAACTGTGATGCAAATGAAATGATTCCTTGGGAAGTGGTTTAAATAAAGTGTACGAGGGGTTTATATATTTTAAAAGTGGGAATACTATTTTTTATGTTGTTTATGTTCATTTGGTGACTCCGTAATTTTTTTAATATATATTTGTTTATTGAGAGTGGGTTGAGGCTGACTGATTAATTTTTGTGATTACTTTGTTTATTGAGTTAATGGTCATTGGTGTTGATAGTGTAAGACCCCATCTTATTATGAAAAAAATTAAATTTTCTCTATTTATTATCTTGAAATAATGACTTAATTTGATATAATACTTTGGTTATGGGTGAAATGTGCAAATTTTACAAAATAAGCAAGTGGTTATAAAATATTCATTTTTTTTTGTTGGGGAATATTCGTTTGGTCGTGGAATATTCTTATTATCGGGGAATATTCTTGTTGTCGGGGAATATTCGTACGACGGCACAGCCATTCGTGGGCCTCATAACAAAATAACTGTCGGATGAAGAAAACGACAAGTTTGAGTTTTTATAAATAACGGCGTAGTTGTTACCGTTAGCACTGTTGGAATACCCGGTGGTTAAAATACAGTAATACGTATGGTTGCACAGTACCACACGGTATTGCACAGTATTTTTGAATTATTGATTCTTACGTAAGAAGACACTACTCAATAATTGTTACAGTAATTACTTTTCAATATTTTATTTTATTGATTCAATAATTGCTGCGTTGATATTTTATATTATTGTTGTTTTAATAATTGTCACTGCACAGTATTTCCCATTATCAGATCAATAATTCATATTATTTGAATAATATTATTAGACAACATTATTGTCAATGTCTAGAAAGTTCTGTCTAAGGAGAGGTTTGGTCACCTAATTGCGCGCCAGTAAGGAGAAATCCTCATTGGAAAGCCCCCTCTTTCCTGGGAACGGCCTGGTTGTCATAATTATGATTCTGTAATATTATTTGTGAATAATTACTTATTGATTTATATGATAAGAAAATATTTATTTGATGTGGATATAAATGATGGATTTATTTATTTTATGTGGTTATAATTGAAGGATTTAATGTTGAGGTGTTATATCTGTATGTTTGTCGGAATGGAGGTATTAAAAATCAAATCAGTATTTTTACGATATATTGCGTGAGTTATAATTTTTAATCCGACCATTGGATCGTTGTGATTTTTGGATATGTTATACATATATAAGTTGAGTATATGTCCACAAATTTTGAACCGTTAAAAATGAACGTATGATTTGTTATGAATTTTATGAGGTGACTGATTCAAAAATTAGATTTATTAATGATTTTGGTGGAAAATTCTAGAATTGAGTGGGCCCCACTTGTGGTTGGTGAAGAAATGTGCTGAATTTTATTTCAAATGTGGTGGGTGGCAATAGTAGCAGGTAAAGCCATCAGCTAGCAGGTCAAGTCTGCTTCGGCGTGCTAACATTTTCCTATAAATAGAGGGCTAAGTTAGAATTGAAAACCACACCAGAAACATAATCTTTCTCTCTTTCTCTCTCTATATTATCGAGCGTATTTTGTGAGTATTTAGATACTTTGTGAATTATTGTTCAGTACAAGTTTCATTCAGCATCACTTCCCACCTTTCATTCCGAAGTACTGATTATTTGAGGTAAGGGATGTTATTTTCTTCTTAAATGATATTATTTTCTTCAATATCATTATGCCGAAATATTGGTTTGAACTTTTTAATCAAATTTGGAACTTTTGTGTCGGGGTTACTATTCACGTATATGGCACTATTCACGAATACGACACTCTTCACCGAAAAATAAAATTTTCTCTTTTTCGTCCCAGATGTCTTTTATGGTTACTATCTTTGATTCTATCCATTTTTTGATCTTTATTTTTGAATTCTACTTCACACTTGGTTATTATGAAGTAAACCGAAATACGAATCCCTAATATTTGTCCTTCTGTCTTACTGGATTCGTTCTCTAAAATATTTTTCATCATCCTCAGTCCTTAATGATGACACTTGATGAATATCTTTGGCCTGTAGTGCAAAGATGAATGATTACCTAATAAATATCTTTGGCCCGTAGTGCAAAGATGAACAGGTGTTGAGATGAACATGACCAACTGGTGATACAAATGAATATCTTTGGCTCGTAGTGTAAAGATGTATATTGATTGATGTTATAGGGATAAAATATTGATGATAGACTTTTAAATTCATAGATGATAGTAGATTTCATTCTCTACTTAACTCTTCTAATGAATTGTTGTTTCTGCTGCAGTTGTTGATCTAAAACTTGTTGTCAATTATATTCTATCAGATTTTTACCTGTTGAAGACTAAGAATAATTTGTTGTATATTATCTTAGTCATAATATTCTTTACTGGGCTAGTTGAGCTCACCCTTTTTCTTTTTGTTCCATTTTTCTTCTCAGAAAGCGAGAACATAGCAGGAACCAGTCGGGGTATAGAGTGATGGTCCTAGATAGTTATTTTAGTAGTCCTCACTATTTTTGTAAAATAGTACTTTAATAATTTTAATGAGGACTTTATTTAGGTGTTGATATTGTCTAGAAGATAATATTTGTATTTAAACTCACAGCATGTGTTGTCGTATTTTGCACGACAATTGTATTAATAAAGTTGTAGTTATTTTTTGTATCATATATTTGGCGACTCAAAATGGGTGATGTATACCTGTTTTGGGGGCGTCACAGATAGTGTGTATTATGTTTTATGTAGCATGAACTTCTTTACAATTGAATTGTACCATAGAGGTCAGTTTGTTACTAATGAGGAATATGTTTATGAGGGTGGAAGAAAAGGTGGATGGAGACTACATTAATGTTAACAAGTTGAGGAATTTACCTAAGAAGCTAGGGTATAAAAATGAGTTTGTTTTGTACTTTAGAATGGCAGGGTTTAGTTTGAAGGATGGTATAAAACTTATTTATGATGATAATAGTGTAAGACTGCTAATTGAAGAAGTACTAAAAACTGCGAAGATGGATATATTGTGATCATGAGGTAATGAAGAATTACCTATAAAGTTTGAAAATGTGAATGCACAACATGGGTGTTAGTATATATACTTTGTGGTTTTAATGATGACAATGCATACATGGGCTAAATTGAGATTGTATTGCTTTATAACTTGATTGGGTCATGTTAATTCAAATATAGTTATGCATGTTAAATATGGTATGGATTGCATGATTTTTGTATTGGGCTGATATAACAGAAATATGTGTGTATTATGGACTACTTGGGCTGATCCATAAAGTGGGTTTAGCATTTTTAAGAAATCCAATATTGCTGGGATTTGTTTCTTTAATATATGTGTTGATATATTGGCTTATATATATTTGTTAATCTGTTTTGATATGAAGACCAATTCGAATATGAATTGGAGCATTTTAAGGAGCTTGGGATTTGGTTTTTGAATTCGAAATATAAGGTAAGAGGTTGTTGCAGTTGGAGTCTAAGTCTTATCATTAGCTTATTATATTTTTTGAATTAATATTGCTGGGATATATCTTTCTAATATATATATATATATATATATATATATATATATATATATATATATATATATATATATATACGGTCCGGATCTTAAGCTCACCTCTTATTTAACATACCTTGCTCACCCCCTTTAGCAACGGATCGGGCGACGATTTGGTCTGTCGCTATATGTTTGGTCCGTCGCTATATGTTGTCCATCGCTAAAAGCTAAGACGACAGTTCTATATATAGCGACGGACCGAATCGTCGTCCGGTCCGTCGCTAAAGTGGGGTGAGCAAGGTATGTTAGATAAGAGTTGAACTTAAAATCCGGACATATATATATATAGTTACCTATTCAAATTAGCTAAGGAATCTGGTGTATTTCGAATTTAATTTGTTAATAGGTTTTCAACTATTAAAGAAGTATTAGTTCTAACAATATTATTCTTTGATATATTTGACTCCTTTATTTTAGCAAATTATATATGATTATCTTTATCTTGCTAAAGATTTTATAGCTGTTAGTAATAACAGTATGCTGCTATTGCTTTCTTCATTGAGTCTTTCACGCTAACAAAATTGGACTAGCCGTTGCTCTCCACTTTATATATATTCAAACATGTTGGGCAGAAGAAGGTACAAGACTACAAAGCTGAAATTCACAGAGCATTCTTCCAAATCATATCTAAGTCATATTCAAGTCCCTGTGTCATTTCTTTAGGTCTCAGATTATAGCAGAGTCTTTGTAATCCATCTCTTAATATCTATTGTAAACAGAGTTTAAGTCAAGGTTGGTTTAGGGGATTTGTTATTGTAATATTCAGTCTGTCAACGAAGGTATCAAAGTCTCAGAGGTGAAAAGTGTTACAGAAGTGCAAGGGGGGCAGATGTGTCCAATCGATCGTCGTTGTAACATGGAGTTTTATTTTCTGTGTAATTGTTGAATATTATTTTAATAAAATGAGTCTCCAATACCTTTTGGTATTGGACGTGGATTAGGCCACTAGAGTAGAGGATAGGGGCTGAACCACGTAAAAATCTTGGCGTAATTTACTATTCTTTTGTTTTTTGTTATATGCTTTAGTATTCTGCAGATTCTGGTTTAACTCGTGGTCAAAATTAGACTAAAACAGGCATGTATTAGCTGTCCGATTATAATAGATGAAGAACAGGTATTAGTTGTAACAGATGAAGAACATATATTAATACGGACAGGGTTAGCCTATCCAATTATAGTCTGTAGTAGTAATCTTCAAAATTTGACCACTGTAGATCACTTTTGGGTATTTACACCTATTCGCCCCTCTCTAAACGTGCTTAATTATTGAATTACAATGGGGAATCAGTGGGGGATGTGCTTGACACCAATGTGGATACACCAATGCATACAAATGATGAAGATTCAAGTGATGATAATGATGATCAAGTGAGGGAAGATGATCATAAGAAAAATGAGATGGCAGATGAGGACGCTGATGAGGAAAGTGATGAGGATTTAAGTGATGGTACTGATGATAATGGGAATGAGGAGTTGGTAAATATAAAGAAAAAAACAAGAGATTAAAAAATCAAAAGAACAAGAGCTGGTTGTGCAGTGTGAAGTAAACATTGATGAAAAAACAATTGAGGCTGGCTCGGTACAAGTTGGGAGATTGGGGCTCCACATATCTTCGGTTGTCAACCTGAGGCCTTCAGGAGTGGTAATGGTAAGGCCTCCTCCAAATTAGATAAAATTAAGGAGGGTTCAAAAACAGCTAAAAGTAAGGCTAAAAACCAACATTAGATGAACCAAATGTTCAGGTTAGAACACAAGAGAGCAGTAGTAGGGGAAAAGGCTAGAAAAACCAAGACTGCAGAATTTGAAGAGGTTGAAGCTGAACCAACATTTTCTGATGACGAGGATGAATTGCAGTTTGGGACAAAAGGGATGAAGTCTTGGGTAGAAAATGATCCAGATTCTGATCTTAAGATTCCTCCATGTGGTGATTCTAGTAGTAATAGTGAATGGGAAGGAGAGGACCCACAGAGGAAAGAGAAAAGGGTTCTTCCCGTATATAATTCCAACACTCCAACTAGCAAGATAAAATTTGAAGTTGATATGACATTCACTGGAGTTGAATAATGTAGGAAAACTACTGTGAATTATGTAGTTACTTATGGCAAGGGAATCCATTTTTCTGTGAATGAGAAAACAAGAATGCAAGACAAGTGTGTCAACTATCCATGGGAGTTATGGGCTAGTTATCTACCAAGGGAGAAAGTGCTTTAAATTAAATCACACACTAAGAAACATTATGTGAGGAAAACAAGGATTATGATTGTTAGGTTTAGATGGTTTGTTGACAAGTTTGGCAGTATAATAAGAGCATAACCAAGGATGAAGTTGAGAGAATTGTAGGTTACAATTAAACAAAGGTTTGGACTGCAATCTTCATTACCTCGGTGTCAACAAGTAAATAGGGTAGCTTTAAGTGAAATTGAAAAAACCTTGAAGAAGCATTATGCTAAAGTCTGTGAGTTTGGGAATGAGACTCTAGATACAAATCTTGGTAATACAGTTCAAATTAGAGGTGATGGAGGAACTCCACCTAGATTCCAGAGAATGTACATTTGTTTAAAAGTTGTGAAGCAAAATTGGTTGGAGGGATGCAGGCCCATAATAGGGCTTGATGGCTGCTTCTTAAAGACATACTGTAGGGGTGAGTTGTTGTCTGTAATTGGTAAGATGCAAATAACCAAATATTCCCAATTATTTGGGCAGTGGTTGAAAGTGAAAACAAATTAAGATTCTTGGAGTTGGATCCTAAATCTATTGCTGGAGGATGTTGACATAGAATTAGGTAGAGGATGGACCTTGATAACTGACCAACAAAAGGTATAATTAAGTAATAAGTAACATTGATTTTTTTGTTACATTAGTGGAAATAATTTTATGTTACATTAGTACTAAAATTCTATTTTTTTGCTTCAATGCAAGGGTTTAGTGCTTGCCAAACAAGAGCTTTTGCCAGAGGCAGAGCATAAATGTTGTGCAATACACATCTATGCTAACTGGAGGAAAAAATTCTCAGGAGAAACCTTGAAGGTGATGTTTTGGAGAGCAGTCAAAACCAATAATCCTCATAATTTGAAGAATGGAAGCAAGTGTAGGTGGAACATCTCATATTGCAAGTGGAACTCCAAGAATGTAAGCAAGTGAAAGTGAACCATCTGAAGGTGCAAGTTGAACTCCTAGAATGGCAACCGGTGACTCATGTATGAGGAAGGTCAAGGGTAAAACAACTCCTATCGATTGGGAATGGAATGATTAGAGTGGAAGCTAATGATACAGTGGTTTAGTAGTTGGCTTTAATGAAGTTGGTGAATATAAAATCAGTATAATTTATGACTTGATGGTACTTGTAAAATTAAAGTGGTTTTGTAGGTTTATTAGTTGGCTTTGAATATCTTGTATAATATTTTGTCAATCTTCTTTTAAGATGGATGTATGAATATTAATCAGTACTATGTTGTTCTTACTTGATGACAGTTTAATGGTATATTTTGCTAAGAAATTTGTTAAGTTTTGGTAGGAATCAAATGAAGAAAAACACACTAACCATAACAAACATTTTCAAAACATGACCATATTCTGCATTTCAAACTTCATATCAACATCATCTATTACAGTCCATGACAATGAAAATACGTAATTGATCAACTTCCTACCAACATCCATTACAAATAACTAATTATCATTACAACATGCAAATTCATGTTAAAATTACAACCAAAGTAACAGTCCATGATAATACTGCACATAATGAGTTTTGAGTTTCCCTCTTTAAGTCTATCAACTTCCATTTCCTTTTTAAGTGCTTCCCTTTTTAAATTTTTCATTCTCGTTAAGCTTTGTATTTTTATCCATTAGTAAGCTCGCGTCTTCAACTGCCTTATTCATCGCACTCGCTGTGACACTTCAACCCATTAAAATATCCACAAAATCTCCTAGCTTCCTATCAAAATTGGTATCAAAAAGTGAAAACAAAGCCATATAGAGAATATAATTTAACAAAGAGACGGACGAACAAAGTTTACAAATATTAAGAGTAAACTAACCCCATAGTTGTGGCAATCATAAAACCTGAATTCTTACTCTTGAGCAATCCTTCTTGGAATCACAAATTGGAGCTAGCAGCACAAAAACACATGTGCATGCCTGCAACAGTGATTGACAACGATCTAGATCGTGCTGAAGCCATCTAAGATGCGCGGCAGATTCGCACTAACCTTGATAGCAATTACCAAGTAAAAACCCTAATTTTTCCAAGCTTGTTGTCTGCAATTTTGGTAAGAAACTTAAACCCTAGTTCTTCAGTTATTTAGTTCTTCACTTGCATCACTGTTAAATCGACGATTTCAAACTTACATGTTTTGTAGAAGATCCAAGCTTTTCCAAAGAAACCCCAAGACAAAACCCACTCGATTTTGCATGATTTCTTCGCGCTTTCTTATCAAACAAAACCCACTCGATTTCTTTGTATGTCTCTTTCTTCCTCGCTTTATTTCCTTTCTCCCGCCCAATTCACGTTGGATCCAACTGATTAGCCAATTTAGCCATATCATCATTTACCTGTTTTTTCATTTTCATTTGAAAAGCCACGTATGAAAATAGCATAACGTATTTGACGTCCGTCAAACATATTGGATATAATAGATCAATTAATAACTTTTAAAAAGTTCATTGTGTCAATTTCATTTTTTTTAAAATTTAGTGGAGTAATCCTAAAAAGGGGACCCTTTTTGCCTCCCTCATTCCTTGTTCTACTGCTAAATAATATAGAAATGAAATTTTATTTTTCCTCTCGAGTATTTTTGACTTCTCATAGATAAAAATATACCATTCGCTTTCACTGTTTTACTGTTTGAGACTATTACTCAGACTGGAATTGTAGTTTAAATCAAAGTGTTGTGTATTCCATCTTTTGTACACGAGCAGTGTTTGGTTTAAAAAGATAAAAAGAATTACTCCATGGTTTATATACTACTCCCCCCGTTTCTAAAAGATTGTCGTTTTAGAAGAAAAATTTTGTTTCAAAGTTTGTCGGTTACAACTTTCGAGGAGAATAAATTATTTACTTTCCTATATTACCCTTACCTTCTCTCATTGTCCCAAGAAATTCTCTTCTTTGTATTAATAGTTTTCAACTTCCCATAAAGGGGTAGTGATGAAATTTCAAATAAATTTTACTTCGTAAATAATACTCCCTCCGTTAAGGAAATGATTATATAGCATTAACTATAATATCAATAGTCTATTTTGCCCTTGTATTGAAAGAAGAGATGATTATTTATTGGACAAAAAATAGTGAGAGAAGCAAAGTTACATTTAATACTTGGGGTAATATTGGAAACTAAGCAATTAATGCTTACTTGAAATTCTAAAACGACTTATATTAAGAAACAAAAATATTTATCTAAAACGACTTATATTAAAGAACGGAGAGAGTATTTACTTAATTCATGTATAAAATCTTAAACGACAATCTTTTAGGAACGGAGGTAGTATGGTCCAAGAAAATGCCCGTTAATGTCTCCAACTTTGTTCCTATATGGCATTGTTGGAAATGAGAGTGAGTATTTAAATAAAGTGAGACTTTCCACAAGTGGAAAGATTCTTTTTCCTACCTTCTTTCCAAAAAGTGCATGTGGTTAAGTGCATCCATGAGCTCATGTGGGGGCACTTGTACAACTTGCAATGCATTAAATTACTACCAAATGCCAATAATGTCACTCATCTACCCAAATACTACAAGACCAGTCCTAGGAGAAGACTTCACCAGTTTCCCAAAAGCATAAAGCTGCCTTAATGATAGATACCAAACTCATAAATTTTTATACTAGGAAATATGCATCAATAAGGTGTTAATTGATCAGAAGAGACTAGCACTCCTGAAAACTTGTTATCTGTATTGTGGGCTCTTTTTTATACTACAGATTTTGCTACTGGTAGTTTTTTCTTACTAGTAGTATCATTAACCTTGAATTTGCTTCAAGCCATATTAGGAGTACCAAACCAGGTAAATTCAACCCCTATTCATGTGGGTACTTAGAAAAAAGAAAGGTTACATTAAGTTGGCCTAAATGAGGACTTAAGCTGCATGATTAAGCTGATTCGAAGTCAGCATCAAAAGTCCCACCTAAAACATTTTGATGTCCTGTGGTATTTTCCTTTGAATAGGCTAAAACGGATTACATCAACATTTTCTATAAATAATGGATCAAAAAACTATATACACTTGCTATGGTGAAGTTGATTTCATCTTCACCATAACCGAATCCTGCTAAAACTGATCATTTCTTTTTCTTTTTCTTTTTTGGTCCAGGAATATATGGGGATTGGAACTACTCAGAGATTATTCCTCAAGGCCTGTGCCTTTTCTCTCAATTAGATCCTTTTGGAATTGCGATATAATCTGTAACTTTGTTAGGAGAGAAAGTAGCTTGTGTTTGAAATTACTAAAAGGGAAAAATATATGAGGGAGAGAGAAGATTGTCTTGCATATAATTAAACACCACTGCTTCTATATATAACAGGACTCAATTGAGCCGAATGCTTAACTTTGCAACACGTATATTTCCTATTAAACTCGTATGAAAAGAAATAGCAAAATTACACATCCAGCTTGTTTAGTGTAGTCCTATTGACAAAATTATTCAAATATGCTTGAGCAAATTTTAGTTTTTTGGCTCAAGAAACAATCAAACCTCGACACTCTTTTTTTCTTCTCTTGATTAAATCTTTTCACCTTGTTAATTCCTCTTCACTTGCAGTCAATTTCCTTTTTCTCGTCACGTTTTTCGTTTCATGCTGTGATCATTCTACTTGTATATTGATATATTGATTCTTGAGCTGTATTAACATTTTGGAAGATCTGCTGGAGGTGGCAAAACTGACTCATTAGGACCCTTTCCATTGTCCACCAGGAATGCCATCTTTAGCCCCCATGTTGTGTGCACTTCCAAGTGGCAATGCATGAACCAAACACCTGCAAGTACATAATATGAAATCAAGATGAGAATTTTTTTTAATTAGAAACAATTATTCCTAGAATATTTTTTCCCAGTGAAGTGACATAATAAAGTTATTACATGTTTAAGTTACCTGGATTATCTGCACGAAATCTAATAGCTGTCCATCCACCGGATGGTACGCCAATTGTGTTCCTCTCAACAGGGTCAAGAAGATTAAATTTCTTGGAATCTGTCTTCGGATTAAAGTTTCCAAATCCTCTCCCAACCTCGAAGAAATTGAATCCATGTAGATGAATTGGATGGTTCTCCGGGGATATAATACCAGTGTCTTGAAGAACCACTTGGACTGTGGAGTTGTAAGACAACCTATAAAGTTTTGTTCCGGTTGTGGTTCCTAAGTTTGCCGGTGGAGTGCCTGTATAATTGAAAGCAACAGGAGGGTTCCCAGGAAAATCAGTGGTGAAAACTCCTTTAGTCTTGAAGTAATGTGCTTGAAGCAGAGCTGTGGTGGGCATAGTAAAGGTGACATTATTTACAGCTGCCACAACACGGCTTCCGTTACCAGCCTTACAACTTGGGCACGGGTTAATCCCTAGTCCAACTGTGAACAAAAGGGAGTGATCAACTGTTAATGGGACATTGGCTGGAAAGATTTTCGAATTTAGGCTTCTGAGAGAGTTTATGAAGTTGTCAGCAACTGGGGTGGCGTTTTGAGGTGGTGGCTTTGTGGTGGTGGTTAGAGAACTAGAAAGTGAGCCTGAATAGTGTAAAGTTGCGGTTGCAGTCACATTGTCTACAGCAATGGGAGAGTCCATAAATGGCGAAACGGCGACAAGGTACCTGCCCGAGCTTTGATCTGCAGTCACTATGACATTGGTGGTTTGGCCAGGGGCAATCACAATTGTGTCGGTTTTGAAAGGCTTTACATAGGTGGCATCAACTTCAACTACTGTCAGCTCGTGTCCAGCAATCTTGAAGAAGAGTTCTTCATTGAGTGCAGCATTGATAATACGCAGCATGTAGGATTTTCCACTTTCAACGCTCAACTGGTATCCACCTTGTGATGAGCAGCTTGAGACTTGCCCCGGCTGGCCATTAATGGTGTGAGCATCCGAGACATTTGGTGCCAAACCCGATTTCAGAGCTTGATTGATCACAGCTTCAGTATCTGATTTCCACCATTCACCTTAAAGACAGCCAAAATCATTACACAAGTTGAAAAATATCAATGGTGTCCCATATCAAACAGGTTAAGCCTTGTGATCCTAAATATAACCAATCAGGTTACATGTATTTTTGCGATTTTGCTCACCTAGAATGACAACAACTTCCTTATTGGGTTTGGGAAATGGATAGTGGACGCCAAGCTTAGGGTGGATCACAATGGCGCCATAAACTGTGGCACGTAGCCATAAAATATGTGCATGCCAAAGAAGTGTACCCCTTTGGCCTGTAATAGTAAAGTTATACACATAGTTCTGCCCTGGCTGAATAGGGCACTGCGTGATGTATGCTGGTCCGTCTGCCCACCCTGTTCTCAGTTGTCGAATTCCATGCCTGCAATCCAAACAATGAAAATGAGAGGGAAAAGAAGCTGCGATGCAACTTTATCCTATACGAATGGAATTATTTTTTTCCGCAATTTTTTCTGATGTCTGTATTTTAAAAAAAATATATATATTAACAGTGCATTTCTTTTTTCTGTGTACTGTTTGAAAAGTTTATTTAGTTATTGAATCTAACATATATCGGGGGTGGGGGGGTGTAAAGTAGTAAATTTAGAAGCTTACCAGTGGATGGAAACGTTGTATTTGACATGGTTAACAACCTTGACTAACACTGTGTCACCTTCTCTAGCATAAAGAGTAGGGCCAGGGAAGCGTCCATTGACGGTGACAATTGGCTTGCTAGAGCACAATCGGCTGGTGTTCCTCATCACCACCTTCACAATTTACCCGACAGCAAAAATATTTAGAATTGACGGCCGATTGAAAATAGGATTATATATAGTCAACGTTAGTTATGAATCACTATCTATATATAAATTCAGTTTTAATGTTGTATAAACATTAATCCTGGATTTAGTAACTTTCAACCTTACATAATATATATGTATAAAAGTTTTGCATGCGTGCTTAATAAAGTGTAATTAATAAATAACTGCTTCAACATCCATTAAACAGAAGAAAAAAAGTTATCAAGTTTAAAAAGTAAAAGTCATGTGTACTCGACTCTGAACTCTTTTTTAAACCTCGAAAGGTTTACATAGGACATACTTAGATCGACAAATTATGTGTTTGCACTTACATCGAACTTGTAATGGCGAACTCTGCATTCGACCAACACCGGACAGAAGAATATTGCCGCAAGGATCAAAACTCGAATCCAAGACTCCATCTAATTAGCTATCTCTCTGTGATCTCTGGCTTGTTATAGTTGAATGTGTTTATAGCTAATTAAGCCTGTTACAGTACTGAGGGATACATAGCAACGCAACCTAATTATATACATCCAGATGACCAAGTCATAGATGCAATGTCGTTTTTCATTAGTAGGTGAATGAATAGATTATTAATTAGAACGCAAGACTTCTTAACGGAATCCAGGAGAATTATATTTTCCAATATTTGGTGTATATATCTTGCATGTTACATAAAGTAAGTTTCCAAAACAACCAATTTAGTTTTGGTTATTAAGTTTATCAAGTTACTATTCTATTTAACTAGTTTTGGTAATGTTTGATTGCATCCTAACGGCCCACCTCGGCACCTCTTAATGTATTTTAACAATCCATATTTTTATATTAAGAAGTCTTCTGAATAAGGGCGTAAACGAGTCGAAGCGAAACGAACAGAGAGCTGCTCGAATTCGACTCGAAAAGTTAAATCCATACTCGAATCGAATTGTAGATTTTACTCGACTCGCTCGAATATTTATTACTCGAATTCGATCCGGCTTGGATCGAATTATATTCAACCTACTCGTGAGTTTCAAATTCAAGTTCAAATTCGAGTCTCCACATAATAACTAGTTTTATAATAAATATAATTATAAATTGAATTTGTTATTTTACTAGAAATGATAAAATATATTTACTATTACACTTTACAAATATAAAATCACAATTAAAATTAAAAATAAAATAAAATAATAATAATTAATTATCCTAATTTGATTTAATTCTGTATATTTATATATATATATATATATATATATATATATATATATATATATTATAAGAGAATGTATCGAGTATCTAATCTAATATGTATCAATCGAGTATGTATCGAATCACAATCGAGAATTCGAGTAATTTGAATCTTAAACAAGTCGAGTATAACCTTACTCAGACTCTACTCATATTTTTTTCGAACTATTTTTTACGCTCAAATTTAAATCATATTATTAACGAATCCGAGTCTAGCTCGTATTTTTTCGAATCGAGCCCGAACTGTTTTGTTCATTTACAACCTTATCTCGAAATAGTTTAATATACAAATACGAGTCTAAACTATTCAGATGAGCTCTTAATACAAATATGTGAGTTACTAAAATGCATTAAAAGTTAGGAACAATTACATATTCTATTACATTTTTAAAAATAATTACAGCAATAGTGCACTCATAAAATTTTTACACAACTAATACACTTTCATATTTATTTACAATACTAGTGCAATTAGGATTCCTTAATTTAGGGAATTAGTATTCAATTAGGATCCCTTAATTTAATGAATTAGTATTAAATTAAGTAATTAATATATCTACATATTAAAACAAACTAAAGTGGCATGTATATGATAAACACGTACATTCACACTCTCTTTCCTTTTATTTCTCTCTCTTCCTCTGCTCTGTCTCTAGTTTTCTTCTTTATGATAATATAAAAGCTAAGAAATTTGGTTCTTTTCTCTTCCAAATATCACTAAAACTCATATACATGGCTTCCTTTAGCTTTCTCTCACTTCTCTCTGTCTGCATTTCTCTGCTCTTGAGCTTTTGTTCTGCTGAAGATCCATTTGTTTCCTATGAATTTGTGGTCTCTTACATAACTGCTTCTCCTTTGGGTGTCCCCCAATAGGTCTGTTTTTCTCTCGCTCTCTCTCTCTCTCTCTCTCTCTCTATATATATATATATATATATATATATATATATATATATATATATATATATATATATCTTTAAGTGGGTTCGCTTAATTTTCATGAATATTGGATGGGTAAGTTTTAATTTAGATTCTTAAAAAATTAGTCTTTAGCTTCAGATATGTAAAATGTGCTTAAATATCTGCAAAATGTGTTTGTTGGTTAAGTTGATTCTGTTTAATGTAGTGAGCTTTAACATATCGTTGATTGTTTTTTTCCCTCGTTTTTAGTGTTGTTCTTAAATTCCAATGCATTTGACTTTGTAGTTGGTAACCAAACCTTCATACAAAGGAAATCATTTTAGTTTTTGTGGGTAACCAAATATTTATAAAAAAAGGTTACCTTGGTATAAAGGTTTGGTTAACTTGGTATAAATATTTGGTTACCTTAGTACGAAGAGTTGGTTATCAATATTACATTACACATCACTCTCTTATCTCTTTCTTTCCTATGCAGTGTTCTATTTTTTATTTACCTTCATGAAATTGGTTGCCAAACTTTTAGACCAAGGTAACAAATTCATATTGCATGTGTGAAGGTAGATTTGGTTACCTTGATATAAAGGTTTGATTACCTTAATACGAAGATTTGGTTATCAATATTACATTACATGCACATCATTCTCTTATCTCTCTCTTTCCTATGCAGTGTTCTATTTTTTATTTACTTTCATGAATTTGGTTGCCAAACAAATTCATACTGCAGGTGTGGAGGTAGATTTGGTTACCTTGGTATAAATATTTGGTTACCTTGGTACGAAGGTTTGGTTGTCGACTGTTGTTACAAAATAGTTGTAGTTTCTGGTTAGGATGAGTAGAAGAAGAATCCATGTATGTGTGTGTATGTATTTGTCTGGTGAGCTTGAAGAAAAGAAATAGATGGATGCCTTCCTTTGGGAAATAGCGTAGTAGTAGGAGTAGTTGAATATCTAGATAGATAGATGTAGATGATTAATTTTAGAGAGAGAAAATTGCAGGGAGTGTCTGAAAAGAGTTGGATGGTGAAATGGGATGATGAAGTGAATGTAAAAACTGCAAATGAAGGAAGGAACTAGCACAGATATAGAAGTCCAGAAATTAAGACTCAACTTGTACTCTCTCTCTCTCCCCCCCCCCCCCCCCATATTGCACGACCATCGAGGCCTCCCTCTCTGTCTCTCTCGCCTTTGTGAAAGGCCTGTAACAAGTATTCAAAGTTATAATAATTTACGTGTACAAATATTTTATTTATTTATTTATTTGTTAATTATTATTTTAAAGTGTATGTGAGGAAGATGAAGATTTGAATTTGAATTATTAGTTTGAATTTGAATTTATTTTTGTTGTTAGATCCAAATATTTGAATTTGAATATTAATTATGTCAATTATTTATCCTTGATTTTAGGTTTCTTTATTAATGTGAATTGTATTATTTTTGTAATATAAGTCCTAATTACACTCTTTTTGTAATTATTTGGTTGATGCACTTTTTTTGTAATTACTTTCTATTTGTTGTATACTTATGTAAAGGACCCTAAAAATTAAGAGATAAATTATTAAGTTATATTAAGATGCAATCAAACACAACTACTTGTAATTTACCCCTAGTTACATATATTATTAGTTTTGGATTGGTATAATTAATGTTTCATTTTCGGAAGTGGTTAGTATGAAGTTTATTTTGGGGTAAGTTGGTCAATTGATCAATAGAATACTGATACGCAGGCGAGGTTATATGTGTGTCAATATTCTATTGGTCAATTAACTAACTTACCAAAAAAATAACTTTATGCTAACCGGATACTTCATTTTCAAGCACCTGCAGCTTGAAACATTTACCAACATTCCCACAGGTACTTGTTGGTACAACCTATTTAGAGAAAGAGACTGCATGCTTATCCCACTCCCAACAAAACAATACTCGATTTCCAATTTAATTTTTTGAGAAAAAAACATATTCCAAAAAATAACTTGTATGTTTAATGGGAAATCACTTGATATTTAGAAAAATAATTAACTTTAAATGTGCATTGAGTTTTAAATATTTTTGTTGAGCTAGGCAGCTAGCTAAGGTCTAGTGTCGTCATATCATATATCTAAGAATTCAGCCAAATAGGTTGTTAATTTAAATTCTCTTAAAAAATTTAGGTAAGAAATTGATCTAGATCTAGACTATCTAGGTAGTATTACATGTATTTAGAGGATCCGGTTAGTATAAAGTTATTTTTTTGGTAAGTTGGTCAATTGGCCAATATAACACTGACACACATATAATATCGCCTGCGTGTCAGTATTCTATTGATCAATTAACCAACTTACCCCAAAATAAACTTCATACTAACCACTTCCGTATTTAGATACTCTATCGATCCCTTAAAAACGATGATAAAAAGTATAAATTTTTTTATCCTCGAAAGAATGTCAAGTAAAGAACAAATATGTCATCTTTTAGGGTCTAGTAGTATAAAAAATAAAGAACTTATTAGTTAATACAATTTATATATATATATATATATATATATATATATATATATATATATATATATTCTAGTAATAAGAAGATTAGAGACAGCTATTAAGAAGCAATTAAGTAGGTATGGATTCAATCAACAAAGTAAGGTTGGGGGCTTACTGCTAAGAAAAAAGTATGGTTGGGAAATGGCTTTCAGATGAAATGATGCGTAAATAGTATAAGATCTAGATGGATGGTGCTACCTAGCTAGATAGTTCAAAAAACAGATGATAGATTGTTTCAAAGTAAAGATTACCAAGTGGTTTTGATGATGATTTGACACTATAGACAAATTTTGCATATGTTCTAAATGTAATGACAATAATCTCTTTTGAGGGCACTCGTACATAATTTATTTATTGTAAAATATTTTGCAATTCATCAACATATTCAATAATAAATAAATAAATAGTGGTTCAAGGTTACTCTTAAATGAGCCGAAAATTCGGACATCTTAGGTTCGACTCCCACTTATAACAATTGTCAAGACAAAAACAAATTGGTCAGTGAAAAGGTTGGTTCGGACCGAGGGATTAGTCTGACTGCGAATTTCAAGTATGTGTCCGTAATGTTAAGGTTTTTAAATGTGTCTCAAATATATTATTATTATTATTATTATTATTATTATTATTATTATTATTATTATTATATTAGTTGCTCAATATTATAGTAGATCTTAAGCAATTATTGCATAGGTTATAATGATAACATGTATATTTGGGATTCATTTATAACTTCAATTGTTCAAGGGCAGACTTCCTCTAACAACCATTAGCATAATTGAAAGAAGCATATGAGTTTTAATGTATGGGCTTGGTGTAACGAAAATTACTTGGATTAATTACATATATTAGTACATTTATGAAAGTAATTACAAAAATCATACACTCATAAAATAATTACAAAAATACTACATTTTATCATTTTTATTATCAATACTAATACAATTAAAAGTCCTTAAATTAAGGGATTAATATTAATGGACAGTTTCCTTAATTTAGGGGATCATTATCTGGTGGTTTTTTATTTCAAACGCATGATATTTCTCTCTCTAAAATCTCCTTCTCCTTCTCCTTCTCCTTCTCCTTCTCCATAACTTTTGTTCTCGTATTTCTCTTTTCTTCTTCTTCTTCTTCATCACAGTTTGTTAGACAAATTGGTGGCGTAAATTAATTATTTTTTAATTTACTTTTGTTGCACTTGTTAATCAACAAATCACACAGTCAAATACGCGACTTTCTCTCTCCAACTGAAAGAATTTTGGTTTCTCTCTTTAAGGTCTGCTTCTAATTTCTGTTAATTTTCATTCTACTAATTAATTGTCAATTTGATCATATATATACGCTATGTTTCTAACAGAATAGAGTATTGATTGTTTGGATTTGTATTGTTTTTATGTTTTGTATAGAATGATTGATACAAGGAAGAAGGATGGAAAGAGGAAAAGAATAATAGAGGGTGATTTTATTAAGGACTTGAAGAAATTTATTTGGCTTTGTGCAGTTGGATTCTGATTTTGATGTTCCTGTAGTTAAGACAGAAGCTCAAGTTCATAGCCAGAAGATATTTCCAACCCAAAATTTTTTAAAGGTGTGCTAATTTAAATTTTGTTATTGTTACTATCATATAACTGTTTGGTTACTTCTGCATTATATTTTGGTTACTGGTTTTTATTGTACATGTTATTTATGTATTGGTTACCATTAAAACATATTTTGGTTACTATCATATAAATGTTCGGTTACTTCTTTAGTAAGTTTTTTGTTACTGTTAATTTATGATTTGGATACCATTTTTGTTCCCTTGAGTTGGGATTTTGGGTACTATTTTGTGTTGTTCTGGTTACCATGTATTTGGTTAGTATACATGGATTGACTAAAATGTGTTTGGTCTATATGTTGTTTATGTATTGGTTACCATTAAAATATATTTTGGTTACTAACATATAATTGTTTGGTTACTTCTTTAGTATATTTTTTGTTACTGTTAGCTTATGATTTTTGGTTACCATTAAAATATATTTTGGTTACTAACATATAACTGTTTGGTTACTTCTTTAATATATTTTTTATTACTGTTAGCTTATGATTTTTGGTTACCATGTATTTGCTTAGTATACATTGATGTATTATATTTTTTATAAATCCCTTCAAATATATTCTACAAGATTTATGCTATTTTCTACTTTCATTTCCACAAACACATCCTACATGGGCTCCCTATTCATTAATCCCAAGGTATTTCTCTTCCTCCCACAGGTTCATAATGCGGAAGTCTTTTCTAGAGAATGAGAGCAACCATGAAGAAGAAAGTAGCAGCAACCAAAAAGCTCAAGTTTCAAGAAGATTTGTACCAAATTTTGATTAGTTAAGTTATCGTTGTCTTGTCATTATGAATTATATTTCGTACTTTGATTTTTGTTGGATATCCATAACCATTTGTTATGGTTAGTGAGTATGTAATGTTTATTGGAGCTTATGTAAATAAAATTACATATTTGATTATATAATCAATCATTTGACATTATTTGTTGGTT
The DNA here is from genome assembly GCA_020205505.1 of Panax japonicus. Lineage (NCBI taxonomy): Eukaryota > Viridiplantae > Streptophyta > Magnoliopsida > Apiales > Araliaceae > Panax > Panax japonicus. The sequence goes on from CM035107.1 coordinate 1,158,105, forward strand.
CGTATTAAGTTGTGTCTGATACATTATTTTAAAGGTGCAGTTTGGTAACCAAACATGTATAGAAGGGTAACTATTTTATTTTTTGGAAGTAACCAGAAAGTTACAAGCTTGTATCAGGACATATATCAAGTGTTAAATGTATATGTGAGAGTATACATGGGTTGCCTAAACTGGGTTGGATATACAGGTTGTTTCTGTTTTGCTTACTATTAAAACATGTTCTAGTTACTTTTTATATAACTATTTGGTTACTTCTTTATTATATTTTGGTTACCATTAAAACTTGTTCTGGTTACTATCATATAATTATGTGGTTACTGTTTTATTATGTTACATTATGGTTACTATTATTTAATGGTTTTTGACTACTATTATTGTACAATCAATGAGGTATTTTAGTTATTATTTATTGTATCTTTTAAGTTGTGTTGGATACATTGTTTGAGATGTACAGTTGGTAACCAAATATGTATATAAAGGTAACCAACTATTGTTTTGATAGTAACCAGAGAGTTACAATCTTGTTTCAGGACATATATCAATTGTAAAATGTACATGTCATAGTATAATTGGGTTTCCTAAACAAACAATATCACATTCAATACAAGATGCTGGATACACAGGTTATTTTATATTTTGGTTACTATTAAAACATATTATGGTTACTGTTATGTAACTATTTGGTTACTTATTTAATATATTTGTTTTACTGTTATTTAATGGTTTTTGACTACTATTGTTATACAATCAATGAGGTATTTTAATTATTATTTATTGTATCTTTTAAGTTGTGTTGGATACATTGTTTGAGATGTACAGTTGGTAACCAAATATGTATATAAAGGTAACCAACTATTGTTTTGATAGTAACCAGAGAGTTACAATCTTGTTTCAGGACATATATCAATTGTGAAATGTACATGTCATAGTATAATTGAGTTTCCTAAACAAACAATATCACATTCATTACAGGATGCTGGATACACAGGTTGTTTTATGTTTTGGTTACCATTAAAACATATTATGGTTACTGTTATGTAACTATTTGGTTACTTATTTATTATATTTGTTTTACTGTTATTTAATTGTGTTTGACTATTATTATTGTACAATCAGTGAGGGATTTTAGTTATTATAAGGGTAACCATTTTAGTTTTTTGTTAGTAATCAAATAATTAAAAACTTATATCAGAACAGTTATCAAGTGCTTAATGTACATGTAAGGGTTCTCATTTATCTAGCTGATGGATACTTTTAAATTACATAGTTATAAAAGTTATTTGGAAATGGTCTATGCCAGTTGGTAACTAAATATAAATATATAGGTAACCATTTTATTTTAGATGGATAATCAAATTTACATAAAAATATTTCAGAACAGTTACCAATTGTTCAATGTATATGTTTACTTTATATTAATAACTCATGATGGAATCAAAAATTAAAATATTAATCAACATCAATTTTGGTTACTGTACACCATCAAAAATGTTACCAACCATGTGGTTAATAGTTACTAGCAGTAAACAATTATATATTCCTGTAAACAATTAAATTTGTTGTATTGGTTACTGTCAATAGCCATTGTCTAACAACTGAATAAACATTGTAAAGTAACCAAATTAATATTAGACAGTAACCAAATTACATAATTTTAGTAACCAGAAAATAAATCAAATTTTTACATGCAATTTTGAAGGCCTAAATGATGGAATTCGACCAAAAAACCCTGCAGTTCACCAGCAAAGCTAGTGACTTTTGATCGTTGACCCATTTCCAATGAAATTAGGATCTAAAAACGCCAAAATCCGACACTCCAAGTTTGACAGAAATTTCCAAATGGTCACTTCAACCAAATAAACATTATACTGTAACCAATTAAATAGTATACAACAACCAATATATATAATCAGATTAGCAATTGTATGAAGGTAACCAATGTAGTCAATAAGTAACCACCAATATAAAAGAAATAATTATATAACACAATAACATTATAGAGTAACCAAATAAACACCTTATAGTATCTAAATACATATTATACAGTAACCAAGACAGCATTAGACAGTAACCAAATATTCAGTAACCATTATAATAATGTTACACAGTAACCGAACCAACATTAATCAGTAACCAATATATTGTTACACAGTAACCAAGACAGCATTAGACAGTAACCAAAACAACATTAGACATTATAATGTTATTCAGTAAACAAGACAACATTATAGAGTAACCAACAGTTCCATGAAGGTAACCAAACTCATTTAAAATTTATAAGGCCATCAAATAAATATTATTTAGCAAACAAATACACAATTATCAGTAACCAATTAATATATATTTAGTAACCATAATAAAAAACATATCAATGAATCATCCAAACGTTATATGAAATTGTAGTAACTATTTGAAGTGTGAAAAACTTAAGAAAGGTAATCAATATAGGAATTCGTGGTAACCATAGGTAACTATATGCATATGAATTTTAATCTCACATACCTCAGTATTCAGATTTGTATCGAAGTTGCTGTGATTTTGTATTCAACAATCACTGCCATTCGATTGTACTGTTTCGTTACTAAACTTGAAGTTGCTGTTGATTTTGTATGTTATTTTCCGATCTCAGCGTGCCGTCGCAACAAAAAGTTTCGTCTTTTCCGATCCCAGAGGTGTGTCGCGACAGAAGATTTGGATTTTAGTTGCTTGAATCTCAGTTGCTCGAATTTTGGATCTCAGTCGCTTGATTTTAGGAGCGGTTGAAGATGATAGAGAGGTAACTGACGTGTAGGGAGAAAAAAGATCCCTAATTTTTGTAAGCTTAATATTATGTTGCGTTATTTTTGTAAATATGTTGTTTGTGTTTTATTTTTGTAAATACTTTCTAATTGTTGTATATTAATGTTAAGGACCCAAATTACTTCGTGTTTTGGGCCTAGGGCCTTAGGGCCTGGAGAGCTTTCGAGTTTTGAATCCTCTATTTTTGTGGGCTTGCTAAATAGACCTTTTAAATTTATGGCTTATTTTCTTGGGTAAATTACATATAATAGTACATTTTTAGAAATAATTACAAAAATCATACACCTATAAAATAATTACAAAAGTATTACACTTTTTTGTTTTTATTTTCAATCTTAACATAATTAAAGGTCCTTAAATTAAGGAATTAATATGTAATGGCTGACATGATAATATTAGTATAATTAGGATTTCTTAATTTAGGGGATTAGTTTTGGTAGGTGCCATTTTTTCTTTCATCTCCTCTTATTCTGCCATTTATTCTTTTCTGTCATTTTCTCTCTCATCTCCTTCTACTTTCATTTTTTATACGCCACTGCACTTCTATTCTTCCATTTTCATATTTAAAGATAAAAGTTAAAGAGTGAAGAGAGAAGATGAAGACGTCATTGAAGCGAGAAGATGAAGACGTCATTTTGTCATTTTCTCTCTCATTTTCTTCTATTCTGGCATTTTTTCTTCAAAAGATAAAGACGTCATTTCTACCATTTTTGTATAAAAGATGAAGATGCCATTTCTGCCATTTTCTTCTATTCTGCCATTTTTTCTATTTCTTTCATTCTTCCAATTGTTCTTCATATTTCTTTGTACTCTATTTTTGTAAGTACTTCTATTTTACCTCTCTCTCTCTCTCGAGCACTAATTTTTAAGGTTTTCTCTTTAATTTCATTCATTTGGGGTTTATGATCTTAATTTTATGCAAAATATGCGTTTGATTATGAATTTATGATCACTTTTTTTGTTGATTGGTGTTGATTGGTGTTTACCTTAGTATAAAAGTTTGGTTATCATGATATAAAAGTTTAGTAACAAAACTTTTATACTAAGGTAACCAAACTTTTATACTAAGGTAACCAAACTTTTATACCAAGGTAACCAATCCACCTCCACACCATCAGTTTTTTCATAGTGCAGTTGGTAACCAAACCTTCACACCAAGGTAACCAAACATTTATACCAAGGTAACCAAACCTTCATACCAAGGTAACCTTGGTATAAATGTTTGTTTACCTCAGTATAAAAGTTTGTTTACCTTAGTATAAAAGTTTGGTTACCTTAGTATAAAAGTTTTGGTTACCTTGGTATAAAAGTTTGGTTACCTTAATATAAAAGTTTGGTTACCTTGGTATAAAAGTTTGGATACCTTAGTATAAAAGTTTGATTACCTTGTTATAAAAGTTTGGTTACCATGACATTACTAATGATCTTCTCCTCTGCAGTATCTTGAGAATTTCCTTTTACTACCAGAAAATGGTTGCTCCCGCCACTACCGCCCCAGCCTCCACCTCCACTGTCTCTGTAACCACCACTTGAGCCATCACCGCCATCTCCGCCACCGCCACCACCACCGCCACCGCCACCACCGCCATTGTTACCTCCTCCATAGCCATCACCGCTGCCTCTGAAGACACCATTACCACCTCCTCCGAAGCTGTCACCTCCTCCAAAGCTTCCACCTCTTCTGAAAATTGCCTCCGCCATCTCCTGCAAAGTACAAAATTTGTGCAGTCTTTTCTATGAAATTTGAATTTGAATATTTGTATTTGAATTTATTTTTGTGGTTAGATCCCAGATATTTGAATTTGAATGATTAGTTATGGAAGATATTTCTCCTTAATTTTAGGTTTCCTTATTAATATGAATTGCGTTATTTTTGTAATTATGTTGTGTGTGTTTTATTTTTGTAATTACTTTCTAATTGTTGTATATTAATGTTAAGGACCCCATTTTCTTATATGAGTAGGCCTGTATAATTTTGGCTAAAGTGCAATTATTTGTCTTGTTCCAACCCTACTATGGAGTATAAACAAGTGAAAGTGAAAGGAAATTCTCTCTCACTCTTGCTAAATTTAAATTGAATATAAGATCAAGAAAATTTCATAAGAGCGAAGGGGCATACGCCAGATCAAATAGTAGAAATCTCATATATAGACCATATGAGGTGTCAACTACCAAATGAAAGAATACTATACATCTCGAACAAGTAGAGAGTTATTAACAAGTTTAATTTTATGGAATTTAACATTTAAAATTAGTCTACATTTTACTCTGTTGAGTATAATAGTAACCAGTAACTAGTTGCTGGGTTGGAATGGCAGGATTATCATGCAAACGGGAGTTGTGCTCTGCCCAAATCGTGTAAAGAGTAGTTGCAATGGTTCATTTAAGAATTTGCTTACGGATGCCTTTTGCAGGATTGTGGAGGGTCCAATTCATCACAGCAGCCCAATTTGTAGGAACATGAGTCCAGCACTCGTAGGCGAGAGTGACACGGAGAACAGTACTAGATAACCCACAGTCAAAAAAATAGGTGTTCATGATTTCAGTTTGGTGAGAGCAAAGGCAACACCTGGGATCAACAGAATGGTTGTAATATGTTATATGATCAAGGGTTTGCAGCCTATGAAGTATGGCCAGCCACATGATGAAAGAGTCTAGGAATATGCAATTTATGCCATGGCAGAGAGTGCCACCTGACAGGAACTTTTTTTGATCGAATAAAGTTCCAAACCATTGAGGCGAAGATGTTGTTGTTGGGGTTAGAATCCCAGTGGATAGAGTCCTCGCAATTAAGATTAAAGTTGGTGTAAACTTAAAAGCAGCACGAAACTTCTTCATGGCAGCACGATTGCTCTGTGGGAGATTCCAGCCGTTTTCAAAAAGAATGTCACTAACTTTAGCCTTGGGTCTAAGCCAAGAGAGCATCACAACAGGGGCTTTAGGGGAGGTAGCCAGAGCTGCACCATTATGCCAAAGGTCAAACCACAAGCTTGTATTTGCCCCATTTCCAATCCGATATTAGAAGTAATGTTTAGCAAGTGAACGCAGCTTCAATACTTTACTCCAAATCAAGAAACGATCATTGGGTATTATAAGTTGCAGCCGCCCAAAATAAGAAAGAGAGCAATTAGTCCAAGAGGCAACACAAGCAGTGATTCTATTAAGAAGGAGAATGCAGTCATGGAATGTCAGCTTTGAAGAGATAAAGGGGACCCCCAAAATTTTTATAGGAATATAGCCCAATGGGTATCCCACAAGTAACAAGATGGCTTCTTTTTCCACATTCGGGACATTTGAAATGAAACAGTGGCTTTTAGAAGAATTAGGTTGCAGACCAGAGTATAAAGAGAACTCACAGATGCACGCATAAATATTTTGACAGATTCCAGGTCCCCATTATAAAACACCAACAAGTCATCAGCAAAACAAAGACGGGTGATGTTATTAGCCTTTGCTCTCCAATGATGTTTGAAGCTTGGGAGAGTAATGTCTTTTCTCAGAGACAAAGACAGAACTTCCATGGCCAAAACAAAAAAAAGTATGGTAAGAGGGGGTCACATTATCGTAGTCCTCTACCACTCTTAAAATAACTACTATGTCTCTCTCTTCTAAATTTATTGTTTTCTTCTCTCAATCTATAAACTCCCTCCCAAGCAAATCCTTACTAAAAAAAACCAACAAAAGATGTTCCCGAACGTTTTCAAGTTGAAAACTGATATTTCCACGTGACAGGGATTATGTAAAAATATTATTATTTTTATATAAAATATTAGTTCCCTTTTAAGTTTTGACATAGAACGGAAAGCAGAAAAGAATTTACCAGCGTAAATTCTTAGAACACAAACTAAAATCCACCAGAAAATAATACGATTTCAATCGAAAAAGATAATATTCATCAAAAAATACTCTCAACCCACAAGTCGGGTTTATATCTTAACAAACCTTTATCTCCAAGTCACTCTAGAATATTCCTAGAGATATGGAAATAAAAATAGAAATAATGTAAAACCCCAACATTTTATTAATAAAGATTTAATTTTCTCTAAATATTATTTTGAATAATAAGGTGTGATTTGATATAATGCTATAGTTAAGGGTGATATGTGTAAATTTTACAAGTAAGCAAGTTGTTATAAAATATTCGTTTGGTCGGGAAATATTCTTTTTGTCGAGGAATATCCGTATGACGACATAATCATTGGTGGACCCCACAACGGAATAATTGTCGGATATAAAAAGTGACAGAAATAACCTTTATATAAAAATAACGGCAAAACTTTTACTGTTAAACTGTTGAAATATCCGGTGATAAAAGTACAGTAATACGCGTTGTTGCACAGTAGCACACGGTATTGTACAGTATCTCTGATTATTGATGCTTACGTAAGAAGTCACTCAGTTTTATTCAATTATTGCAACAGTAGTTGTTGCATAATATCTCATATTATTGATTCAATTATTGTCACAGTATCATCTGCATAATATTTTATATTATTTAATCAATAATTGAGACAACACATTTAATAATATTATTATTTATATTATTGACAATGTCTAAAAAGTTCTGTCAAGGAAAGGGGTTAAGTTATTTAATTGCGCGCCAATAAGGAGAAATCCTTATTGAAAAGCCCCCTCTTTCCTGGGAATGATCCGGTTATCAATATTATGAGTTATAATATTAATGATGAATAATTTTTTAAGGGTTAAGTTCAGATGACCACTTGGGATTTGGGCGGTTTTCCACTTAACCACCTGTAGTCAGTAAAGCTACATTTAAACTCTCAACTTTTTGAGTTGAAGTAAATAAATGCTTTCCGTCTTCACTCTGTTACTTGAGTTGGCTAATGACTTATTTACCCTTCATATATATATTGAAAACGACAGATGCGATAAGGGTTTTGTTTCATTTCATTTCAGTTTGATATCGAGGGCTAGAGAAGCGAGCGATCGTGGTGATATCTAGGGCTAGAGAGGGAAGAAAAATAGGGTGTGGGTTAGTGTGTTGGTGTTGGATCTTCGTGATTTACTGGGTTCCCACCTTTGATTGGGGTGTGTGATACTTAATTTGGTGTCGATTAAGTTAAATTTCTCCTTGTCTGATAGATATCATCTATAATTTGTTAACTTTTTGAGTTATTTGTTGTATATTCATGCATGTTTTTTTTGTGGAGTTAGTTAGTATATTTGGTCCTGGATAAATTATACTGAGTACTATGGTCCCCCCTTTCTTTATTACTATTATTGTTGTGACGCTCCCAAAACAGGTATACATCACCCATCTTGGGTCGCTAGATACATGGTACAGAATACAAATACAAACTTAATTATACAAACGTCGTGTAATATACGACAAAATATAGCTAAGAGTTTAAACAGGAATATTGCCTTTCAGACAATATCCACTCTCAAATAGAGTCCTCAATTCATGATTATACCGAATGATCCCTGGACATAATCATACCAAGTCCATCTATGCACGTAAGCCAAAGATGACTTTCTTCACAATATAAGCATGAGGATGATGAAAATGACATAATAATTCAATAAAACAAGTTCAAGAATAAATTTTAAATATTTATAAGTTAATTTATCCTGAACTCAATTACGTCCAATTTGTCAACAAAATACTGCTTTGTGGAGTAAAATTCAAGAATGCTCAGAAGAATATTTCCATGAAAAGATACTGGATGAAGCGCAAATATCCAGGATATTCTACTAATTTCATGGAGTATAGAAGCCAAAATTTTAACCAACTAAGTATAATAGAATATATGAAACTGCAAATGGATTTTCGCCCACCATGCGGTAATCCACGTAGACAGATCATTTACACAATTTAATAAGGAATGAATACGAAGGATCATTCACCATGCATGTAGTAATCCACATAGACAAGTTATTCTTACAGAATAATAAAGAATGAAATAACAGAAGAATTCACCAGGCGTGCGTAATCCGCACAGACAGGTTATTCCAACAGAATAATAAAGAATGGAACCAGGTCATGCGTAAACCGCACAGACAGGATATTCCAACAGAATAATAAAGAATGGAACCAGGTCATGCATAATCCGCACAGACAAGATGTTCCAACAGAATAATAAAGAATGGAACCAGGTCATGTGTAATCCGCACAGACAGGATGTTCCAACAGAATAATAAAGAATGGAATAACAACAGAATTCACCAGGCATGCGATAGACCGCACAGACAGTTTATTCCAACAGAATAATAAAGAATGGAATAACATAAGAATGGAATAACGATAAAAATATTTTATAAAAAATAATGGCGGAAGTGTTACTGTTAAAACTGTTGAACTACCCGTTAGTAAAAGTACAGTAATACGCGTGGTTGTATAATAGCACACGGTATTGATTATTGATGCTTACATGAGAAGTCACTCAGTTATACTCAATTATTGCTACAGTAATTGTTGCATCATATCTCTCATATTATTGATTCGATTATTATCACAGTGTCATCTGCACAATATGTTATATTATTAAATCAATAATTGAGACAATAAAGTTATTCATATTATTAAATTGTAATATTTATAATGTCTAGAAGTTCTTTCAAGGAGAGGTTTGGTCACCTAATTGCGCGCCAATAGGGAGAAATCCTTATTAGAAAGCCCCCTCTTTCCTGGGAACAACCTGGTTGTTAAATATTATGAGTTATAATATTAATGATGAATAAGCTCGTGTTGATTAAAGATGAAATTTGATAGTTTTATTGTGTTGGAATTATTTGTGTTAGTAGAAATCGACTTCTATCCTGATGATAATTGATGTCTGGAGGTTATATTGTTCAATCGGGTATTTGGGACACTTTTCGTGTCGGAGTACTATTTACGAGTTACTATTCATGAGTTACTATTCACGAGTTACTATATATGAGTTACTATTCATGAGTTACTATTCACGAGTTACTATTCATGAGTTACTATTCACGAGTTATTATTCACGAGTTACTATTCACTCTAGTATTGTGCATTCGGGTATTTGGGTACAATATTATTCCATGAGGAGATGTGCTAATTTTTCAGACCGTTGGTTGAATTTGTATTAGTAAATCAATATGGATCGTTGGTTTAAAGTTTTAATAGTGAATCAGTATGGATCGCTGGTTTAAATTTTTAATAGTGAATCAGTATGGATCGCTGGTTTAAAGTTTTAATAGTGAATCATTATGGACCGTTGCTTTAAGTTTTAATCTGGACCGTCCATTTAAAAGTAAATCAATATGGACCGTTCAGGTATTACTTACTATTCAATCCATTCTTCTATAAATAGAAGCCCATTCCTTCATTATTTCTTACGAATTCACTGAAACTCTAGAGAGAGAAATTATAGAGAGAAAAAAGAAGAGTATTCTGCTACTTCACTACTTCTATATCCAGTTTCTTTTACGGTAAGGGGTGTTATTCTTTCTTATCCATGAAGAGAACTTCTGTTATTCCATTCTTTATTATTCTGTTGGAATAACCTATAAAAGTGGCATACCCTATACATAACCTGTATACGCGGCATACCCTATACTTGGTGAAATCCTTATGTTATTCCATTCTTATTTATTCTGTTGGAATAACTTGTATACGCGGCATACCCTATACTTGGTGAAATTCTTATGTTGTTCCATTCTTTATTATTATGTTGGAATAACATGTATGCGCGGTTTACCCTATACTTTGTGGAATGACCTGTATATGCGGTTTACCCAATACTTGTTGATCTTCTTCTGTTATTCCATTCTTTATTATTATGTTGGAATAACCCGTGTATGCGAAGTACCGCATACTTGGTGAAATTCTTTTATTATTTCGTTCTTTATTATTCTGTCGGAATATCCTGTCGGTGTGAATTTCACCTGACCTGGTTCCATATTTATTATTCCACATTTATTATTCTCTTGGGAATAACCTGTCTGTGCGGTCTCTATCGCATGCATGGTGAATCCTTCTGTTATTTCATTCTTTATTATTCTGTTGGAATAACCTGTCTATGTGGATTGCCACATGCATGGTGAATGATCCTTTGTATTCATTCCTTATTAAATTGTGGAAATGATCTGCATACGTGGATTACCGCATGGCGGGTGAAAATCCATTTGTAGTTTCATATATTCTTTATTATACTCAGTTGGCTAAAGTTTTGACTTCGATACTCCATGAAATTAGTGGAATATCCTAGATATTTGCGCTTCATCCAGTATCTTTTCATGGAAATATTCTTCGGAGAATTCTTGACTTTTATTTTACAAAGAAGTATCATGTTGACAATTTGGATATTATTAGCTCCTGGATAAATTAATTCTTGAACTTGTTTTATTGAATTCCTATAACATTGTCATCATCCTCATGTTTATATTATGTTGAAAGTCATATTTGGCTTACGTGCATAGATGGAATTGTGAAGCAAAAAGGGTGAGCGCAACTAGCCCAGTAAAGAATATCATGACTAAAGATAATTTACATCATCAATAGCCTTCATCAGTAATAAATCAGAGATTTAGAACATATGGCAGATGATAAAACTTTTCAACCATAGTTGCAGCGGAACGAGTAATCCATTAGAAGAGTCAAATAGACCATCAGGTCTATTATCTTCTCTATGTTAAAAGTCCACCAATAATGTTTTATCCCTGTAATATCAATCAACAATTCCTGTCCACAATCATATGAATAACTCATAATCATAATTGTGATTCTAAATTCCTCTTCGCACCCAGGACGAAGATAATTTTAATCACCTATCTTCACCTGAAACATCAAAAATCATGGTTATACCAAATCACAATTCCTGCTCATAATCATACTAATAAATTCATCTTTGCACTATGGCCAAAGATATTCATTAACAATTTATTCTTTGTACTACAGACCAAAGACATACAACTGTATTTTAGAAGAGTCAAGTAGAGCATGATATCTACTATCTTTTATGAATTAAAAGTGTATAACCAATATTTTATCGCTGAGACTCAGCTTAATAAATAATCCACATCATCGAATCATCCTTGCACTACGACCAAGGATATTCATGTAATCATCAATGGTCATGATTATACCGAATAATCCCTGGTTATAATCATACCAATAACTGTTCATCAATGCACTACGAGCCAATGAGGACTTTTACCACATCATCTATAATATTACGGTTCATGATTATACCAAATGATCCCTGGTCATAATCATACCAATAAACAGTTCATCTATGCACATAAGCCAAAGATACTCATCAATCAATAGTTCATCTTTGCACGTAAGCCAAAGATATACAACTGTAAAACCAATAATCAACTGTCCATCTTTGGCAACCAATAATCAACAGTCCATCTTTGCACGTAAGCCAAAGATTTACAACTGTAAAACCAATAATCAACAGTCTATCTTTGCACGTAAGCCAAAGATGACTTTCATCATAATATAAGCATGAGGATGATGACAATGATATAAGCATTAATAAAATGAAATCAAGGATAAATATTAAAGACTTTAAATTTATCCAGAATTTAAAAATATCCAAATTGTTAACATGATACTGCTTTGTGGAGTACAATTCAAGAATAATATTTATGTACCAAAAATAATTTAGACAGAAAAGAAATATATTTTTCGGGTAAATAGTATCCCGTGAATAGTATCCTGTGAATAATACTTCGAAAATAGTACCTCGTGAATAGTACCCCAGTATGAAAAGTACCCCAAATACTCGAGTGAATAATATTCAGGTGAATAGTAATTTAGGTGAATAGTAATTCGTGAATAGTAACTCGTGAATAGTACTTCGACACGAAAAGTGTCCCGAATACCCGAGTGAATAATATTAGAGTGAATAGTAACCCGTGAATAGTAACTCGTAAAAGAAAAATACCAAAGAAAATGATATTTCATGACGAGTACAAAAGAAATGATATCTCATACGAGTATAATAGAATTTATGAAACTGCAAATGGATTCCACCCGCCATGCGATAATCCACGTAGACAGATCATTTCCACAATTTAATAAAGAATGAATATTAAGGATCATTCACCATGCATGCGGTAGTCCATATAGATAGGTTATTCCAACAGAATAATAAAGAGTGGAATAATAGAATAATTCACCAGGCATGCGATAGACCGCACAGACAGGTTATTCCCAACAGAATAATAAAAAATAGAACCAGGTCATGAGTAATTCGTACAGAAAGGATATTCCAACAGAATAATAAAGAATGGAATAACAACAGAATTCACTAGGCATGTGATAGACCTCACAGACACGTTATTCCAATAGAATAATAAAGAATGGAATAACAGAAGAATTTCACCATGTATGCGGTACTTCGCATAGACAGGTTATTCCAACATAATAATAAAGAATGTAATAACAACCTTTATGAGTATTGAAAGAAAATAACTCTCTTCATGAATACGAAAGAATAATACCCCTTACTATAAAAATAATATCCCTTACCTCAGAAGAAGACTGGATACTGGAATAGTGAAGTAACAGACTTCGCTTCTTCTTTCTCTCTATAGCTTCTCTCCCTATAATTACTCTATTATAATTGCTCTTGTGAGACTTAGTGAATTGGTGAAAAATAATGAAGGAATGAGCTTCTATTTATAGGAAAATATAGTTTTCATAATTGCATATTTTGGTGCTCAAAATATTACAGTATAATACCCTCATATTTTCCTTCATTTTTAATTTAGTCATGCAAGTATTATCAAACTTGTACCACCTCCCCTAATAGTAAATCATGTGAATCAATAGTAGATCATGTCTCAATAGTTCTAAACATGTGAAAAAATTAATTATAGTATAGTACCTTCAACTATACCTCCATTTTTAACTTAGTCATGCAAGTATTATCAATCTTGCACCAACTCCCCTAATAGTACAAGAATGTGAATCAATAGTACATACATGTGAAAAAATAGTTATAATCATCTGAATTAATAGTAATTAATTGCTCATTTATCCGAGTAATTACCCGATTGGTCAATATAGCCTCTAGACATCGATTATTATCGAAATAAATGTCGATTTTCACTAACACTAATAATTCCAACACAATGGAACTATCAATTTCATCTTTAATCAACACGAAATTATTCATCATTAATATTATAATTCACAATATTTAACAATCAGGTCGTTCCCAGGAAAGAGGGGGCTTCCGATAAGGATTTCTCCTTATTGTCGCGCAATTAGGTGATCAAACCTCTCCTTGATAGAACTTCTAGACATTGTCAATATTACAAATAATAATATGAATAACTTTGCCGTCTCAATTATTGATTTAATAATATAAATAATGCATATGATATTGTGACAATAATTGAATCAATAATATGAGAGATATGATGCATCAATTACTGTAGCAATAATTGAGTATAACTGAGTGACTTCTTACGTAAGTATCAATAATCAATATCATGTACTACTATGCAACCACGCGTATTACTGTACTTTTACTACCGGGTAGTTCAACAGTTTTAACAGTAACACTTTCGCCGCTATTTTTATAAAAAGATAATTCTGTCGTTTTCTTACTACGACAATACTTTCATTGTGGGGACCACCAATGATTGTGTCATCGTACTAATATTCTATGACAAAAAGAATATTTCCCGACCAAACGAATAAGAACTTGCTTACTTTGTAAAATTTTCAAATATCACCCTTAACTTTAACTCTTTCTCAATTTAACCATTTACTAAATAAAATAATAATAAGAAAATTGAATACTTTCATTTCATAAAATTCGGGGTCTCACATTGTTAGCTTTCATATTCCTAACCAAACTATTATGCGAATTCAAACAACCAAACCATTAAAGTCAATCACTGTCATATCAAGCCATAAAGCTATTCGTTTATTGAAAAATGGATGTCAATCTTTCTTAGCTCATGTCACAGATTTAAACAGAAATACGTCAGTCTTGAATAATATTGCTATTGTTAATAAATTTCTCGGCGTATTCCCTAAAGAACTTCCTGGCCTACCCCTAGAGCGTGAAATTGAATTTTGTATCGACCTTGAATCCGGTACAAAACCCATTTCCAAAGCCCCATATCGAATGGCTCCTATTAAACTTCGGGAGTTAAAAACCCAACTACTGGAATTTTTAGACATCGGTTTCATTCTTCCTAGTTCGTCTCCTTGGGGTACTCCTATTTTATTCGTAAAGAAGAAAGATGGAAGTATGCGACTTTGTATTGATTATCAGAAGTTGAATTATGTCACCATCAAAAATAGGTACCCGTTACCTCGTATTGATGACCTGTTTAACCAGTTGCAAGGCGTCAAATTCTTTTCAAGGATCGATCTTCGTTTCAGATATCATCAGTTAAAGATTAAAACCGATGACATCCCAAAGACTGCTTTCAGAACTCGGTACGAGCATTACAAATTCCTAGTCATGTCTTTTGGATTGACTAATGCTCTTGCTGCCTTCATGGATATGATGAACCGGGTATTCAAGGAATATTTGTATCACTTAATTTGTGATCGTTTTTATTGATGACATCCTTATTTACTCCAAAAGCCATGAAGATCATGAGCAACACTTGAGACTGATACTCCAAAAGCTTCGTGAGAACAAGTTATATGCCAAGTTGAAGAAATGTGAGTTCTGGCTTGAGGAAGTAGCATTACTTGGGCACGTGATATCAAATCATGGAATATCAATTAACCCAGAAAAGATTAAAGCAATTCAAAGCTGGGAGCAACTTAAGTCAGTGACCTAAGTACGTAGCTTTCTTGGCTTAGCTGGTTATTATCGGAGATTCGTGGAAGGATTTTCTCGAATCGTTACTCCATTAACTCAACTGACTCGAAAAGATACTAAATTTGGTTGGAGCAAAGAATATGAAAAGGGTTTTCAAGAACTCGTGAGGAAAGCTCAATCCTCGATTCATTGGCCCATTTGTAATCCTTGATCGAATAGGAACTGTGGCCTATAGATTCGCCTTACCGCCAAGTATGTCTCGTGTTCATAACTCTTTTCACATATCTATGTTACATAAATATGTGAAAAACCCGAACCACATTATTGAATTAGAACCAGACGAGATAGAGGAAGATTTAATGTATGATATTGGGGAAGAAGCAGAGCATCCACCATGGATGGATGGGGGTCTAGAATGGCCTGGGGATGATGATATATTCGAAGAAGGAAAAAACATAGATGAACCAAATGTGAACATGAATGATGTCTTTGTAGAGGATTGGTGGAGTGATGGTGATGATGGAGAAGGGAAAATGCATTAAGGAAGAAGTTTATTCTGTCAGATGATGAGGACAATTTAGAAGGGGATGGATGTATAGAGATTAATAAGGCAACTGATATGGGTAAGATAGAATTTGAGATTGGAATGAAATTTTCAAATCATGAAATTTTTAGACAAGCATAGGTGAAAATGAAACAAGAAGGTATGTTTTCATTTCTGATAAGCAGAAGAGGCTAGTAGAGGTCTTCAATACAATGTTACCCAACAATGAACATAGATTTTGTTTAAAGCATTTATACAACAACTTCAAAATTAAGTTTAGGGGGAAGCTGCTTAGAGATTTGTTGTAAGACCCCAACTTCTTTTGAATAAAGAAAAATTTTTCTCAAAATATATTTTTGAATATTATGGTGTGGATATGATAAATTGTTATAGTTGCGGGTAATATTTGGAAAATTTTGCAAAGTAAACAAGTTGATATAAAATATTCTTTGTGTTAGTGAATATTCGATTGGTCAGGGAATATTCGTTTTAACAGGGAATATTCGTACGATGAAACAATCATTGGTGGACCCAACAACGGAAGTATTGTCGTAGTTAGAGCACGACAGAAATATCTTTTTATAAAAATAACAGCAAAAGTTTTACCGTTAATGTGACACCCCCAAAATAGGTCCACACGACCCATTTTGAGTCGCCAGATATCACTCTATAAAAATCAAATACAAACTTCATTTATACAATTTTTGAACTGTGGTGCAGAGTACGACAATAGATAAGCTGTGAGTTTTAATACAATATTGTCTCATAGACAGTATCCAAACTCAAACAGTTACAATGTCGTATAAAATACATCAACAAATATTTTAAGATCCCAAAGAAGAACGAGAAAATTACTATCATATTCATTCTAATAAGGTGCACTTTTGACGCTTTCAAAGTCGGGTTCTCATCACCCTATTGTTGTTCGCCAAAATCAATTATTAAGTGACGTATAAAATACGACACACACATCTTAGGTAATCAATACAATTATCTGTTACATGTCATGCCATTTTATAATGTATTGAGAAACTTCAACAGTCTCGGACCATCACACTATTTCCCTGTTATCCCCGCTCGACCCAGCTACACTCTTATTACCTGAAAGGAATTGTGAAGCAAAGGGTGAGCACAAATAGCCCAGTAAAGAATTTCATGACTAAAGATAATTAAATTATTAATAGCCTTCGTCAATAATAAATCAGAGATTTAGAACATATGGTAGATGATAAAACTTCTCAACCATAGTTGCAGCGGAACGAGCAATCCATTAGAAGAGTCAAATAGACCATCAGGTCTATTATCTTCTCCATGTTAAAAGTCCACCAATAATGTTTTATCCCTGTAACATCAATCAACAATTTCTGTCCACAACCATATGAATAACTCATAATCATAATTGTGATTCTAAATTCCTCTTCGCACCCAGGACGAAGATAATTTTCATCACATATCTTTACATGAAACATCAAAAATCATTGTTATACCAAATCACAATTCCTGCTCATAATCATACTAATAAATTCATCTTTGCACTACAGCCAAAGATATTCATCAACAATTTATTCTTTGCACTACAGGCCAAAGACATACAACTGTATTTTAGAAGAGTCAAGTAGAGCATGATATATACTATCTTTTACGAATTAAAAGTGTATAATCAATATTTATCGCTGAGACTCAGCTTAATAAATAATGCACATCATCGAATCATCCCAGCACTACGGTCAAGGATATTCATGTAATCATCAATGATCATGATTATACCGAAAAATCCCTGGTTATAATCCTACCAATAACTGTCCATCAATGCACTACGGGCCAATGATGACTTTTACCATATCATCTATAACATTACGGGTCATGATTATACCGAATGATCCCTGGTCATAATCATACAAATAAACAGTTCATCTATGCACATAAGCCAAAGATACACATCAATCAATAGTTCATCTTTGTACGTAAGCCAAAGATATACAACTGTAAAATCAATAATCAACAGTCCATCTTTGCATGTAAGTCAAAGATATACAACTATAAAACTAATAATTAACAGTCCATCTTTGCACGTAAGCCAAAGATGACTTTTATCATAATATAAGCATAAGAATGATGACAATGATATAAGCATTAATCAAATGAAATCAAGGATGAATATTAAAGACTTTAAATTTATCCAAGTATTATCAATCACTTAATAAACTCATAATATAATATTATTAATATTATAACAATATTTTAATCACTTCTTAAACTTATAAACAATTTATTTCAATTGTTTACACTTTACCAAATAATGCATTTAATCATTCAAAAATGTTATACTCATAATATTTCATCACCAATAATCAAATCCCTCATCAAAAATCTGCATATATCCTATATAGGATTCCCAAGCCATAAAATCCTATTTTCTAATTTTGTTACTTCACATGACATATTTAATTCATTTACTCATAACTAGTTCATTTTTATGAAAAATACCAAATCAGTCCCAAAAATATTTCTTTTCTGGGATTTAGCAGTATATAGTCCCATATTGAACATATCTTTTTCTTGAAATTTTTAAAATTCATTTACTATTTTTCATATGGCCAAAACTGCCGAATATTTAGACATTTATCATAAATTGTACTTTTGTCCAAAAATTCCAAAATTTACAGGGTATACTCCTATTATATACATGTACTCCCAATAAATATTTTACCAATTTTGGAGTTAACCACAAAGAGTTATAAGGGTTTACTTTTAAAATAATCTTTTCTCATAAAATCTATAACTTTTAATCTATACATCCAAAAATCGCCATCTATGGACACAATATAGAAAACTCATCAAAGTATCATTTCAAATTTTTCCTGAATTTTTGAGGGTCAGAAAAATTACGAAACTGCAAATAGATTTTCACCCGCCATGCGGTAATCCACGTAGGCAGCTCATTTCTATAATTTAATAAGGAATGAATACAAAGGATCATTCACCATGCATGTGATAATCCACATACACAGGTTATTCTAACAGAATAATAAAGAGTGGAATAATAGAAGAATACACCATGCATGCGATAGACCGCATAGATAGGTTATTCCCAACAGAATAATAAATAATGGAACCAGGTCATGTGTAATCCGCATAGATGGGATATTCTAACAAAATAATAAAGAATGAAATAACAACAGATTTCACCATGCATGCGATAGATCGCACAGACGGGTTATTCCAACAGAATAATAAATAATGGAACCAGGTCATGCGTAATATGCACAGACAGGATATTCTGACAGAATAATAAAGAATGGAACCAGGTCATGCTTAATCCGCACAGACAGGATATTCCGACAAAATAATAAAGAATTGAATAATAGAAGAATTTCATCATGTATGCGGTACTTCGCATAGACAGGTTATTCCAACATAATAATAAGAAATGGAATAATAGAAGCTCTCTTCATGAATACGAAAGAAATAATACCCCTTACCTTAGAAGAAACTGGATATTAGAATAGTGAGGTAACAAACTTTTCTTCTTCTTTCTCTCTATAATTTCTCTCTATAATAATTGCTCTAAAGCTTTAGTGATTTGGTGAGAAATGAAGAAAGAATGAGCTTCTATTTATAGAAAAATATAGTTTCGCTAATTACACATTTTGGGGCTCGAAATATTACAGTACAATACCTTCAACTTTTCTTTCATTTTTAATTTAGTCCTGCAAGTATTATCAAACTTGCACCACCTCCCCTAATAGTAAATAATGTGAATCAATAGTTCAATCATGTGAATCAATACTTATAATCATGTGAAAATACGAATTACAGTATAGTACCTCCATCTATACTTATATTTTTAACTTAGTCATGCAAGTGTTATCAATCTTGCATCAACTCCCCTAATAGTACAAGAACGTTAATTAATAGTACACACATGTGAATAAATAGTTATAATCATGTGAATTAATAGCAATTAATTGCTCATTTATTCGATTAATTACCCGATTGGTCAATATAACCTCCAGACATCAATTACTATCGAAATAAATGTCGATTTTCACTAACACTAACAATCCCAACACAATGGAAATATTATTATCCAAAATTTCATTTTTGAAATTTCAAAGTTTGACTTTTTTGAAAAAGTCAACTGTTGACTTTTTTGAACAAAAAGTCAACCTCGCTAATTTTTGTGTTATAGTTTATTTCTACTAATTTCATCGTTCCAGACTCAAATATCACGTCTGCATCTCCAAATTCAACTCTGCAAATTCAATTTTTAATAACATTCATCATTAATATTATAACTCACAATATTTAACAACCAGGTCGTTTCCAGGAAAGAGCGGGCTTTCTGATAAGGATTTCTCCTTATTGGCGCGCAATTAGGTGACCAAACCTCTCATTGACAGAACTTCTAGACATTGTCAATATTATAAATAATAATATGAATAACTTTGTCATCTCAATTATTGATTTAATAATATATAAAATATTATGCAGATGATACTGTGACAATAATTGAATCCATAATATGAGAGATACGATACATCAATTATTGTAGCAATAATTGAGTATAACTAAGTGACTTCTCATGTAAGCATCAATAATTAATATCGTGTGTTACTATGCAACCACGCGTAATATTGTACTTTTACTACCGAGTAGTTCAACAGTTTTAACAGTAACACTTTTGCTGTTATTTTTATAAAAAGATAATTCTATCGTTTTCTTACTACGACAATACTTTCGTTGTGGAGTCCACCAATGATTGTACCGTCCTGCGGATATTCCCCGATAAAAAGAATATTCCCCGACCAAACGAATATTTTATAACAACTTGCATACTTTGAAAAATTTTCACATATCACCCTTAACTTTAACCTTTTATCAATTTAACCATTTACTAAATAGAATAATTATAAAAAAAATTGAATACTTTTATTTCATAAAATTCGGGGTCTCACAATCTCCCCTCCTTATGAAATTTCGCCCTCGAAATTTACGTACCTGGTAGTTCGAAAAGATGAGAATATCTTGCTTTCTTTTCGGATTGTACCTTCCCGGTTATATCCTCTGTATCATGATTATTCCCATTGCTTATCTCCTGTATTTCAGATATCATTCTAGAATATATCTTCAAAACAAAGGTTAATTGACATATCATAATTTGTCAACTAATCAAGTAAACAATTTCAGCTTAGGTAAGTCACACACTAGCGAAGTATATAACTCGTCTCTCCCCTCCTAGTTCTAGACTCTTATCTTCGCCAGCGACCATATCCCTAAGCTCTGATACCATTTGTGACGTCCCCAAAATAGGTCCACACGACCAATTCTGAGTTGCCAGATATCACTCTATAAAAATCAAATACAAACTTCATTTATACAACTGTTGAACTGTCATGCAGAGCACGACAACAGATAAACTGTTAGTTTTAATACAATATTGTCTCATAGACAGTATCCAAACTTAAATTATTACAATGCCATATAAAATACATCAGCAAATATTTTAAGACCCCAAAGAAGAACGAGAAGATTACTATCATATTCATTCCAATTAGGTGTACTTTTGACGCTTTCAAAGTCGGGTTCTCATCACCCTATTGTTGTTCGCCAAAATCAATTATTAAGTGACATATAAAATACGACACACACATCTTATGTAAAATTCCAAATTTTATGAAGAAAAAGGAATGGAAGGGGATTGGAAAACTTACCTTCAGAAATTGCAAATGGTTGTTGCAAAATTCTTTCTCCTTTACCAGTCGGATTCCTTTTCCTTCTATCACTGTGTGCTACGGTTTTTGTAGCTTTAGTTAATAAGTAACTTTCAATTTCGTCTAAGATGGAGCTGAAATAGCTGAAATGGGGTATATCTGCTCTTAACAGCAACGAGGAAGAAGACCTATTTTAGACATTTCCCTGTTGTTTTTGACCGTTACAGGCCCCTTCTCACGCGCTTTAGGCGTTTGACATACACGCACAGTTAAGTTGGATGGAAAAGGTGACTTTTTCACTTCAACTCGAAAATTCGAGAGTTTAAATGTAGCTTTACTGACTACAGGTGGTTAAGTAGAAAATCGCCAAAATCACAGGTGGTCATCTGAACTTTTCTCATTTTTAAAAGATTAAAAATGTGTTTATTGAAGATAAGTGATTTGTGGTAAATATTTATTCAATTTTTGATATAAATAGAGGGGTTTGTCATGAGGCGTTTGTTATAAGTTTGACTTTTTATTCCATGGGGAGATGTACTAATTTTTCGAACCGTCGGTGGTGGTTTTAATAGTAAATCAATCTGGACCGTCGGTTGTGGTTTTAATAGTAAATCAATATGGACCGTCGATTGTGGTTTTAATAGTAAATCAATCTGGACCGTCAGTTGTGGTTTTAATAGTAAATCAATATGGACAGTTGGTTGTGGTTTTAAAAGTAAATCAATATGGACCATCCGTTTTAATAGTAAATCAATCTGGACCGTCCGTGAATTAGTTACTATTTAGTTCATTCTCCTATAAATAGAAGTTTATTTCTTCTTTCATTCTCACAAGAAAAACTATAGAGAGAGAATCTATAGAGAGAAAGAAGAAGAGTATTTTGCTACTTCACTATTGCAGTATCCAATCTTCCACTAAGGTAAGGGATATTATTTTTCGTATTCATCCTTTAATCTATGGGAATAACCTGTCTACACGAATTACCGCATGCATGGTGAATAACCTTACGTACACATTCTTTATTTATGGAAAAGATCTGTCTACGCGAATTACCGCATGACAAGTGAAAATCCATTTGCAGTTTCGTATATTATTTCTTTTCATCTAAACTTACTATGGTAAGTATTTCTTCTATAATCCTTGAAATTAGTAGAATATTCTTGAGTTTTGCGCTTCATCTAGTATCGTTTCATTGGAATATTGGTCTGAACTTTCTTATTAAATTTTAATATTTTCATTCGGAGTACTATTCACTAGGGGTAATATTCACGAGGTACTATTCACTAGGGGTAATATTCACGGGGCAACATTCATTCGGGTACTATTCACAATAAAAGTGATTTATTTTCTATCCAAATTATTTTTGATACATGAATATCATTCTTGAATTTTACACCGCAATTAGTTATCATGTTGACAATTTGGACATTCTTAAACTCTGGATAAATTGAATTATAAATATCTAAATATTTATTCTTGATCTCACTTGATTAATTCCTTATATCATTATTATCATCCTCGTGCTTATGTTGTGGTAAAAGTCATCTTTGGCCCATAGTATAAAGATGGATTGTTAATTAGTATGATTATGACCAGAAATTTTATATTGGTATAATCATGACCTGTAATGTTACAGATAAATGATGTGGTGAAAGTCATCTTTGACCCATAGTGCATAGATGGACAGTTGTTGGCATGATCATGATCACTGGTGATACTAACGAATATCCTTGGCCCGTAGTGCATGGATAATTCGATGATGTGAAATGTTTATTAATTGGTATTACAAGGATAAAATATTGATGATGGATTTTTAAATCATAGAAGATAGTAGACATCATTCTCTACTTGACTCTTCTAATGAATTGTTGTTTCCGCTGCAGTTATTGATCTAAAACTTGTTGTCTATTGTATTCTATCAGATTTTTCTCTGTTGAGGACTAAGGATAATTTGTTTTATATTATCTTAGCCATAATATTCTTTACTGGGCTAGTTGAGCTCACCTTTTTCTTTTTGGTTCCATTATTCTTCTGAGGAGACGAGAATATAGTTGGGACTAGTCGGGGAGTGGAGTAATGGTTCAAGATGGTTTTATTGCAGTCGTCACTATTTTGTAAAATAGTGCAACAATAATTGTAATGAGAATATTATTTGAGTTTGGATATTGTCTACAAGGCAATATTTGTTTTAAAACTCAGCTATTGTGATGTCGTATTTTGCACGACAGTTGTATAAATGAAGTTGTATTTAAATTATGTACCATGTATTTGGCGACTCAGAATGGGTTGTATGGACCTATTCTGGGGGCGTCACAAATAAAATCTTCCTAGGGATATAAAAAAGATTCTAACAAACTTTCTAGGGATGCGAAAAGGATTCTAACAAACTTCTTATTATTACAGAAATAAAATCCTAATAGGTAACAACTTAATGATAAAAGATTTACTACCTAATAAAATAATATTACCATAAAAGAACTAAATAATAATAATAATAATAATAATAATAATAGTAATTAATCTAGTCTTCCCGAAGTTATGTTGCCAATTTCTGAAGCAGTTCTGATCTCTTGAACCTATGACGCCATCTCCGAACCCGTCTTCGAACCCGAAGACATCTCTCGAAGTCAATCCAACCCAGCTCTTCGGGACCAGCTCCAGTCTTCGGCAATTATGACTGTTTCCTTAGGCCAGTTCTTCTTTCCCATTTCCTATCCAACTCTTCCTCAAACTTCAAAGCTAGTTGTTCTACATCAGTCTTTCCCACGAAGAACTCGACCTCGAGTTACAATCTGGATAAAGTGGAACATCGACACAGAACTTATAAAGGTCGGATACATTAAAAGTACGAGATATGTTCTTCTCAGCAGGTAAGTCGATCACGTAGGATTATCAATGATCTTTTTGATTACTTTGTACGGACCGTATTTCTCAGTTTCAACTTATTATAAGTACCGATTAGAAATCTTTCCTTTCGCAGAAATACCATAACCTAATCACCCTCCTCAAATAACTTCGAGCGCTTCTTGGCATCAGTTACGTCTTTATACTTCTTGTTTTTCTCCTCCAACCTAGCTTTCACTTCGGCCTGAACATCACGAACTTGTTCAGCCAGGTTTTCAGCAGCAACATTGTTCCTAGCAATCTTGGGAAGACTACCAGTACACTAAAGCAAAAAGAGATTGACTTGTAGCAGTGTGAGTAGCATTATTATATGTGAACTAAGCCTGAGCTAATGTCGCATCCCACTGCTTCGGTTTATCACCACAAATACTCTGAATCAAATTTCCTAGCGTTCATTTCAGATTTTCAGTCTCTCCATCAGTTTGTGGATGTGCAGTGCTATTGAATTTCATAGTAGTATCCATACGTCGCCACAGTGTGACCCAAAAATGGCTAAGAAACTTCGAATCTCTATCAAAAGTAATAGATTGAGGAACCCCATGTAGATGAACGACTTCCCGAAAGAACAACTGAGCGACGTGGAATTCTGAAGTCTTTCGACAAGGAATGAAATGTCTCATCTTTGAGAACCGATCAACCACAACAAATACAGAGTCCACTCCCCGTTGAGTTTGACGATGTCCTAGAACAAAATCCATCAAAAGATCCTCCCAAATAGCATTCGGTACTGGTAGAGGCATGTATTCTGAGTGTGACCATTTGTAGTCTGACACGCATAGTACTTACGAACCAAGTTTCCTATATCGCGCTTCAGTTGAGGCCAATAATATCGTTCAGCTACTCCACTGATGGTCTTGTCGTGTTCCTGATGACCACTCAAACCTCCTCCATATAGTTCCCACGCCAGTTTATCTCTCAACGAACCCCGAGGTATACATAACTGATTCCCACGAAACGGGTAGTCGTCAACCACGTGAAATTATCCCTCCGTTCGCTTTTGAACACATCTCCCATACTTCGCCGAAGTATTCATCATCCGAATACAGTTCTTTCAGAAATTAAAACCTAATGATCTCTTGTTGTATAGTAACCAACAGACTCGCACGCTTACTGAATGCGTCGGCTACTTTATTTAGAATACCCGATTTATGTTTTAGGACAAAATGAAACTTCTGCAAAAAGGTTGCCCAGCGAGCGTGCATATTACTCAGACTTCGCTGATTTCTCAGGTACTTCAATGTTTGATAATCAATGTATAGAATAAACTCACGCTGAATCAAATAGTGTTCCCAATGTTTTAAAGCTTGAACAATGACACAAAAATCTTTCGTCTCGCGTCACTGAGTTTTTTGCTGAAAAATGCCATCAGTCACTTCTCCTACGACAGAACCGCTCAAACTCCAATACCACTAGCATCACACTCCACTTCGAAGAGCTTCTCAAAACTTGGTAGATCCAGAACAGGAGTAGTACACAACTTATCCTTGATGACCGCAAAAGCTGTATCAGCTGCTTCTCCCCATTGAAATTTACCTTTCTTTAAACACTCGGTAATGGGTGCCACGATGCTACTGAAATCTTCAATAAATCGCAGATAAAATGTTGCCAACCTATGAAAACTTCTTACCTCTCCTACGTTCTTAGGAGTCGACCATTCACGTATCGCCTTCACTTTTTCGTCGTCCACCGTGATACCCTCTGAACTGACCACATATCCAAGGAATAACAAACGTTCGGCTAACCAACTACACTTTTTAAAATTAATGAATAGTTTTAATTTTTTCCAAAACTTCCAACACAGTTCAAAGGTGTTCTATATGGTCTTCCTCGTTCTGACTATAAATCAGTATATCGTCAAAATAAACAAAAACATATTTCCCGATGAAAGGTCGTAATACCTGATTCATAAGTCGCATAAAAGTACTTGGCACATTGGACCATCTGAACAGCATGACTACCTACTCGAAAAGTCCATCCTTTGTTTTGAACGTCGTTTTCCATTTATCTCCAGGTTTAATCTGAATATGATGATATCCTCTTTGAAGATCTATCTTTGAGAACAACCTGGAACCTTCCAACATATCTAACATGTCATCCAACCTTGGAATCAAAAAATTGTATCTAACAGTTATCTTATTAATTGATCGACTATCCACGCACATTCTCCAACTGCCATCCTTCTTCGGGAACCGCACATGGACTCATACTTTCTATAATGAATCCATTATTCAACAATTCCTCCATCTTCTCTTGTAAGATCTGATTTTCCTTAGGACTCATCTGATAATGTGGTAAGTTGGATAAGCTCGCCCCTGGAATTAGATCGATGTGATGTTGAATATCCCTCAGTGGTGGAAGTTCATTTAGTAATTCTTCGGACACCAACTCACGAAATTTGCCTAACAGGAACTGTACTTTATCGGGTAACTCACTTTTCTCTTCTTCCTTTTCTTCTACCACTAAAGCTCGTACCACCACAACATGTACTTCTTGTGCCTCTTTAATTTACGCCTCTAAATCAGCCGCTGACGTGATTACGGATAATAAAGGTTGCTCTTCCTTCTGGTTCTTAGTTACGCCGTTACTCGAATTTTATTTCGGGAGCAATGCAATCTTCCTGCCAGCCCATTTGAAAACAACCACATTGTCGCGTCCTCTATAAGTGACATCCACATCAAACTGCCATAGTCGTCCCAATAACACGTGACTAGCATTCATATCCACTACGTCGTAGACCACTTCAGCTCGGTAGTGTTGTCCGATTGAGATAAGTACTTTGCACACTTCGGTCACGTTCACCTTGGGTCTTTTCTGAATCCACCCAATTACGTAGGGCTTCAGGTGTTTCTCTACTTGCAGTTTTAGGTGTTCTACTAATTTCTTTGACACAAAGTTCTCGCAACTTCCACTATTTATAATTAGGTCGCAAACCTTTCCTTGAACACTGCAGTATGCCTTAAAAATATTGTTTCGTTGTGAGGAATCTTCTATCTTTGTCGAGCACATGACTCGCTATATCACGCAATTTACACGCTCTCCATGTTCCTCAGCTATCTCTACACCTTCCCAGAATTCACCCATGTCTGTCTCTTCTTCGGCATACTAGTCGTTCTCATCTCCCTCTCCAACTTCTATGAAATTCACTGTCTTTCGCATCGGACACTCATTGGAGCGATGACCCAGTTGATTTTCTGTAGCACTTAAACCCGCCTATTTTAGCATATGGGTTCGGTGCTCGTGGTGTTTCCTTTGTAACTGATGTTGTAAGTCGGGTCCCAACAGGATTATTAGTAGGTGTCGAACCTCTTTGTGCCTGTACAGTATCAGTTGTAGACAGATTCTTCCCATCACTCGCCGAAAATCCGTTTCTATTTGCGTTTGAGTAGTACGTCTTTGTCATATCCTTCATGTGATAAGAAAATCGACTGGATGTCTTTTCCATTAATTTTGCCTTAAAGGCCATGTTATGCGCTTCGTCCACGGTCCAAACGACTTGCAGTCCAAATTTATCTCAAATAAAAGGTTTTAGCCCCTCAAAATATCTGGACAATTGTTGTGCCTCAGTGTCATTCAAGTTGTTACGAACTAACAGCCTAGACCACTCTCTGTGTATTCTTCCACAGTTCTGTTACCCTGTGCACAATTCTGATAACTCCAAAAAATAAATTGTTCATAATCTGAGGGTAAAAATCTGCTCATCATAAGTTGTTTTATCCGCCTCTAAGATCGGATAGAGATTTTGCCTTGTCATCGTCGATCCATCTGCAATTTTTCCCACCAAACAGCAGATCCACTCCTCAATTTGTACGCTACTAGGTTAACTTGTCGATTTGTTGCAACCTCCGTTAGCTCGAAAAACCTTTCGACCACAGAAAGCCAATCTAGAAATTCTTCAATCTGCAACTTACCATGGAATAATGGTATATCCGCGCGTATTCTATAGTCAGAGTGATGTTGGTTTCGGTTTTGGTGTTGATGAAGGTTTCTTTGCCCACCTGCAACGTCTTCATCAGAATCCTCATCATTGAATCCTTCAAACGGCTCTCGCCGGGCTATTTTATGTTGACGTTCCCCACCAGGGTGGCCAGAGGCAAATCCCTCGTCACCATCTTTGTTAACGGGTTTGGTCGCTGCACCAACAATTGTTGCATCATGGCTTCTATCCTCGCCATTGACTTTCATTGATCATCAATTGCCGCCCATTACTCGGTATCCCTACGACCAGCGTCGTTAAGGATATCTCTCCCGCCTTCGTTGTTGGCCATTGACGAGGCAAAATGCTTGGCTTTGATACCAATTGACGCAGAACAGAAAGCAGAAAAGAATTTATCAGCGTAAATTCTTAGAACACAAACTGGAATCCACTATAAAATAATACGATTTCAATCGAAAAAGATAATATTCATCAAAAAATACTCTCAACCCACAAGCCGGGTTTATATAGCTTAGCAAAATTTTATCTCCAAGTTGTTCTAGAATATTCCTAGTGATATGAAAATAAAAACAAAAATAAAATCTTCATAGGGATGTGAAAAAGATTCTAACAAACTTCCTAGGGATGCGAAAAGGATTCTAACAAACTTCCTATTATTACAGAAATAAAATCCTAATAAGTAACAACTTAATGATAAAAGATTTACTACCAAATAAAATACTATTACGATAAAAGAACTAAATAATAATAATAGTAATTAATCCAGTTTTCCCGAAGTTATGACGCCAATTTCCAAAGAAGTTCCAATCTCCCGAAGCCATGACGCCATCTCTGAACCCATCTCCAAACCCGAAGACATCTCCCGAAGTCAATCCAACCCAACTCTTCGGGACCAACTCCAATCTTCAGGAATTATGATCGTTTTCTCGGGCCAACTCTTCCTCCTCGTTTCCTATCCAACTCTTCCTCAAACTTCAAAACTAGTTGTCCTACATCAAGTATAATAACTACGTTGCCCCTGTGATTTTTTAGATTCAAACAAAGATGGAAAATGCCCCGTGATAGGCCCATATATTGGCCATAATTTTATCTTATTTGTGTTACTAGCAGAAATCCGTAAAGAACAAACTTTAAAGTGTCCAAGAAGCAAAAAATCTGATCTTTATCAATGAAGAATGTCCAATTCATATGTTGGAACCACAGAGCCAAATCATAAACAAATTTGTCATATTTCCATTGATAAAAAGGTGTGTCCCACTTCACTTTCAACAATATAATTTATCAATATATTTGGAAGAGATAATGAACATAAAAAATAAGAGGCTCAAAACAATACAATTTTCTACATACAGAACATCTCTCCCCTCTATCTCTACAAATCAAAAAGAAAGATGATTCTCTAAAATGCATACAATCCTCGTTTACTCCCACCAAACATGTTCTTTTCCAAAAAAGAGGATTTGCCAAGAGGAACTCCATCCTCTTCCTCTGCAAATCAAATGAATCGGATTCAGAGGCTCCACCACCTGAAGGAGATACAAAGAAGCAGGAACTGCTTGCCAGAATTGCTATGCTTCAAACTCAAAAAGTTCGTCTCACCGATTACTTAGATGAGCGGTCGAGCTATCTAACCCAGTTTGCTGAAGAAGCTAATGCTGAATTTGATCAGATTGGAGAAAATGCACTCAAAGAACTGGATGAAACCAGTGCCAGGGTCCGGTCAACTTCTTATCTATACAATGCGTATAGAAAGGTGGTTCCTTCCTTGAATTTTTTTTATTTTGGCAATAACCTTGTTTTTCATTGTTGATTATCAGATAATGGAGAATATAGAGAGCACGATGCAAGCCTTTGAAGAATCAGCAGAATCAAACAAACTGGAGCTTGAAAAGAATGAAGAGAAGTTAGCAGAATTTGAAGGTCAAATTGAGGAGGAGAGAAACGAAGGACTATTCTTCAAGAACCTAGGGCAAAAAAAACCTGTTGAAAAAGAAAAGGCGAAGGACGAGATGGAGAAAATTAGAGATCTTACAAAAGAAAGCGCCGGAATAAAAACTAGGAGGAATATATACCTTGCAATGATTGGTCTGCTAATAATTGGAATTGTTGACTCCTTGATCACTTCGCCATCTGATTGGCGCAAAGTCTCAATTCTTGGGGTGATTTTGGTTGGTGTGCTCTCACAAGTCATCTATGAGCAGAGCATGTTATCAGAAACAGAACGAAAACAAGAATCAAAAACCGAGGAAGAGAAAGAGTGATAATCATCTTCCTTTGTTTATTTAATTTTAACATAGAGTTTTTCATTTCATATGAATATAGCATGATAAATAACCCCAAGAGAGATTTTTACTACTTGGGACTGATACATCAAGATGCTTTTCTTTTGCATCATCATCCATGCTTGGTGATATTTCTGTAATCACCAATTCCTTGCTTAATTTGATGCTCCATCTTAAAACTTTTATCCAATAGTATACTTGGGAACAGCCAAATAATCAAAATTTCCAATTTTGATTAGATTTAAAAGACTAAATGTGCACTTTAACGGACATCTATTAAATACTTTTGTTATCTGCAAGTGAATTAAATAATCACAATTATATGTCAACAAATATGCATATGGCGTGAGGCATAACCCCAAGCAAGATCTTACTACTTGGGACAATATACTCAGGCTTATTTGCTTTTGCATCATCATGCGTTTTTGGTGGTATATCTGCAATCACCAAAAGCCCAGTTGCATCTGATGCTTTACATGGATCTTGTCTCCATCAGTAATTTATTACAAAAGAAAGAGCTGAGACTCGAGCATTACCAGCTCTCTAATTGCTGAAAAAATAAAACATTACTTAATTAGGAGAAACTTAAACATATCTAGTAGACTAGTATTAACCTTTAATATCTATGATGTGTAAAATTGGAAAATAAAGCAGAATGGACTGATATCTTATAGCTTTACTGGGGCCAATTGCCAACACGTAGCTTACCCCCATTCAGTCAATTTGACACTAGACATCCCCGAAATGGGTAATGAGTGGTACTCAGTAACCAGTGCTCTAGTATCTTGTACTTCTGGAAAGGTCACCTTTGCATGGTCAAACCAAGAGATGCAAATAAAATCAGAGCTTACAAGGTTTCTAGTGGTGCTAATACTAAAAACATGTGTAGCATTTATAAAATTTAAGACCAGAACTAAGTAAATCAAATACATAACTACCTTTTGGTGAGCCAAGCTAATGATCTCAATTCTAGAAACTTAACTTCCCAAACTAGATGACTCAAAGAAGTCCGAGTACAATAAGCAGCAAACATATCAAACTAAACCTACAAGAGAAGGGCACTACCTAAGGAAACAACTTCTAGAAAAGAATTAAGAAGCACATAGAGACTCATATGAGCAAAACAATAACTCATACATTAAAGGAAAGGCATCCGCATGTAAACGAATTGTGGAATGAAACTAATGCATTTCTAACCAAACGCCTCTATTTGAAAATTCATCAATTTTTCTTTAATGCATGAAAGGTATGTTACACGCTAACAATAGACTGAAAGAGCATGGCCCGAGACTTATCCCTTAACGTGGTGTTCAACAAAGTTTGCTCGAGAAGGACAATACCGCAAACATTAGTTGGCCCATTCTTAATATTTATACAGATTAATCCCATAAACAAGCAAGTCTAGTACATAAACAAAAAAAAACACAAGAAAGAGCAAGAGCTGGAAACTCACAAAAATTAAATTTTAGAGATTATGTTGAAGCACAACTGATAAGAACTGCTCGGATAAGTATGTTCCATGTAATGACAGTAGGACGAATTCCCTTACCCACAGCATCATTCAAGAAGCAAATGGCATCTGATATTCTACTGCAAGAACAAAGCCCTTTGAGGGTAATGTTATAGGAGATTATATCTGGCTGAAGCCCACTTCTTAAAATGCAGGCCCAAACCACTGATGCATTTTTACAATCCCCAGATTTGTAAAAACCATCCATTAGGGTGTTGTGGGTCACAAGATTTGGGGCACATGTCCACCGACTCATTGTTAGATATAGCTGCAACGCATCTTCAACTTTGCCAGCAGAACAGAGGCCATGAATTATGATGTTATGCATAGTTACATCAGGCTTGAAACCCTTATCAACCACTTGGCACCAAAGGGTGAGGGCCATGTCAACCTTCTTGCCTTGAAATAGACCATTCATCAATAAGCTATATGTGATCATGTCTGGTTTCCATCCTTTATCCAGCATTTCCTTCACAAAGTGATAGGCTTCATCAAACCTTTCCACTTTGCATAATCCACCAATAAGAGTGTTGTATGTGATCACATTCGGAAAACAATCCTTCGTGACCATTTCACCAAAAAACCGAATTGCATCCTCTATTTTAGAAGATTTAATAAAACCATTAACCATTGCATTGCAAACCTGAGCATTTGGTTTACAGCCATAAGCAGCCATGCGGTCAAACATACTAACTGCTTCATCTAATCTTCCTTCGTTACAGAACCCGTTGATCATTGAAGAATATGCATAAATATCTAGATCATCTCCTCTATCCTCTGCCTCTTTCAAAACCGACAAAGCCCTGTTCAAGTACCCATTCTTACAAAACCCATGAATCAAAATTCCATAAGTTGTTGAATCGGCGACACACGCATTACTGTTCTGCCAGACTTGCCAGAGACATATTGCTTCCTCCACCTTTGCATTATCAAACAACCCTCTTATGAAAATGTTGAAACTAACAACATTTCGAACACCCTCTCGCCCCATCAAATCCCACAACTCAAAGCAATCTTTAGTCTTTCTCACCCTGCAATACCCATTGAGTAGTGCATTGTATGTCACCACGTCAGGAGAAACACCCTTCTCAATCATTTCCTTGTAAACTCTTGAAGCTCCGTCAACATTCCCTGATTGACATAACCCATGTATCAAACTACTATACGTAAATAAGTCCACTTCACGTTCATTTTCCTTCAATCTATTCCATATTTCCAAACTCTCACTAAACTTTCCACACTTGCACAAACCACTGATCATAACATTATAAGTAACAACATTTGGATAAACAGATGGCCCTTTTATCAACCTCTCCCACACCTTATTAGATCCCTCAAAATCTCCTTTCTTGAAAAAACCATCAATTAGAATATTATAACACATAACATCCGGCATCACTTTTCTGTCAAACATATCATCAAACACCCTTACTGCATCCACCAATTTCCCACTCTTGGCAAGACCATTGATAACAGTACCGTAACTGAAAACATCCGGCATCAAACCCTGACCCCACATCCAATCCAATATATCCTGTGCCTTGTCAAACTGCTTCTTCTTACACGAAATTTTGATCAAAATGTTAAAGCTTTCCAAATTCGGAGCCATACCCACCGTTTCAAAGGACTTGAAAAACAACTCAGCTCGATTCCAATGACTCGATGTAACAAAAGCATTTAGCATAGAATTATATGACCTTATTCCCGGTTCGCACCCGAAAATTTCTCTCATCCTCTGAAAAACACTTAACGCACAATCAACCATTGAATTCTTAGAATATATCTTAAGCACCGTCAAAGCAACATCCTCCGAGCACTGGCATTTCTGGGTTTGTATGAGTTCGACGATTCGGGTTACGTGAGGAACGAGTTTTGGGTCAGCGAGTCGTCGGAGAATGTGGTGGAAGACGGTGGCCGTGTGAGTGTAACTCGGGTGGCGACTTGCCGAGTAGAAGAGGGAGAGAGCTGAGCTGGAATCTTTTTCTGCTTTGAGTAGTGTTAAAAGGCGTTTTGGAGAAAGGTTTTTGGGTAATTCGGCCATAAGAATAAGCAGCTGAATAATTTCTTCCGTCTCTCATTGTTATGGCATTTCCAACCATACAGCGTCGTCCTATCTACTTCCTGCCAACAAAATCATGGATTTGAATAAGGTCATATACTTCTGCTTACTATTGGTACCTTGTATGGATTTGAATAAGGCGTCTTGTATTGCTAGTATTGGTACCTTCTGCTTAAAATAAATTCACACTAACGTGTTCGGAAATTACTTATTTTAAATATGACTTATAAGTTAAAGTATTAGTTGATTTATAAGTTATTTTAAATTATGAATTATAAGTAAAAGTATTTCGCATCAATTTGACTTATAAGTTAAAAATTAAGTTAAAATAAATTATGAAGGTGTTCGGCTCAGAATAATTTATAAGTTAAAATAATGCAAAGAATAAAGATTACTAAAAAAGATAAGTCATTTTAAAATAAATCACAAATAGTTGCGCTTTTTTTTACTTAAAAACCAACTTATAAGTTAAAAAGAACAATGCAATCGACTCAATTTTCGTCCAAATTGACTGAACTTGGGAGAAGTAGAACTTGTCGCCTGATATGCTGTTTTTACAGACATGAGTCATCACCTCCTCCGGCCATAAAATTGCAAGTCCTAATTTATATTTAAAGAAATTGAGAACAAAATTCCACCTCCAATTACAATTTCCACTTGACCTATGCAACTTATGCACTCCAGACAATCTATTTCATCTCATTAACCAAGTAGTGCTCTAACTTGCCTATGCATTTGAACACGAAGGCAAAACCCTTTAAAAAGTACTGCTCAAATCAAAACCCTAATCTTATCTCGAACTCTTACGTTATCAGTTTTCTTAATGATGATTGTTAAAATCAAGCCTTCT
Source organism: Panax japonicus (assembly GCA_020205505.1). Taxonomy (NCBI): domain Eukaryota; kingdom Viridiplantae; phylum Streptophyta; class Magnoliopsida; order Apiales; family Araliaceae; genus Panax; species Panax japonicus. The sequence continues at coordinate 1,193,432 of CM035107.1, forward strand.
TGTAAAATTTTAAATATGCAAGGAGTGGAAGTATCTGAATAAAATTATTTATATAAGTTAAGGTTTCTACATAGAGCTGATAACGAAGATTTATTGTTCTATATAGGCTGAGCAAGAAACTAAATTTCTTTTAAAATTGCAGTAAAAATTAGACCAATTAAAATCACACCAACGATTTCGGCGTATGTTACGGTTTTAAGTGAGTTGAAAATTTGAATTTACTTTTGAGTTTGGTTACTAGCCAAAACCGCATGCATAATGTGACGCCCCCAAAATAGGTATACACAACTCATTCTGAGTCGCCAAATACATGGTAAAAAATTCAAATACAAACTTCATTTATACAATACGACAAAAACGTAGCTGAGAGTTTTAACACGGATATTGTCTCGTAGACAATATCCAAACTCAAATGGAGTCCTCATTATAATTATTATCACATTATTTCATAGAATAGTGAGGACTACTATAGCCACCATCTCGAACCATCATTCCGTTTTCCGACTAGTCTCAGTTATATTCTCATTTCCTGAAGAGAACAATGAAAGCAAAGGGTGAGCTCAACTAGCCCAGTAAAGAATATTATGACTAAGATAATGCAGAATAAATTATTGTTAGTCTTCAACAGTGTTAAACTGATAGAATACAATAGATAACAAGTTTAACTGCAGCAGAACAAACAATCCATTAGAATAGTCAAGTAGAATATGATATCTAATATCTTCTATGATTTAAAAGTTCATCATCAATATTTTATCGTTGTAACACAGCTCAATAAATAATCCACATCACTGAATTATCCATGCACAACGGGCCAAGAATATTCATTCGTATCACATCCACGAATTATCCATACACTACGGGCCAAGGATATTCGTTATTATCACCAATGATCATGATCATGCCAACAACTGTTCATCAATGCACTACGGGCCAATAAGGACTTTTACCACATCATTTATAATATTACATGTCATGATTATACCAATTCATAATTCATTGTCATAATCATGCCAATCAACAGTTCATCTATGCACTACGGGCCAAAGATGACTTTCATCACAATATAAGCATGAGGATGATGACAATGATATAATAATTCAATCAAACAAGATCAAAGATAAATATTAAAGATTTATAATTCAATTTATCCAGAGTTTAAGAATGTCCAAATTGTCAGCATGATAACTGCTTTGTGGAGTAAAATTCAAGAATAATATTCATGTAAAAATAATTCGGACAGAAAAGAAATTAATTATTGTCATGAATAGTACTCGGGTGAATAGTACCTGAGTGAATAGTACCCCCGACATGAAAAGACTAAAATTTAAAAAGAATGTTCAAAAAAATATCATTGTGAAACGATACTAGATGAAGCACAAATTTCAAGGAGTATGAAAGAAAATAATATTTCTTATGAGTATTGCAATAAAATAATATCATTTACTTTAGTAGAAACTGGATTTAATTAGAATATCGAATATTATTCTGAGAAAATCATGCACAAAAAATTACACTCAAAGTATCCTTATACTCAAGAGAAATACTCACAATACTATAGAATAAGAATTTCTGATATTGAAGGAGTGTTTAGGAAGGAGGGGTAACCCCCCTTTTATAGTGCAGCGCGGAAGAGTAAAACAACTCAGTCTGCCTAACATTTTCTTATGCCTAACTTTCTTTTCCTTTTAATTGGTTGAAGGACCGCACATTGGAAAACATAAGTTTGCAGGCAATTTCTCCACCAACCAAGTGGTCCCATGGGAGGAAATAAATTACCAGTGTAAAATTCCAAATTTTACGAATAAAAATTTAATTTTTTTGAAATATTTTTTTTAATATTATGGTGTGAATTTAAGATAATGTTATAGTTGTGGGTAGTATTTTATAAATTTTGTAAAGTATGCAAGTTGTTATATAATGTGACGCCCCCAAAATAGGTATACATCACCTATTCTGAGACGCCAAATACATGATACAGAATACAAATATAATCTTTAATATACAATAACAGAGCTGTGAGTTTTAATACAAATATTATCTTCTAGACAATATCCACTCTCAGAATAAGTCCTCATTACATTTATTGTCACACTATTTAACAGAATAGTGAGGACTACTAATACTATCATCTGGACCGTCACTCCGTTCCCCGACTAGTCCCAGCTATGTTCTCATTTTCTGAAGAGAACAGTGAAAGAAAGGGTGAGCTCAACTAGCCCAGTAAGAAATATTATGACTAAGATAATGCAGAATAAATTATCATTAGTCTTCAACAATATTAAACTGATAAAATACAATAGACATCAAGTTAACTGTAGTGGAACATATAATCCATTAAAAGAGTCAAGTAGATAATAAAATCTACTATCTTTTATGATTTAAAAGGTTTTTCATCACTTTTATCGCTGGGACTCATCTTAATAAATAAACCACATCATCCCTGCACTATGGACAAGGATATTCATTAGTATCATAACCATAAATTATTCATGCACTACGGGCCAAGAATATTCGTGTATTCATCATTGGTCATGATCATGCCAACAACTGTCCATCAATGCACTACGGGCCAATAAAGGACTTTTACCACATCATTTGTAACATTACGGTCATGATTACACCGAATAATCCCTAGTCATAATCATACCAAGTCCATCTATGCACTACAGGCCACAGATGACTTTTAAAAAAAAATATAAACATGAGGATAATGACAATGATATAAGAGTTCAATAAAACAAGTTCAAAAATTAATTTATTCACGAACTAATAACATCCAAATTGTCAACATGATACTTCTTTATAGAGTAAAATTTAAGAATGCTCAAAAGAATATTTTCATAAAAAGATACTAGATGAAGCGTAAATATCAAGGATATTCCACTAATTTCATGGAGTATAGAAGTCAAAACTTTAACCAACTAAGTATAATAAAGAATAAAATAACAAAAGAAATCACCATGCATGCGGTACTTCGCATAGACAGGTTATTCCAACAGAATAATAAAAAATGGAATAACAACAGAAATCACCATGCATGCGGTACTTCGCATAGACAGGTTATTCCAACAGAATAATAAAAAACGGAACCAGGTCCGGCGTAAAACGCACAGACAGGATATTCCAATTGAATAATAAAGACGGAACCAGGTCCGACGTAAAATGCACAGACAGAATATTTCAACAGAATAATAAAGACAGAACCAGGTCCGGCGTAAAACGCACAGACAGGATATTCTAACAGAATAATAAAGAATGGAATAACAACAGAATTTCACCATGTATGCGGTACTTCGCATAGACAAGTTATTCCAGCAGAATAATAAATAATAGAATAACAGAAGAATTTCACCAAGTATAGGGTAGACCGCGTATACAGGTTATTCCAACAGAATAATAAAGAATGGAATAACATAAATTCTCTTAATGAATATAAAAAAAAATACCCCTTAACTTTGAAAGAAGAGTATTCCGCTTGGTAGGGCGAGGATATACTCGAAGAAAACTTGCACTACGCTCAAAGCTGTCTTAAACTCTAAAGAAATACGCTCAAGATTATAGAAGAAAAATTCTCTCTATAGTTTCTCTCTCTAGAGTTTCAGTAAAATCGTAAGAAATAATGAAGGAATGAGTTTCTATTTATAAGAGAATGGACTGCATAGTAACTAATTCATGAACAGTCCAGATTGATTTAATAAAATATTCTAATAAAACAAAATTTTTTAAATAAAATATAATATATTCTATTTATAATCTAATAAATCGAATAACTTTATAAAAGTATTCTTTTTTATATAAAAAAAATTACTATACAAAATACTATGCAAGCACTATGCAATACTATGCATAATAAAATATAATATATTCTAATTATTGTCTAATAAAATAAATAACTTTATAAAAGTATTTTGTTTTATATAAAAATATTTTACTATACAAAATACTATGCATAATAGAATATTATATATTCTATTTATAGTCTAATAAAACGAATAACTTTATAAAAGTATTCTGTTTATATAAAAAGTTTTTCTGTTTTATTACATTAATAATACTAATGAAACAAAACTGAGTGACTTCTCACGCAAGCATTAATAATTAATACCGTGTGCTACTATGCAACCACACGTATTATTGTACTTTTTCTACAGAGTAGTTCAACTGTTTTAACGGTAAAACTTCCGCCATTATTTTCATAAATATATTTTTGTCATTTTCTCAATCCGACAATAACTCCGTTGTGGGGTCCACCAATGATTGTGTCATCATACGGATATTCCTTGTTAAAATGAATATTACCAATCGAATATTATATGTGAGACCCCAGATTTTATGAATAAATATTTAATTTTCTCGAAATAATTTTTTGAATATTATGGTGTGAATTTGATATAATGTTATAGTTGTGGGTAGTATTTATAAACTTTGTAATGTATGCAAGTTGTTGAATAATATTCGATTGGTTGGGGAATATTCTTTTTGTTGGGGAATATCCGTACGACGGTACAATCATTGATGGACCCTACAATGGAATTATTTTCAGATTGAGAAAACGACAAAAATATTTCTAATGAGAATAACGGCGGAAGTTTTACCGTTAAAACTGTTGAACTACCCGGTAGTAAAAGTACAGTAATACGCGTGGTTGCATAGTAGTACACGGTTTTGATTATTGATGCTTACGTGAGAAGTAACTCAATTTTGTTCAATTATTGCTATAGTAGTTGCTGCATAGTATCTCACGTTATTGGATTCAATTATTGTCGATTGTTATATATATATATATATATATATATATATATATATATATATATATATATATATATATATATATGAGTTTTATTTTAATAGTATTATTAATGTAATAAAACAGAATACTTTTATAAAGTTATTCGTTTTATTAGGCTAATAGTAAAATCTTTTTATATAAAACAGAATATTTTTATAAAGTTATTTATTTTATTAGACAATAATTAAAATATATTTTATTTTATTATGCATAGTATTTGCATAGTAAAATCTTTTTATATAAAACAGGATACTTTTATAAAGTTATTCATTTTATTAGATTATAAATAAAATATATTATATTTTATTATAAACCAATCTGGACCGTCCGTTTAAAAGTAAATCAATCTAGACCGTTCATGGATTGGTTACTATTCAATCCATTCTTCTATAAATAGAAGTTCATTCCTTCATTATTTCTTACGAATTCACTGAAACTCTAGAGAGAGAAACTGTAGAGAGAATTCTTCTTCTATAATCTTGAGCGTATTTCTTTAGCGTTTAAGAAAGCTTTAAGCGTAGTGCAAGTTTCTTCAAGTATATCCCCGCCCTACCGTCGGTGTACTCTTCTTTATAAGGTTAGGGATATTATTTATTGTACTCGTAAGGGGTATTATTTCTTTCGTATTCATGAAGAGAACTTCCGTTATTCCATTTTTTTATTCTGTTGGAATAACCTGTATACGCGGCCTACCCTATACTTGGTGAAATTCTTCTGTTATTCCATTCTTTATTATTCTGTTAGAATATCTTGTCTGTGCGTTTTACGTCGGACCTGGTTCCGTTATTTATTATTCTATTGGAATAACATGTCTATGCGAAGTACCGCGTGCATGGTGATTTCTGTTGTTATTCCATTCTTTATTATTCTGTTGGAACATCCTGTCGGTGCGAATTTCGCCTGACCTGGTTCCGTTATTTATTATTCTGTTGGAATAACCTGTCTATGCGAAGTACCGCATACATGGTGAAATTCTTCTGTTATTTCATTCTTTATTATTCTATTGGAATATCCTTTCGGTGCATATTACGCCTGACCTGATTCCGTTATTTATTATTCTATTAGAATAACCTGTCTATGCAAAGTAACACATGCATGGTGATTTCTTTTGTTATTCCATTCTTTATTATACTCAGTTGGTTAAAGTTTTGACTTCTATACTCCATGAAATTAGTGGAATATCCTTGATATTTGCGCTTCATCCAGTATCTTTTCATGGAAATATTCTTCTGAGCATTCTTGAATTTTACTCTACAAAGAAGTATCATGTTGACAATTTGGACGTTATTAGTTCCTGGATAATTTAATTCTTGAACTTTTTTTATTGAATTCTTATATCATTGTCATCATCCTCATATTTATATTTTGTTGAAAGTCATATGTGGCCTGTAGTGCATAGATGGACTTGGTATGATTATGACCAAGGATTATTCGGTATAATCATGACTGTAGTGTTATAAATGATGTGGAAAAAGTCATCATTGGCCCGTAGTGCATTGATGGACAGTTTTTGGTATGATTATAGCTATGGATTCTCTTCGGTCAAAGGAGAAAAGATGAATTGTTTTATGGCATGATTAGGACCGTTGATGAAAACACAATTATCTTTGGCACGTAGTGCATGGATAATTCGTGGTCGTGATACTAAATAATATCTTTGGCCTGTAGTGCAGGGATGAATTGATGATGTGAATTATTTATTAAGCTGAGTCCCAGCGATAAAAATGATGAAAAACTTTTTAAATCATAAAAGATAGTAGATTTTATTCTCTACTTGACTCTTCTAATGGATTACTTTTTCCGCTACAGTTAAACTTGATGTCTATTGTATTTTATCAGTTTAACATTGTTGAAGACTAATGATAATTTATTCTGAATTATTTTAGTCATAATATTTCTTACTGGGCTAGTTGAGCTCACCCTTTCTTTCACTGTTCTCTTCAGGAAATGAGAATATAGCTGGGATGAGTCGGGGAATTGAGTGATGGTCCAGATGATAGCATTAATAGTCCTCACTATTTTGTTAAATAGTGTGACAATAAATGTAATGAGGACTCCTTTGAGTGTGGATATTGTCTAGATGATAATATTCTTATTAAAACTTTCAATTTATGTTTTGTCGTATTTTACACGACTGTTGTATAATTAAGTTGTATGTGAATTTATGTACCATGTATCTGGCGACCCAAGATGGGTGATGTATGTCTGTTTTGGGGGTGTCACAGTTGGTATCAAAGCTTAGGGATATGATCCCTGGCTGAGATGTGAGACAAGAACTAGGAGGGGAGAGACAGGGAATTCCTTCGCTAGTATGACCTACCTAAGTTTATTTGGTATTTAATTGGTCGGTCAGAGTATAGGGATAATATGTGATATGTTATTTAACCCTTATTTTGTTGCAGTATTTGAAAATAGCATCCGAAAATATTGAGAATAGCAATAGAGCACAGGAGATCGTTGAGTCTCCACAGATCAATAATCAGGATAATGTGCAACAGGAATGCGATAATCCTCCTATAAACAATAACACTGATCAAATGACGAACGATGGTACGTTTAGGAGCTTTTTAGAATTCATGCAACACCAAACGAGAGAGACTCATATTCATAATGTAGGTGGAAACAATGGCAACCCACGGTTGGTCACCGCTAAGCAGTTCAAGGAGATGGGACCACCGGAATTTTTGGGAAGGCCAGACCCACTTAAGGCAGAGACGTGGATTAAGCAGATCACCAAGATATTTGATGTCTTGGAATGCTCAGATGAGCAAAAAGTTCAATTCGCCACCTTTATGTTGTGTGAAGAAGCAGATCATTGGTGGGAATTTGTAAAACGTATCCAGCCTGACGCACTCAAGATGTCTTGGGAAAAGTTCCAAGAGTTTTTCAACGACGAGTACTTTCCCGAAAGTATTCGTAACATGAAGGAGGTGGAGTTCATCAAGCTGGAGCAAAACAATATGACCGTGTCGCAGTACGAGGCTAAGCTTGCTAAGTTATCTCGGTTTGCATCCCATTTGGTCGATAATGAGGAGAGAATGACGCGAATGTTTCTAAGAGGTTTGAAACCCAATATACGTCAATACCTCATTTCTCACAAACTTTGTTTATATTCAAATGTTGTGAATAGGGCTCAGTTATTGGAGCGCGATAATGAGTCAACACAACCAAAAGGCAACAACCAACAACACGATAATAATTGTACAGGTGGCAACAGCCATCGGAACAATGATAACCATCGTGGGGGAAATTATTATGCCAAGAATGGTGGTGGTAATCATGGCCAAGATAATAGAAGTGGAAATTTCAACAAGAGAAGGTTCAATAATGATGGAAAGACAGCAGCATCATCACCCGTTTCAAAGGAAGAAGAACGACCACCGGTCGTATGTTTCAAATGCGGACAGGAGGGACACATCCGTCCAAATTAATCTTTATTTATAAAAGTTGGGTTTTTACACATAAAATCAAAACCGCACTATACGCTAACAAGATAAAAAAGTCAAGTCGTCCATAGTGATTTATAAATTTTAATGGGAATATGATTGAATTTACCATCATCATCATTATAATAACAATAATAATTTACAAGAATAAGTCCACCAACAAACTTTATTCACTGTTATCTACCACTATGTTTATATAGATACATACTAGCTCATATACATATATATTTTCTATTTTTCTAATAATATTATCTTAAACTTAAAAATGTTAAACTTAAGTATTATTTATTTTACTTTATATAAGTAGAGTGTTATATATGATAACAAATTTTATCGATATTAAATAAATACGAACAGATACGTGATATATGATAATAAGCATAAGACTCATTAAATAATTAAATTATTTATCAATTTATGTTCAACATTAATTAGTCACACCCTATATTATATAAAATCGAATTTACGATCTGGGTTTGGTTCTATTTAACTTTTGTTTAGACAAAATATTATAAGTAAAGTTGTGTGTGTTATCAAAGTGGTATTTAATATTGTGTGTTTCGACGCCAGAAAGATTTTCTCCCTTTTCCTAAGTTGTTTCTTACCCTTATGTTTTCTATGTTTGTAATTTGTTTGATATGAAGAGTGAGATTTTCAGGAAAAGACCGACATATAATGTCGACAATTTGAAAAGATTGATTTTATTGGTCCGAATTAGATAGAGCCGTCAATTGGTATGAGTTAAATGGTTGTACCAACTCAACCGAGTTTTGAAAGGTTTTGTAATATGGCCCAATATTGGATCTATTTAATTGGTCTTGGAAACCAAGATTCATAGAGTTCAGGGGCTTGATTAAGCGCGGGGGGGGGGGGGGTGTTAGGCACCCCCCGACTTTCGTGAAACACGGTGACCGCATTTTTTGTTCCTTAATTTGTGTTTATGTGTGTATTGCAGTTAATTGGGCCTAAGTGTTTTATTTACAAGTAATGATATGCCTCTTTTGCACCTATATACAAAGGGTTTGACTTGTTTGAAAAGTTAAATTTTAAGCAAAATATACAAAAATGATGTTTTGAAAATATGTTTTCAAACCCTTGTTCTCACATAGTAATTGAGGCATTTGATACTTCCATTTTATTACGTATTCTACTTATTTTCATTTTATTCTTGAGATACGAAGTATTTTTGACGAAATAATATATATATATATATGTGTGTGTGTGTGTGTCAAAATCTTTATAGGCATGAAAGCCATCAAAGTATGTCCGAGCACCACACATAAGATTTTCACTATTACGGGGACCTTAAATTCGGATAACCGTTTTAAGGTCCTATATTTACAATTATAAAATTTGTAAGGTAGTTGTACAACTGAAAATAGTCCATCATGGGAACCAAATCTAGATCTGTCAGTTGGATCTTAGATCATGTGGCTCCTAGACTCACATAATATCACATAAATAGCTTGCATAACAAATATACTAAGATAAAACAGATATATTTACACTAAACATCGCAAAATAAAGGATTCATTAGTCAAATCCTTGCATTCGCGTAGCCAATGCTTCCAGCGTCCTCTAGATACAGATCTAGGGTCGCGTGGTTGCTAAATATTTACATAAACTAGAAAGAAAACTAGATTTAACTAAATCTTAGTCATTCTATCTCAACGGTTCTAGTTTTAACACTTTTAAACCGGTTAAAAGCTAGATATGGCTAGCTTTAGATAAATCTAGTCAATAAACTTTAAATATCGCAGATTTACATCAAATGAACATTTACAAATAATATTTAATCACAATGATTAACTATATATATATATATATATTAAAGCAAGAAAAAGCAACAGATCTGAATGGATCGTACAGTTAAGCACGAGAATGGCTATCGAACGACTTTTGGCGCTTTTAAACTCAGTTTCCACTGGTTAAAACTTGATATGTTGTAGTATATATGTATATGAATATTTACAAAGAAGATTTACAAAAATTGAACAGAAGAAAAGCTGCATTTCGCTCTTGATTTCTCTCTCCCGGACTCATCTCTCTCTTCTCTCTTCTTCTCTCTTCCTCTACAAGCTGATGAGGGCTGATATATATAGACCCCGGCTTCCGCAGGTAGACCTACGACTTCTGCAAGTATACATGCTGAAGTGCTTTGGTGGGTCTCGCCACCTCGAAGTACCTGCAATCCCGATCGACGTGCAGTTCGTTGAAACGCTTGTAACTTACCATCCGGGAATCTGATGGAGATATGTCATACCATTTCGGAATGCTCTTTCAGATAGATACACAATGACATAGGGCTTGCCCTTTTTCGAATCAGGGAAGATGATTCCATGACCAAAATATCATCTTTGGGTCTTCACAAGCAGTCCGTTGAGCTGTTTTGCATAGTTTGCACTTGAAAGTGCTGCAATAACTCTTTATGACCCTATTTGCAGCTGTATTAGGAATACATTAATTTACATTAGTTGACCCTTATAGGGAGGGAGATTAGTGTACTTAACCCTAAATTAAATCTTTAACGAGAAGACACTGTTCCTCTATTTGCTCTCTTGAAAAATAAAATTTTAGTGATGTTCGTGATTTTTAGAAGTAAAATTTAATTTAAAGTAATACATTACTCCCATTTATCATTATGAGACTACATCAATAAATTATTATAAGTATTTTTTTGAATTGTCAAAAGTCATTGATTATTTTTAACTCTTTTTTCTAACTTTTGGAAGAAAAATTAATAGAAAAATTGCTTCAAATTTCTCTTATTCTTAATTCTCTCACTTTTTGTTTCTCTTTCATTTATGCCTCCCATGTATTGTTTTTATTTTTAAAAACTTATCTGGTTTGATCAGTTTACCTCTCTTTCTCTCCCTTTTTTTTCGTTTTTGCCATTGTTCTATTTTTTTCCATTAAAAACTCCCAAAGGGAATGCCAGTCTTTTGTTAAAAATAAAATCAAGTTACTTATTCTAGTTTAATTTGACTTGATGATTTGGTAAAAAAAAAATGAAGCCCCATTTAATCTTTTATGAAGGGATAGTGGAACAAGTACAATGAATCATATAATTAATCTCAACCATTTCTTGTAATAATATTAAATAAATCTTTCAGTTTATGAGTGAAAATAAAAATTTCACAAATAAAGAGAAAATAAAGTCAGACAACAAAGAAAAAACCACAAGAATCAAACCTGGAGTTCTTTATGTATATGACCACGTTAAAGTGATTGATGTAAGAGTCCTTGATGAGTTCTCATTTCAACTAAAGTTGTAAAATGAATTAAAAGGTTTGGGTTTAATTTATACTTGTAGCGGAATTGTACGATTCATCCTACATCAGTTCATCACCACTACAGTACACCTGTGTAGACTGGCCCAATAAGCATGTTGGACCACCTCTTTATCTAAAAAGTTAACCTATTAGGTTAAGGCTCTACCATACTTATTAACTCATCTACACTCTTGAAGCTATGCTCGACTCTAATATTACTCCACCACGCCACACGATGCCTATGAATTCACCCTCGCACTCCCCTCGCACCCTGGAGTTGATACTTGGGCCCATCGAACCATGAACTCTGATACCATTTGTAGCGGAATTGTACGATCCATACTGGTCCAATAAGCATGTTGGACCACCTCCTTATCTAAAAGTTTAACCTATTAGATTGAGGCTCTACCATACTTATTAACACATCTACACTCTTGAATTTATCCAATGTGGGATTCATGTCCCAACAGTACTCGATTAAAAATTCAATTCTAACTCGACTCGAAATATAAACAATTTAAATATGAATTTTTTTTAAAATTCGATAAATTACGTACTCGACCTTTTTCAAATTACTATTTTATATTGTTTCTCGGATCATATTCGCTCAAATAGTTCAAATTGTTCGGGCTCGACTCAATAGCTAAACGAGTCTCAATCAAACCTTATTTCAAACTCGATAAATTAATTTTATAAACCAAATCTGAGAAACTCAAACCTTGGCAGTGGCAAAGTTTGTGTGTGAGTTTAAATTTAAATTAGGGAAAAAAGGTGTTTTTTTTACTTTTATATCTCTAATAAGATAAGGAAATTCTTAAAAAAGGATTATTATTTGTTATACCAATTTTATTGCAATCTTTTTTATAACAATTATGATCATATATCTAACAAACTTTATGTAGAATAGTTTTATTATTACAATTTTATGAAGATATTAATATATCAAATTTTTTATTAAAATTTGAGTTTGATAGTTATATTCACATTAGAATTTCAAGCAATTTTGTCGATATAAATACTAATATATAATTCTATTATAAACTTAAATAAAATTAAAATAATTATTTTTTCATAATCATAACTAAATAAATCTACACTCCATTCAAATATTTAGCTAAATAATTGATCCAAAATAACCAACAATATATAATGCAAATATTTATTTAAATTACAATCTACTAATTTGATAATTACAACTATCTTCTCAAAATCCTAATTAAATATTTATCCTACATTTAATCGATTGTGCGCTTTAACAATTAACATTTATAATAAATATATTCATGTCGCTCGTACTTTGCATGAAGTTGGTGAACTTGTTTTAATACTATAATAAACATCTCCATGTTTTATTAAATACTTAATATTTACTTTGATTACATAGGAATGTTAAGTAATCAATATAATCACGATACATTGATTTGAGATCTAAAATTTAAACTTTTAGGTAGTGTTTGATAAAATTGAGTAATTAAAATCTGAATGATAAATATATTTTAATAAATTAGATCATATGATGTTAAATAACTAATATAATCATGATACATCAATTTGATATCTAAAAATTAAAATTTTTAGGTGGTGTTTGATAAAAGTGATTAATTAAAATCTGAATGGTTAATATATCTTAATAAATTAATATAATTATATCTTAATAATTATATCCATGTCGCTCGTACTTCGCATGAGATTGGTGAACTTATTTTAATACTATAATAAACATCTCCATGTTTTTATTAAATACTCCCTCCATCCTATTATATCTGAAGTTTAAGGGGTTTTTATTTTTCCCAAAATAATAGACGTTTTACGAGTCCAAAGTTAAATTGTCCACTTTTATTCCAATAATACTACCGTTGAACCGTCCACCGGATGAGAGAGAAAGAGGAGAGGATTATTTTTTAGAGAGAGAGAGGAAGCAGAAGCTTTCCATCCTTTATTCACTTTACTCTTTTCCTTTTTTTTTTAATTTTTTTATTATTTTTTGCTTCAATTTTTATGGCTCAAAAAGCAGCCAAATATGTATTAGAAGAAGAAGAAGCGCATAGCATATATGTATGTAAAAGAAGAAGAAGAAGAAGTGTAGAAGAAGAAGTGCAGAGCAGATTGGTAGAATCGATTAAGGCCTAGTGTTCCATCATTCTTTCTCTTAAAAGAGGATCCCTCAGTAAATATGTATGCTTAATCGGTAGAATCGATTAAGGCATATATGTATGCTTAATCGGTAGAATCGATTTGTTAATTTTGGATGAGTCACTGACGTTCCATCTTCTCCCTTGTTTCTATCTGCTTAATTCATTTATTAAGGGAAAAAGAGTCATGTTAAATATTTCTTAATTATTGCAAAGAATCCTTAAACGAAAGATATAATAGAATGGAGGGAGTACTCAATATTTACTTTGATTACGTAGGATACATCTCGATGCATGTTAAGTAACCAATACAATCATGATACATCGATTTGAGACCCAAAATTTAAAACTTTTAGGCGATTTTGATAAAATTGAGTAATTAATATCTAAATGATTAGTGTATATTAATAAATTAGATCATCTAAGTGAAATAACATCAGAAATTAAAAAATTGTTTAGTAACTAAAAAGTAATAAACGTCTGAATGACTTTTAAATTTTAGAACATCAATTTTAAATTTAAAAATATCTCAAATTGACTTTTCAAAAATCAATAATGATTTAAAAATTTAGAATGGAGGAGTACAAAATTTATAGTGGTTCTATAAATTTAAATTTTCCATTAAGAGAACTCTTAATGATTTATACTTATATCATCCTCTTATCGATTAAGAGACGATAAGATACAAACAAAATTTTACCAAATAACTTTACCTTGTTACCGAATCAGATATGGAGATGTTAAGAGGTATTAACACTGTTTTTGAGTTTTGGACGGAAACAAAAAGAATAGAAAAATTAAATTATAACATAAAAGAAAAGAATATAAAACTTAAAGTTTTTCCTTTTTGTTGTTTCTGAGTTTTTAATAGAAAATTTAAAAAAATTCTTTTCTTACGTTTTTGAGTTCCAATGAAAAGAAAAGAAAAATATCACTTTTACAAATTTACCCTTCTAATAATTATAATCATTGAACAATGAATAAAAATATTCAAGATAAATTTAATCAAAGAAAAAAAATTCATAATCAAATACTAACGGAAGCAATGTGAGGCTGATGAATATACATACACAATTCTGAATAGAATGACCGGGAGATTGGGACAGCCTGAAAAAGCACTGACACTCTTTTAGGAAATGCTATCAAAGGACGGTTGTTCTCCAAATTTATTTGCTTACAATACTATGATCCAGGTGCTTGCTAAGAGCCAGATGGTTAACAAGACAATCCTTCTCTTATCTAAAATGATGAAAAATGATTGTCGACCCAATGAATTCACTTACAATATGTAATTCGAAGGACAACTTGGTAGACTTGATGAGGTTGTGGAAATGTCATTAAAGTATATGAATAAGTCACAATATGCATATCTTGTGAGGATGTTGAGTAAGTTGGGTCATGCGAGTGAGGCTCACCGGCTGTTCTGCAATATGTGGAACTTGCATGATTACGAAGATAAGGAGGCATATTTATCCATGTTGGAGAGTTTATGAAATGCAAATAAGATTACAAAGGCTTTAGAATTGCTGAGTAAGATACTTGAAAATGGATTAAATACTAATACTTTTATGTATAATACAGTGTTCTCTGCTCTTGGTAAATTAAAGCAGGTACCCCATGTTAATGATCTTTATGAAAAAAAATGAAGAGAGTGGTTAGCATGAAGTGAATTTCATGGTAAGTTCAATTTATGACCAATACAGTGTTGACACGCAGACAGAGATATCAACCTCTCGTCTGCGTGTCAACACTGTATTGAGCATGAAGTAAACTTACCATGAAGTTCACTTCATGCTAACCGGATCTAAAAATGAAACATGATGTCCTTCTCCATACATATTTACTTACAATATCTTGATATCCAACTTTGGCAAAGCAGGAAAAGTTGATGAGACAATTAAATTTTTTAAAGAACTCGACAACAGTGATTGTCAGCCTGATGTCATCTCTTACAACTCTTTAATCAGTTGCCTAGGGAAGAATTGTGATCTTGATAAAGCTCACATGAGGTTCAGAGAGATGGAAGAGAAGGGTTTCAGTCATGATGTAGTTACGTATAGCACGCTAATAGAGTGCTTTGGCAAGTTTGGATAAAGTTGAGATGGATTGTAGATATGCTTGTTAAAGGTTGTTGCCCTAAAAATAAATTGGGAACCTAAGTTGTAATTTAAAATTTATTTTATTGAAAGGATAATATGGAAATTATAAAAATATTATTTATTCTAATTTTTCTTCTGTCCAAATCAAGCCAACTTTGGATGAAAAACTTTGGCAGAAAAAGTTGTCAAGTTTTCTATCCATTTTTTTCATTTATTAAAAAGCTCACAAACATAAGAATTGAAAAGAAAACTTAAATTTTCCGTCCATTTTTTTTTTGTCCATTTTAAAACTCAAAAACATAATGTAAGAGATAAACATACACCACCTTAAAGTTACTTTTAGGATTAATTACATATTCTATTACATTTTTAAAAATAATTACAACAATAGTGTACTCATAAAATATTTACACAATTAATAAAATTTCATATTTATTTACAATATTAGTGCAATTAGAATTCCTTAATTTAGGGAATTAGTATGCAATTAAAATTCTTTAATTTAGGGATTAGTTATTCCCATGACTTCTTCTCTCTACTCATCTAGAACAACTGTATACTAATTATAATAACATAACAACATCCACGCTCCTACTCCTCCACCCTTCTCATCCACGCTCCGTCTCCCTCCGATGATCGGACATCATCACCAACAAAGAAAGAGACACCATCATTTCACAGATATCTAAAGTCAGGAGCTTTAGCCCAAATCAGAGACTCCAAATTCACAGCCAAATCTAGAAAATCCAGACCCAATTCACAAACTATGATGGCTTTGCAATTTTATTTAGTTTTATATGCACAGACCAAAATTATTCATATATACTCCTTTCAGGTTAATTGATTTAGGGGGGGTGTATTCAATTAAGATTTTTAAAGACTTTTTTTAAGTGACATACTTTTGTAGAATTTATAGGATATTAATGACTTTCAAATATTTAAAGACTTTTTTAAAATGATTTTTATAGACTCTATGAAATAAGTAACAAACTTTTATAAACTTTTTATCAAGATTATGATAGACTTTTGTATACTTCTAATATATCTTACAACTTATATTAATTGTTAATTAGCTCATGTGTACAACATCTCCCTCTTTTTTCATGAACTAGAGTAAATCTCATTATATTATTGTGGCATGAGATTTTATATATGTTGAAAGCGTTTATATTATTCTACTCATTTCATAATACATTTGCATACTCAGAAACCAATAAAACTTTAGAAACTACTGACGCAATACAAAAATTAAGCTCACTTTTCATTGAGCTATATATACTTTATGCATATGCGTACACTTATTTGGAATTATTGTTTCCCATTTCAGTCTACAAAAGTTGTCATCAATACTTATTTACGTAACTAGCAATTAAAAAATTAACATAAACATTTGCAATATATATCGATTTCCATTCAAATATTTGAATATTACTCCGTCTTAGTATCAAAATTTGCAAATAAAAATAATATATACTTGTTTCATGTATATTTTAAAATAGCAATTTATTTTTTAAATAAAAAAATATTTTTTATTTATATTCTTTTTAATAAATTTTTAGTTTAGTAATGTAACATATAATAAAATTATGATAAAAAGCTTGAAGAACTTATATATTTTATACAACTATATATCACTATAAAGTACGTACTCCTATATAAATTACTTTCCCTCTCTCTCACTTTTTTTTTCTTCATTTAACTCTGATTCAAAGTTAATTTACGAAATTATAAAATTTTAAAATAGTGTGTATTTATTTTTATTTTTGAAATAATAACGTGTGTTTATTATTAAATAACAAATAAATTTAAAAATTTTAAATTTTGTACGTTGACTACAAAAACAAAATAAATGTTTTATTTTTGTGGGTACAACAGAAGTATTAATTATTCTAGATTATAAAGTAATTAGAAATATTGGATTCATGTGAAGTAATTAGAAATATTGGATTTATGTGAATTGTATTTTAAATTTATTTAGTTTACTAAGATGAGATATGAAGTCTATAGAAATATTTAGAGATGAGGTCAGACTTTGGATATGGATTGATAGTTATAATTCTTCTTCTAAAGTCTGTCAAACTCTACCATTTAATAGAAATCTGAAAAGTCTATGACTTTTTGAATACCAAAATACTTTTATAGACTTTGTAAAAATCTTAATTCAATATCACCTAACTTTTCAAAACATTAAAAAAGTTGTGATTGAATACCACTAAACTTTTATAAACTCTTTAAATGTCTTGATTGAATACAACCAAACTTTTAAAATCTTTAAAAGTCTTTAAAATTTTTAATTAAATACACCCCCTTAGTGTATTTCTTGCTTCAACGCCTTGGCATGATGTGCTCTTCTTGAGTCAGTATTGGGTTCCTTTTCTCTTGTAGTTTAACCCTATCTTTTGCTGCGTAAAAAATCAGAGATGGACAATCAGAACAGACCCATCTTTCTTTAAATGCTGATAGTTCCCTCTTCAAATTATGAAACTTCTATTTATGTCTTTTGTTTATGATATATTATCTGATGGCTATTTGTTTATGATATATGATAGTCTTTGACTGGATTATAGCGAATGAGGACAAAGCCACATTTAGAACTAAAAAGAATACTAATAAACACAATCAACCATGTTGACAAAATATCCACATGTAGTATATGCAGCGGTTTCCTCTCAAAATTCACAGCCAAATCATGATTTTGTGGCATTGGCGCCATTTATTTTTTATGAATATTTGGTTACCAATAAAAATTAAAATGGTTACCTTTGTACGAAGGTTTGACTACCAACTGCACCATATTCATAATAATTTTATTTTTAAAATGTTATTTATATGTTGGTAGCCAAACCTTCATAAAAAGGTAACCAGTTCCGTTTTATTGGGTAACCAATTAATTATAAAAAAAATTTAAGAACAGTTTTCAAGTGTTACGTGCAGATGGTATCCGAAATGTCATGTCTAAGTTTCCATTTATATAGTTGTTAGTTACTTATAAATAACCTTTTAAAAATAAAATTATTTTAAATATGGTGCAGTTGGTAGCCAAACCTTCATACAAAGGTAACCATTTTAGTTTTTGTGGGTAACCAAATATTCATAAAAAAATTTGTTTGTTATTTCCTCTTTGTTCGGCTACTCTGAATTCGTTTTGGATTTGTTCTTGATGATTTGGTAACTCCGACTTCTTTTTCTTTGATTTGTTTTGGTAACTCCGACTTCTTCTTCTTCTTCTTCTTCTTCTTCAATTTGTTTTATTTTGGTTGTTCGTGATTTACTCTTTGTTCGGCTACTCCGAATTCATTTTAGATCTGTTCTTGCTGGTTTGATAACTCTAACTTTTTCTTTTTCGATTTGTTTTGGTTGTTCGTGATTTTCTCTTTGTTTTGTTTTCGATTTGTTTGGTAACTCTGTTCTTGCTGGGAATTAGTATGCAATTATTTTTGAATTTGAATTTATTTTTGTTGTTAGATCCAAGATATTTGAATTTGAATTATTAATTATTAATTATGACAGTTATTTCTTCTTGATTTTAGGTTTCCTTATTATTATAAATTTAATCCTATATTAATTTCCTAAATTAAGGAATCCTAATTGCACTAATATTATAAATAAATATTAAAAAGTGTATTATTTTTATAATTATTTTTTGATGCACTAATGGTGTAATTATTTTTTAATTATTGTATATTTCTGTAAAGTACCCTTACTTCTATTATGATATGTGGATAAAAATGTGTATAGGCCCAATTATCATATTGTAGCCCATTAAACAAGGGCTTATAGGAACAAGTATAAATATATGGGTAAATTACATATAATAGTACATTTTTAGAAATAATTACAAAAATCATACACCTATAAAATAATTACAAAAGTATTACACTTTTTTATTTTTATTTTCAATCTTAACATAATTAAAGGTCCTTAAATTAAGGAATTAATATGTAATGGCTGACATGACAATATTAGTATAATTAGGATTCCTTAATTTAGGGGATTAGTTTTGGTAGGTGCCATTTTTTCTCTCATCTCCTCTTATTCTGCCATTTATTCTTTTCTGTCATTTTCTCTCTCATCTCCGTCTACTTTTATTTTTTATACGCCACTGCACTTCTATTCTTCCATTTTCATATTTAAAGATAAAAGCTGAAGAGTGAAGAGAGAAGATGAAGACGCCATTGAAGAGAGAAGATGAAGACGTCATTTTGTCATTTTCTCTCTCATTTTCTTCTATTCTGGCATTTTTTCTTCAAAAGATGAAGACGCCATTTCTACCATTTTTGTATAAAAGATGAAGACGTCATTTCTGCCATTTTCTTCTATTCTGCCATTTTTTCTATTTCTTTCATTCTTCCAATTGTTCTTCATATTTCTTTTGTACTCTATTTTTGTAAGTACTTCTATTTTATCTCTCTCTCTCGAGCACTAATTTTTAAGGTTTTCTCTTTAATTTCATTCATTTGGGATTTATGATCTTAATTTTATGCAAAATATGTGTTTGATTATGAATTTATGATCACTTTTTTTGTTGATTGGTGTTGATTGGTGTTTACCTTAGTATAAAAGTTTGGTTACCTCAGTATAAAAATTTAGTAACAAAACTTTTATACTAAGGTAACCAAACTTTTATACTAAGGTAACCAAACTTTTATACCAAGGTAACCAATCCACCTCCACACCATCAATTTTTTCATAGTGCAGTTGGTAACCAAACCTTCACACCAAGGTAACCAAACCTTCATACCAAGGTAACCTTGGTATAAATGTTTGGTTACCTCATTATAAAAGTTTGTTAACCTTAGTATAAAAGTTTGGTTACCTTAGTATAAAAGTTTTGGTTACCTTGGTATAAAAGTTTGGTTACTTTAATATAAAAGTTTGGTTACCTCAGTATAAAAGTTTGGATACCTTAGTATAAAAATTTGATTACCTTGTTATAAAAGTTTGGTTACCATGACATTAATTACTAATGATCTTCTCCTCTGCAGTATCTTAAGAATTTCCTTTTACTACCAGAAAATGGTTGCTCCCGCCACTACCGCCCCAGCCTCCACCTCCACTGTCTCTGTAACCACCACTTGAGCTATCACTGCCATCTCCGCCATCGCCACCGCCACCACCGCCATTGTTACCTCCTCCATAGCCATCACTGCCGCCTCTGAAGACACCATTACCACCTCCTCCGAAGCTGTCACCTCCTCCAAAGCTTCTACCTCTTCTGAAAATTGCCTCCGCCACCTCCTGCAAAGTACAAAATTTGTGCAGTCTTTCCTATGAAATTTGAATTTGAATATTTGAATTTGAATTTATTTTTGTGGTTAGATCTCAGATATTTGAATTTGAATGATTAGTTATGGAAGATATTTCTCCTTAATTTTAGGTTTCCTTATTAATATGAATTGCGTTATTTTTGTAATTATGTTGTGTGTGTTTTATTTTTGTAATTACTTTCTAATTGTTGTATATTAGTGTTAAGTACCCTAAATATATGGTATGCCCTTAGTTACCTCTTAACCCTAATGTAAGATAGTGTTTCTTCTCCCAGATAAAAGTGAAGGATCTAATCAAACTCAAGAGCACATCTACAAAAATATTCAAGATCAAAGCCACAGTCTCATTAAGGTATGTTCAATAATATTTGATAAGTGTTTAAAATTAATTTGTAAGATTGTGAGATAATTTTGTTTTTAATTTTTTAAACTTTTTATGACCATAAAATTCATAAGAATTGAGAAATCATAACCTAGATTAATATATAATAACATAGATGTGATCAAAGGTGATAAATGGATTTAATAATTTTATGGATGAATCTCAAGTATCATAATAAAAAATCAAGGCTACTTGTTATTTCTACAAACTTTCATTTAATTTCATGAATTCATGTTTTATACCAAAATGGATTAAGTTTCACCTTCATGTGATAGAAATTTTATGGAATTTTTGGTATTTTCCAATCATGCCCCTTTAATTTATTGTATGTGAATTTGGGATAAGCATTTTGGGATTAATTTAAAACTTTATTTTTGGATTTTATTTAATAATTGACATTGCAAAACAATTTTTATTAGTTTGAAATATAGAATTGCAAGTCAAAATCATTAAAAAACGGAGAGGCTAGATTTTTTATATATTTTGTTTTTTTAAAAGAAAATATTGGATTTTACTTATCTTGTGAGAACAAATTAATCAATGAACTTATGTACCAATTGAAACAACTCACAAAGATTTAAAATTTATTTATGAATGAATGAATGAATTCATGTACCAACCAAGTCAACTCGACAAGTTTTCAAATTAAAATTTAATTAGGCATCGTGCTTTTAGATATAGGGCTTGATGTATAAATGACTATACAAAAAGAAATTTTACATTTTAAATAAAAATGCAATAATCCTTTAATTATATTTTAATGAAAATGAAAAGATATTTAAATATTGCAAATAATGTTAGGAGTAAAATAACGAATTTTCAAATATTAAATCTCATACAAGCTTGTTATGATTCTTACTGGTAAAATTTGACATAGTTGGATTCAAACAAAGAATTATTAAAGTGTTTGTTCATATACATGCGATTGGAGTCGTAACTTATTTAACTCACAAACATAAATTTTGGAGTTGCACCATTGTTGGTGTAATGACTAAACACGCAAAGTGTATGTTTAGATGGTGTTTGTGCTCGCTTACAAGCATTCAAACATACTTATAATTGGTTTTAAGAAAAAAAAAGTGCTTGTTAACTTAATTTTAAAACTACTTATAATAACTTTTTATGAAAATAATCAAGCTCCAAAGTGGAGCTACTAATTATGCGCCAATTCAGGTTTGACCAAGTATATTACCAATCTATCTTTATTTATTTTAATAATTTCATCAATTACCCGTATTTATTTCTTAAAACATTTCTCTTTAGTAATTTATACTTGAAATAAGTTATTACCAATTTTTTTTATACCAAACACTTTTACTTTTTACTAGTTTAAGTTCCTTTTATTTAACAAACATAAACTACTTTTTAAAAATTGATTATAATCAAAAGTAGTAATCAGAATCAGTAATCACAATTTTTAAGCAATGATGTGATTATTGATTCGATTATAAGCAGTTTTTAAAAAGTAGTTTGTGCTTATTAAATAAATAGTACTTAAACGAGTAAAAAATGAAAAGTGTTTGGTATAAAAAATTTGTTAATCAATTATTTTGAGTGTAAATTACTAAAGAAGAATGTTTTGAGAAGTAAAGTTAGGTAATGTATGGAATTATTAAAACAAATAGGGATATATTGATAATATATTTTGTCAAACTTGATTATTAAATTTGATAAATAATTATAAGCTCTAAATTGAAACTTCTGATTATTTCCATAAAAATGACTATAAGTCGTAAATCAGGTTAACAACACTTTTTACTACTTAAAATTGATTAGAAGTATGTTTGATTGATTATAAGTGATTCCAAATACCATATTAGTTACACAACATTTTGGAGTTGAAAATCTTATTCGTCTAATAGCAGTTTATTTAACTCATAAGCTCGATGTTAGGTGTGACGTCCCCAAAATAGGTATATATAACCCATTATGAGTCGCCAAATACATGGTATATAATACAAATACAAACTTAATTATACAACATGAGGTAAGAGTTTTAACACGAATATTGTCTTCTAGACAATATCCAAACTCAAATGGAGTCCTCATTATAATTATTATCACTATTTTATAAAATAGTGAGTATTACTACAGCCACCATCTCGGACCATCACTTCGTTCTTCGACTAGTCTCGACTACGTTCTCATTTCTTGAAGAGAACAATGAAAGCAAAAGGGTGAGCTCAACTAGCCCGGTAAGAAATATTATGACTAAGATAATGCAGAATAAATTATCGTTAGCCTTCAACAGTGTTAAACTGATAGAATACAATAAACAACAAGTTTAACTGCAGCGGAACAAGCAATCCATTAGAAGAGTTAAGTAGATCATGGTATGTACTATCTTCTATGATTTAAAAATTTTATTGTGACGCCCCCAAAATAGGTATACATCACTCATTCTGAGTCGTCAAATACATGGTACAAAATACAACCACAACTTAATTATACAACTGTCATGTAAAATACGACAAAACATAGTTGAGAGTTTTAACACGAATATTGTCTTTTAGACAATATTCACACTCAATGGAGTTCTCGTTATAATTATTATCATATTATTTTATAAAAATAGTGAGGACTACTATAGCCACTATCTCGGACCATCACTTCATTCCCTGACTAGTCCCAACAATATATTCTCATTTCTTGAAGAGAACAGTGAAAGAAAAGGGTGAGCTCAACTAGCCCAGTAAGAAATATTATGACTAAGATAATGCAGAATAAATTATCCTTAGCCTTCAACAGTATAACAACTGATAGAATACAATAAACAACAAGTTTTAGATCAACAACTGCCAGCGGAACAAGCAATCTATTAGAAGAATCAAGTAGAGCATGATATCTGCTATTTTCTATGATTTAAAAGTTTACCATCAATTTTATCGCTGAAACTCAGCTTAATAAATAATCCACATCACTGAATTATCCACGCACTACGGGCCAAGGATATTCATTAGTATCACGACCACGAATTATCCATGCACTACGGGCCAAGGATATTCGTGTTTTCACCAATGGTCATGAACATGCCAAACAACAATTCATCTTTGCACCCTTGGCCGAAGAGAACGCATGGTCATGATCATACCAATAACTGTCGCTGAGACTCAGCTCAATAAATAATTCACATCACTTATAACATTACGGTCATGATTATACCGAATAATCCCTGGTCATTAATCACACCAATCAACAGTCCATCTATGCACAACGGCCAAAGATGACTTTCATCACAATATAAGCATGGGGATGATGACAATGATATAAGAATTCAATTAAATGAAAATAAGGATAAATTTTAAAGATTTATAATTTAATTTATCCAGAATTCAATAATGTTCAAATTGCCAATATGATACTGCTTTATGGAGTAAAATTCAAAAATGATATTGTATCAAAAATGATTTGGACCGAAAAGAAATTAATTTTTATCATAAATAGTATTCCATGAATAGTACTTTATGAATAATATCCCGTGACTGTACTTTGACATGAAAAATTTAAAATTTAACAAGAATGTTCAAAAAATATCCTTGTGAAATGATACTGGATGAAGCGCAAATTTTAAGGATATTCTACTAATTTTATGGAGTATAGAAGCAATACTTTAATAGAATGAGTGTAGAATTAGGAATACGAAATGAAATAATATTACTCACATACTACAAAGTATAGAATAAAATATTATTTCTTACGAATACTGAACAAAAATAATATCCCTTACGAATACGAAAGAAATAATACCCCTTACCTCAGAAGAAGACTGGATACTGAAATAGTGAGTACTATTATAACAACTGCCATGGAACATCACTCCACACCCCGACTACTCCCCGATATATTCTCGTTTCCTGAGAAAAAAATAGAACAAAAAGGAAAAGGGTGAGCTCAACTAGCCTAGTAAAGAATATTATGACTAAGATAATATACAACAAATTATCCTTAGTCCTCAACAGGGAAAAATCTGATAGAATATAATAGATAACAAGTTTTAGATCAACAACTGCAGCGGAAACAACAATTCATTAGAAAAGTTAAGTAGAGAATGAAATCTACTATCATCTATAAATTTAAAAGTCTATCATCAATATTTTATCCCTGTAACATCAAAATCATTAATATTTTATCCCTGTAACATCAAACAATATACACCTTGACTCAAATATTCATCTTTGCACTACGGGCCAAAGATATTCATTTGTATCATCAGTTGGTCATGTTCATCTCAACACATGTCCATCTTTGCACTACAGGCCAAAGATATTCATCAAGTATCACCATTAAAGACTGAGGATGATGAAAAATATTTTAGAGAACGAATCCATTAAGATAAAAGGACAAAGATTAGAGATTCATGCTTTAGATAATTCAAGTTTAAAAATACTCCATAATAAACCATAATGAAATAAAATTCAAGAATGAAGATCAAAACATGGATACAATCAAAGATAGTAACCATAATAGACATCTGGGACAAAGAAGAGAAAATTTTATTTTTCGGTGAATAGTATCGTATTTGTAAATAGTGTCGTATACGTGAATAATAATTATGACACAAAAATATAGAAATTCCACAATAAAATTCATATCAATATTTCAGCATAATGATATTGAAGAAAACAATATCATTTACGAAGAAAATAACATTCGTTACCTCAAAAGAACATTACTTCTGAATGAAATATCGAATATGATGTTGAAGAAAACTTGCACTGAATAGCAACTCTCAAAGTATCTAAATACTCACAAAATACGCTCGATAATATATAGAGAGAGAAAACTTGTTTCTGGTGTGATTTTCAATTCTAAATAAGCACCATATTTATAAAAAAAATGCTAGAACGCCAAAGAAGACTAAATTAATAAAATATTAATATTTTTATAACAATTGTCACGCACACCAAGACCAAGCTCAGCACTCCACTTTTGAACAAATAATTTCAGCATATTTTTCCACTAAAAACAAAAATGGGTCCCACCCATGTTTTAAATAAAAATATTTATTTTTAAAACTTCAATAATTCATAACAAATATCCATTTTATCAGAAAATACGAATTTTATGTCCATTCCATAGAAAATCGAATTCTCTACAACTTTGTAAATTTAAATTTTTTTAAATTCAAAACGAAAAGTGCCCAAAATCCACATACGGACGATTTTTAATACTTCCATTCCGACAAAATACTGATAAAATACCTCAGCATTAATTCCGTCATTTATATCCACACAAAATAAATATTTTCCTATACATCATTTATGTCCACATAAAATAAATATTTTCCTATCATATAAATCGATAATTAATTATTCATAAATAATATTACAGAATCACAATTATGACAATCAGGTTGTTCCCAGGAAAGAGGGGGCTTTCCGATAAGGATTTCTCCTTACTGACGCGCAATTAGGTGACCAAACCCCTTTCCTAGACAGAACTTCCTTAGACATTGTCAATAATGTTATCAAATAATATTATTCAAATAATATGAATTATTGATATGATAATGGGAAATACTGTGCAATGGCAATTATTGAAACAAAAATATCAACGCAATAATTATTGAATCAATAAAATAAAATATTGAATAGTAATTACTATAACAATTATTGAGTAGTGCCTTCTTACGTAGGAATCAATAATTCAAAAATATTGTGAAATACCGTGTGCTACTGTGCAACCACGCGTATTATTTTATTTTAACCACTACGTAATCCAACACTGTTAACAATAACAATTATGTCGTTATTTAAAAAAACTCAAAATTGTCATTTTTTCATCCGAAAGTTATTCCGTTATGGGGCCCACAAATGGTTGCGTCGTCGTACGAATATTCCCCGACAACAAGAATATTCCACGAACAAATAAATATTCCCCGACAACAATGAATATTTTATAACCACTTTGCTTATTTTACAAAATTTGTACATTTCACCCATAGCCACGATATTATATCAAATTATCACCTTACTATTTCAAGATAATAAATAGAAGAAATTTAATTTAATTTATTAAAAATTTGGGGTCTTGTACATGCATGTGAATCAATAGTACATACATGTGAACAAATAGTTATAAGCATGTGAATTAATAGCAATTAATTGTTCATTTATCCGATTGGTCAATATAACCTCTAGAAATCAATTATTATCGAAATAAATATCGATTTCCACCAACACTAATAATTCCATCAAAATAGAAATATCAAATTCATATTTAATCAACACGAACTTAATCATCATTAATATTATAACTCACAGTATTTAACAACCAAATCATTCCCAAGAAAGAGGGGATTTCTGATAAGGATTTCTCCCTATTGGCACGCAATTAGGTGACCAAACCCCTTTCCTCGACAGAACTTTCTAGATATCGTCAATATTGCAAATAATAATATGAATAACTTTGTTGTCTCAATTATTGATTTAATAATTTAAAATATTATGCAGATGATACTGTGACAATAATTGAATCAATAATATGAGAGATATTATGCAGTAATTACTGTATCAATAATTGAGTATAACTGAGTGACTTATCATGTAAGCATCAATAATCAATACTGTGTACTACTATGCAACCACGCGTATTACTGTACTTTTACCACCGGGTAGTTCAACAGTTTAACGGTAAAACTTTCGCTGTTATTTTTATAAAAGATATTTCTGTCATTTTCTAACTCCGACAGTAATTTCGTTGTGGGGTCCACCAATGATTGTGCCGTCGTACGAATATTCTCTATTAAAAAGAATATTCCCCGACCAATCGAATATTTTATAACAACTTGTATACTTTACAAAATTTATAAATACTACCCACAACTATAACATTATATCAAATTCACACCTTAATATTAAAAAAAATATTCTGAAAAATTAAATCTTTATTCATAAAATTTGGGGTCTTACATTTATCATCAATTTTATCGTTGAGACTCAGCTCAATAAATAATCCACATCACTGAATTATCCATGCACTACGGGCCAAAAATATTCGTGTTATCACCAATGGTCATGATCATGCCAACAACTGTCCATCAATGCATTATGGATCAATGAGAACTTTTACCACATCATTTGTAACATTATAGGTCATGATTATACCAAATAATCATTGGTCATAACCATACCAATCAATAGTCCATCTATGCATTACGGGCCAAAGATGACTTTAATCACAATATAAGCATGAGGATGATGTCAATGATATAAGAATTCAATTAAATGAGAGCGAGGATAAATTTTAAAGATTTATAATTTAATTTATCCAGAATTCAATAATGTCCAAATTGTCAACATGATACTGCTTTGTGGAGTAAAATTCAAGAATAATATTGTATCAAAAATAATTTGGATAGAAAAGAAATTAATTTTTGTCATGAATAGTACCCCGGGTGAATAGTACCCGAGTGAATAGTATCCCGTGAATAGTACTTCGGGAATAGTACCCCGTGAATAGTACCCCCGACATAAAAAAATTAAAAATTATCAAGAATGCTCAGAATAATATTTTCATGAAAAGGTACAAGATGAAGCACAAATTTTAAGGATATTCTACTAATTTCAAGGAGTATAGAAGCAATACTTAACAAAATGAGTATAGAATTCAGAATCTGAAACAAAATAATATTACTTACATACTACAGAGTATGGAAGAAAATATTATTTCATACGAATATTGAACAAAATTAATATCTCTTACAGCTGTTGAACGAAAATAATATTCCAACGAATATTGAACGAATATAATATTCCTTACGAATATTGAACGAAAATAAAATTCCTTACGAATACAAAAAATAATATCTTAAGTGAATATGAAATAAATAATACCCTTTACCTTAAAAAGAGAACAATTCTGACTGATATAGCGGAGATATTCTTTAAGAAAACTTGCATTATTTTCTACACTCAAAGTTTCTTTGAACTCTAAAGAAATACACTCAATATTATAGAAGAAGAATTCTCTGATTCTGGTGTGATTTTTATTTCTAAAATGAGAATCCTATTTATAGGAGAATGGTTGGGCACTATTTGGATGCACAATAAAGAAAAAGTCACGGGCGCGCAACGGCCGATGTCACGTGAATTTTACTATTCATTAATATGCAGCACTATGCAATAAAATACAATATATTCTATTTTACATAAAAAACAAAACTTATAATATATATATATATATATATATATATATATATATATATATTATAAATGATCACGGGTTGGCGGGTTGGGGGGATATCACGGGTGGGAAAGGAGTAATATATATATATATATATATATATATATATATATATATATATATATATATATATATATATATACGGGAAGCTTCAAGAGCATAATTCTTAAATAGCATAATGCCTTAAATAGCATAATTTTATCATAACGACGTAGTTTTGTAAGGACGCGGTGGCATTTTTGTAAATACACGGTGGCATGGTATTTACAAAAATGCCACCGCGTCCTTACAAAACTACGTCGTTTTGATAAAATTATGCTATTTAAGACATTATGCTATTTAAGAATTATGCTCTTGAAGCTTTCCGTATATATATATATATATAAACAAAACTAAGATATCCTTCTCCCGATAATTTTGAAAAATGGGTAAGTGGGGATCTAAATAATAAGCCAAATTTACAACAAATACTCCATAAAATCCCCTCTATTTATCTCAATTAACTTGGCTTCACAAAACATATTTTTAAACAACAATTATTCATCAATAATATAACTTGCAATATTAACAACCAGATCATTCCCAGGAAAGAGGGGCTTTTCGATAAGAATTTCTCTCTATTGGCGCGCAATTAGGTGACCAAACCCCTTTTCTCGACAGAACTTTCTAGACATTGTCAATAATGCAAATAATAATATGAATAACTTTGTCGTCTCAATTATTAATTTAATAATATAAGATATTGTGCAGATGATACTGTGACAATAATAGAATTAATAATGTGAGATACTTTGTAGCAATTACTGTAACAATAATTGAGTATAACTGAGTGACTTCTCACGTAAGCATCAAATACCGCGTGCTACTATGCAACCACACTTATTACTGTACTTTTATCACCGGGTATTGCAACAGTTAACGGTAAAATTTTCGCTGTTATTTTTAAAAAAAGATATTTCTGTCGTTTTTTAACTCCGACAATAATTTTCGTTGTGGGGTCCACCAATGATTGTGCCGTCGTACAAATATTCCTTGATAAAACGAATATTCCCCGACCAATCGAATATTTTATGACAACTTGCATACTTTTGCAAAATTTATAAATATTACCCACACCTATAATATTATAACAAATTCACAGCATAATATTCAAAAATATATTTCGAGAAAAAATTTATCTTTATTCATAAAAGTTGAGGTCTTATATTAGGGGTTCAAATGCAATACACAAAAAGGGCCAACCAATGCTAGTGTATTTTTATGGCCCGATACAAATGACATGGTAAAGGTCACGGACAATGCTCCGATCCAAATATTTTGGACAATTTTGTAATTTCATGTTTAATTAGGGTTTCTTATATTCTATTATATAAAAAAAGGGATCTAACATTGTAATTAAGGGTATAAATGAATTGAGTCGAGTCAAGTATTGAGTTGCTTAGATTTAGTTCACAAAATTTATCGAGTATAAAATAAGGTTTGATAGAGGCTCGTTTAGCTATCGAGTCAAGCACAATCTCGAATCGAGCCCGAGCAGTTTGAACTTTTCGAATGAATGGATCAATAGAAAATTGCATTTTGAGGAGGTTCAATTAATTTATCGAACTTTAAAATTTGCTTATATTTGAATCATTTATATTTTGAGTCAAGCTCAAATCGAATTTTTAGTCTAACGAGTACGAATCGAGTTTGAACTGTTTGCTCATTTTAGAGTTTAAATTATAATAGTAATAAATTTTATTTTTTTTTATTTTTTTTAGTAGCTAAAGAGGTTTATTTATTTATACTTCAAATTGGATCAACCATGTAACTTCTTCACATTCCCTCGATCCCTCCAAATCAATTTCATTCTTTTATATTCGTTGTCTTGCTTTCTTTAATATATTCTATGCATTTAATTGGTTAATATGGGAGGTGGTGGTTCATCGAATTAGAACTCTGCTTCCATAAATGAATCAACGCACCTAATTAAATCACCCAAGTTTGTGTGCCTACTAGCTCTTTCTCTCTCCATGTTAGAGAGAGAAAGTGAAGGTGCAATGCTCATAGAATAGATTATTTGGCGACATCACCGTATGTAAGGGATAAGGTCCAAAAATACCCCTGATATTTACACAGATGTCCCACTTCCACCCTAAACTAATTTTTTTTCCAAAAGTACCCTTAACGTTATAAAACACAGCTCAGCTATGCCCCTCCCCGTTAACAAACATGCCAGATAGACAAACAGACGTTAAAATCACCTGACGTGGCAAAATAAAATTTAAAAAAATCAAACTCATTCTCTCCTTGAATACTTACTCTATCTATCTAACCACTAACCACACCCCATTCTCTCTATAAACCCCCTCTTCAACCTTCATCACAGTCACCCTTTGAATCCTAATTACACAAGCACTTATATGAAATTATTGAATTCAGCAGCAGACAAATATGTCAACAAGTCTCATAAATCAAAAGGCCTAACCTAGCTCATTTCTTCAACTGGATCTTTTTAAAAGGATCTCTAATCTCCGCCGCATACGTCCCCCACTTTCTCCGGCGAGCACCTGAGTTTTTTATTTTCGACGCCGCGAATTTTGGGATCTCTAATCTCCGTCGCATACGCCGCCGATTTTTGTGCTTCTTCTCTTCTTCTTTCCTCATTATGGGTATCAGACACCTTGCAGGTTGGTTTTGGGGCTTAGGGTTTCATCTTTGTTGTAGTTCATGAGTATGGCTATGGTGCAGTTTCATCTTTCGTTTTTATTAAATTAAAATTATTGGTTCATTCTGGATTCTGGGTTCTATTAGATTCAAAAATCTGAGGGTGGGTTCGTGCTTAATTTGGGAAACAAGCTGTGGTAGATTAGAATTTCGTGGTTAGGGTTTGGTGAAATTCATTAATTGTTGATTAGTTAATTTTTTTGTTTCAATTTTGCCTCCTGGGTACTGTAAGATCTTTGATATTTGATGATGGGATGGTAACAGAGTGACAAAGCTCAGATTTTGCTTTGATTCATACTTTCTTGATGTGTGTGCATCTGCACTTTAGATTAACATTGAGTTTTTGAGACAAGGTTTGAAATTCTTGAGGCACTTCAGTTATTTGTAATGGCGCGGATTGGAATCTGATGGTGTTTGGAGGAGAGAGAGAGAGTGAAATGAGTTTGATTATAGGAAAAACAGAGAAGAGAATAGAAGAGAAGAAAAGAAAAGAATAAAAAAAATATTTTTGCCACGTCAGTTGATTTTAACTTCAGTTTGTCTATCTGGCATGTTGGTTAACGGGGAGGAGCATAGTTGAGCTGTGTTTTACAACGTTAAGAGTACTTTTGGAAAAAAAAATTAGTTTAGGATGGAAGTGAGACATCCGTGTAAACTTTAGGGGTATTTTGGACCTTATCCCCCGTATGTAATGCATCTCTATGCTTTTTCTCTGTCCCCATTTATTTCCTTTCTAAACATCCCATCTGTATCTCTCTCTCTCTGTTTATTGCTCGATTTGAAAAACGGTGGCTTAAAAGTTGATTGTCGTTAACTTTCTAGGGTTAGGGTTTTGCTTCCCGCTATAGGGATAGTCTCTCTCAAGTTGTTAAAACCCCTTCACCACCCGCTGTTTACAATTCTAATTCTAATTTACTGGTAATTGCATCATTTCTTGAGTTTGTACTTCAATGTTTGTACGCATGAAAAAGCCCAAAAGCTGGTATCAACTACAATGTTATTGTGGGCGGGATTTATATTTGAATGAAGTGTGTTGAAACTTGTCCGTACAAAGTTTATTTTTTTTTTTTACAAATTTTGCTATTTGGGTTATTGTTTTCATTATTGATTGCACTTGTTATTATAAATGTGTGCATTGTACTGTTGTTGGCACATTTGGTGATTGACAGATTTTATATTTTCAGGATTGAATTAAAGAGAGATTAGTAAGGTTGTTGGGTTTTGTAAGAGAAAGATGCCTGTGTTGCGGGGTGTGAAGGCAGAGAAAAATGATGAGGTGTGTTTGCCTAAGGGTGGCGAGGTTGCTGAGGGAAAATCAGTTTTTGGGAAATACGAGGATTTGGAAATGTTGTCCCAGCTAAAAGCACTTGCTCTGAATCACTGTGAATCGGGAGTGTCTCGCGATTCAATCCGACCTTTGTGGGATCAGACTCTTCAAGTAAGAAAACTCATGGCTCTGAGTGATACTGAATTTCCCCGGGTAAGCTCATAGTGTTATGCCTGTTTCTGCTCTCATTTTTTGCATACATAATGTACTTTTAACTGCTTTGCTGAACTGAGTTGAGTTAAACTCTAGTAATGGGTACTAGTAGGCTAGTGCATAGAACTATTTGACCATCTATGTCCCATCTCATCGGTGCGGGGTTCTGCCTAATATGGACATTCTGCTTTCTAAGCGATAATTCCAGTTTTCTTTTTACTTCGTTATGTATAATTTTGTCTACGAACGTTTGAATGATATAAAGAAGGCTCAGTTGTCCTCCCCCGCTTTTATTTTTTTGTCTTTTTTCTATGCTACCAATATAATTTTCCTCTCTTTCTGAAACGTAATCAATTACAAGAAGCAATTTTGGTCATGTCCAATAAGAAGCACTTAAATTTGAAGTTGTAGTTTTTTGTCTGTCTACCTAATAAAGTGTTATAATTTATATTTTGATTTAGATCATAAATATTTTATTTTATTTTTATAGGACTTATTATTATATATTAACAATAAAATTTGGTGAAACTATTGGTGATTGTGTGATGGGAGATGATGTGATAGGTGGCGTGGTGACAGTACTCTGATGGCAACAATACCACTTGAGTAGTGACTCGTTTAATAAATGTCTTTCAAGGCGTATGTCATTGATTAAGTACTCTGCAAATTCAGTGATCTTGAAATTACTTGCACACAATTTCTACAAATTAACACGGTTTCTACGAATTACTCGATGCGTGTGGTTTGATGGGGTATTATGTGCATCTATTAGTTTATGTAGTGCACGTCTTTAGGATAGTAGTTGGGGAATCCATTATCATTAAAAAACCCATTGATGGAAATCGTGCTTGCAATGATAATATGTCCATGGTAATGGTGTCAGTGACTGAGGCGGTGAGTATGGTTGCAAATGAACCGAGTTTTGCATTAACAACTCGATGTTTGCCACGTCATAGCTCAGCTCGAGCTCGATCATTTAATAAGTGAGCCAAACTTGACTCAATTCATTTAATTAACTAGTGACGTTTGTCCATTCAAAAGCTCTGATTGGATATGCTCGTGAACATATGGAGCTCGTTTATTATAAAATTATATAATAATACCTTGTATATGATGTTTAGTATTACTACTCTTTTGATAAATGCATCAAAATTTAGATCCTATTGACACTTTTCTTTAAGTGTTATTCTCTCAACTAGCTCTCTAGTACTAGCTAAAATTTTGTAAGCTTCTTTTATTTGAAAGTTTAAGTTTCGTGCAAAGTCAGGTCTTTTGTTTGGTCTCGGGTTTTATGAAGGTTGAATACTAATTATCTTTATTAGGGGCGTCGACCTTACAAGTTCTCTGGTACTAATTCATTTTTTGCAGCCTCCTTTATTTGGAAAGGTAAGGTTCGCCCATAGTCAAGGCTTTTTGATGTCGAACAATCCATCAAAATAATTACTATTATTATTAAATAATTTTTATTATAATTTAGAGATAAATTAATTGTATTTATTCTATTTTATTAGACTAGGTAGATTATTCAGCAAGTATTTAATTATAGTTGATAATAATTAGAGAATTTTATTCTTTTTACTCCGCGTGTATCGGGGAAACATCCCTTGATGATGCCCCTTGAATAAATGATTTACTAATCAAAAAAAAAAATTGTTTTGTTTTTAAATTAGCTTACCTATGCTAAATAGTATTAGAGTTTTTGGTCAGGAGGGTAACTAGGGGGAACGTAGGGGAAACTTTCCTTTCTCTGTAACTAGGGGAATAAAGGGGAAACTTACCTTTAATCTTCTTTAGTGTCTGCTGAAAATAAGTTTTTTGCTGAGAGATAGATTCAAACCTGATGCAATAAAGGGAGAGAATTTTATCATTAGGCTATCACCTTTGATCATATTAGAGTTTTACTTGGCCTCAAAGTTGTAATTTTTCTATAAAGTATTGTAATCCCTACAAGTATATAGTGGATGAAATATTGATTAATTTTACTTTAATTTCATGCCTCTGTGGCCTTCAGGCATTATACTTTCATCCTCTTCGTATAAAACATGCATGAAAACTAATGTATTATTACATCTACATTAGATACTAAACTCTAGAAGCAGTGGCGGAACTAGGGGGCGGGCGGGGGCATCTGCCCCCGGTAGATCGGTGGTCCAGGCTGGGGTGGCGGTGGGGGCGGGGGCAGGGGGGCAGCCAGGCGCCGGCGTGGGTTTGAGGTCTTGTGTGGGTTTATCAATCTCGAGCCTCAAGGTGACATTACTGACATATATCTTCATTGTGGTTGTTTACTTTTATGATGTGATGTCTTATTTCTAATTAAAAGTTGATATCCTGGTCTTCTATTGACCGAGTTAAATTTCCGAAAATTGGTGTAAAGGGATTAGCTAGCCTTACTACCCTACCACGTCTACAAAGGTTTCTTGGGAATTAGTACACAGAGTAATTGGGAATTTTGCAGGTTGTAAAGAAGGGTGGTAAAAGACTTAAACTGAAAATTATTATGTAATTGAGAATTTAATTGTTTAGGTTAATTGATGAAATTATGATGAAATGTTTGAATAATTGAATTGATGAATGCTGAAATTATTATTAAATGTTTAAATTGATGAAATTATTGATTAGCAATTGATGTTTTTATTTATACTTGATTATGGATAAATACTTGATTGATGGTGAAGAAATTGAGAGTGATTCCGAAGCAAATAGTGATCTTGACTCCTTTTTTTTTCCTCGATTGATCTGTTTCTGTATTAAGACCAAGGACCTTAACACCGCTAATATACTTTCCATTTTTTCATTTTGGGTCAAAATCAAACCCATGGACCTTAACTTCGCTTCCTCTCGTTGCTCCGGACCTCCGGTAACCGCCCTCAAATTTTGACCCCCCTCAAATTTTGTTTTGGTTCTGCCACTGTCTAGAAGTGTATTTTGTTGAAGTTAAACAATATACCCTCCTACTAAAGAACGACGAGTTCAAC
Source organism: Panax japonicus (assembly GCA_020205505.1). NCBI lineage: Eukaryota > Viridiplantae > Streptophyta > Magnoliopsida > Apiales > Araliaceae > Panax > Panax japonicus. The sequence goes on from CM035107.1 coordinate 1,230,167, forward strand.
TTACACACATTAAGAATATCGTATTAGAGTTGTTGAGCCAAAAAGGTCTTAATCTGATTGTTAAGACCGAAGGCTTTGTGAGACATAAAGGTGTCTCATTCAATTCTTACATTTGTATGAGTTTATTTTTTCTTTTATATAAAGTTTATTTCCTCTTTAATGTAATCTTTGATTAATTATTGGAATTTTCCATCGATGTGTGCTTGTGTTTGATAATATAAGAATTCAATGTACTTGTATTGCATCCCTAAATTGTCACTTCAAAAAGAAAAATTCAAATTAGAGTGACTATAAATTGAGTTCTAATTTATTCATAATGACTCCACTCAATTATAGTAATTCTTTTCTTTGTTAAAACTAGTGGACCCCATATAAGTACATTTTTGAGGTTAAAGTAGCCTTTGTATCACCTTTTTCATTTGATTTGTGTACTTGTATCATCCTTTGGTGAACATGTTTTTTGTACTTACGTCATCCTTTGGTAGAGAGGGGGATTATATTTTAGCATTGATATATCAATAAATATAAAGTTTATTCACAATGACCCCACTCAATTAAGTAATGAATCTTTTCTTTTTTAAAACTAGTGGACCCCATGTAAGTACATTTTTGAGGTTAAAGTAGCCTTTGTATCAACCTTTTCATTTGATTTGTGTACTTGTATTATCCTTTGGTGAACATGTTTTTTCTACTTATGTCATATTTTGGTGGAGATGGGGATTATATTTTAGCATTGATATATCAATAAACATAAAGTTTAAAAATATTTGTTAATACTTTAGTGGTAATAATTTTATAAAGTTTTATGATATTTATATTAATTTAATAACCATATCTTGTGAACTTTGGAAGCTCAGCTCATGCTTATAGACTTCAATTGGCTGCATTCTTTTGTGAAATGATCGAGCTACAATGCAAGTTTTTATGCTTGGTCACTTTTTGAGCCAAGCTTGAGATTGAATGAGCTTGGCTTAAGTTCGACTCATTTGCATTCCTAGTGGTGAGGGATGGTAATTCCCCCAAACTCGCATGGGTCCTTCGGATCCCGACCTTGACCCTAATGGTGTGGGTTTTCTGATTGATGACCAGGCTCGGGAGCTCAAAGGGAAAACCCAATAGTAAAAAACAAAATTAGATCGAGCCCTTGCCGCGTAACTCGTGTTATCCCTTCCTAGTATATATTTATAATTATATATATATATAGTTGTATGTTAATTATTCGTTTTTATAATTTTTTCTAATACTTTCATATATTAAGGATTATAATTTTTTAAGTATTTCTTATTATTATATTTTATAATGTAGGAGCGAGGGTCCCGTGGGGTGGGTTGGGGTTTATAATTCGTTGTTGGTGGATGAGTTTAATTTCCTAATACCCGGCGGGTTCAGTGAGTCGGGGTCGGGGTCGGGGCAAGATATGCCCACACACCCGTCCCCATCCATTTCCATCCTTACGAGTGTTTTCACCATGGAAATGGTGGTGGTGGTGGTGCTTGTTGGATGTTAGGTCCTTGTTAAAGCCTAACCAGAAAATAAGAGAGAAACAAAGATAGAGATAGAAATAAGAGAAACAGAGATACAGATTGAAATAGGAGAGAATTCATGGAGAATAAGGGAGGAAGATTGAGAAGAACTCAGTGATTTATCATTGAGTTCGTGAGACAGAGATATAGAGAGAGAGTTTAAACAAGTTTTTCCCATTTCATTTACAAATTGTATAATATTCAAAAGCTTGGGGATTACTCAACCCATTACACATATATATAGCTACTAAAATGCTAAAAAGTGTAAATACTCCTAACCTACACCACTTTTATCCTACACACATGCTAAAAACCTCCATGTGCACACGTGTATACAAAATATTTAACTCTAGAATATATTATCTGGTTAAGTTATTCCCAGATTACACTCTCTCTTATAATCTTGACATTCCCTTCCCCTTGAGAGATTTCGTATCCTCATGAATGAAGTATTAAGTCTGGATAATTAAGTTTAAGGAGATGTTCATCCTCCCATGTAGCTTCTTCAATACTGCAATATTTCCATTGTACCAAGTATTGGTATGATCTTGCTTCCTTTGTAGACTCTCTTATGTTTTAAGATTTTGAGTGGTCCTACATCAAATTGCCCTTCTCGATTAACATCTAGTAGTTGAGTGTTTTGTGCTACCCCCAAATGCCTTTTTAGTTGAAACATGAAAGGTGGGATGTATCCTTGAAGTGCTTGGAAGCTCCAATTTGTATGCAACAACCCCATATTTTTCAAAAATTTTAAAAGGTCCATAGAATTTTGGAGCTACTTTCATATTCTTCCTTATTGAAACTGAACACTACCTGTAAGGTTGTAGCTTCAGGTATACCCACTCACTAATCTTAAAACCCTCTTAGTTCTTCCTTTATTAACATGGCTCTTGATTCTTAGTTGTGCCTTGGCTAAGTTTTCCTTGAGAATTCCAGCTGTTGTTTCTTTGCAAGAATGTCCTCAACTACTGCAATGTTGGTACCAAATTTTGAGGGCATGCTCAGGTGTATAGGTTTATGACCATAGAGAATTTTGTATGGGGTTGTTTGTAGAGAAGTGTGGGAAGTGGTATTAAACTACCACTCTGCCATAGGTAGCTAAGAGCTCCATTGCTTTGGTGAATGGTTACACATGCTTCTTACTTCTTAGGTATTGTAAGCATTGGTTTATCCTTTTAGTGCACCCATCACTTTGAGAATGATAGGAAGTACTGATGTGGAGCCTTGTTCTTCCAAGTTTAAATAGTGTATGCCATAAGTCACTCAAACATATAGGATCCCTATCACGCACAATTTAGCTGGGAAGGCCATGAAGCTTAAAGAGGTTTTTAAAGAATAATTGGGATAATGTCTTCGCATAGATAGGATGATTGAGAGGCAAGAAATGAGAGCTCGTGTAATAACCTAAATAACTTCATAGCCTTTTTAGTTGGGGAGTCCACTGATGAAATTCATAGCTATGTCCATCCAAGGTTGATTAGGGATGGGTAATGGTTGGAGCAGCCTAAGGTTTCTCACATTTTCATGTTTGGAAAAATTGACAAATAGGGCACTCAGTCACCCACTTTGTGATATCATCCTTTATTCCCACCTAATAGAAATATTGCTTTATCCTACTGAATGACCCCCTACTCCTTTCTGATGGAGTTCTTCAAATAGTTGTCTTCTCAAGTCTCCTTGAAAACCTATTACCCACTTCCCTCTGCTCTTTAGCAGACCATGGACTAGTTTAAACTCATTAGGCCCCATCTTTGTAGCTGTTAACTCGGCTATAACTTGGAAAATATTGTTGTCACCTTTATAGCTTTTAATAATCTAGGACAACCATGCTGACTGAGCTATTGTCAAATAGTTAAGGTCCACACATCTTTGGAAGTTAGTCCATTCATGTAGTTGAACTTCCATTCCTTGTTGTGTAAAGTCGAGGATAAGGTTATTGTAGTCCCTGTGTACTCCTACTAACTGTTTCAGCCATGTTGTTCCTAAGATAACATCATATGATTGCAACTTAATGATCCACATACGTGAGCTGAAACTGTGGGTGTCAAAATTCCATGTAAACTCAGGTCATTATGCTTTACTATGAAGTTCCTCACCATTAGGAAGGTTAATAGTAACTGGGTCAATTGGTTGCATAAGACAGTTTAGTGCCTTGGCAACATCCTCATTTAGAAAATTTATGGTACTACCACTATCAATTAACATCATCAGTTGTTTTCCTTCACTTTTTCATTTGAGAATTTGGACTTGACCCCATTTGCCTCTTCTTGAAGTTGTAGATTACACATGGTAACTTTCCCTTTAAGTTTATCACTCTCCTTTGTTTGGGTAGGCTCAGATTCCTCATCAAACTCCCTCCAATTTAGCCCCTATTTGCCATTGACATAATACTTGTACCAATATTTTGAAGAACCATGGAAGTGCATCCCAGCTATGGCAATCCTTCTATGAGAATGAATCCTATATATGCCAAAAATACTCTTCTCAATCATGTATCTAGCTCTTAGCATCATCAACCTCACTAAATAATGGGAACACCAATTTAAGATGTTTAAGTTCTCTCTCCTCTTCACCATCATCATTATTTTGGTTCCTCCATTGAGCATCATCTTCATATTTCCTTGCTCTTTTTGGCTCAGCATGCCTAAGATTTCTAAAGAAGCCCTTATCTCCCTTTTGCCCAATATGAACATGCTTCTTGCCCCTTCCATCATCCCCAAAAGGATTTTCAAACCGTTATCATTATATGGGCTCTTCTGTCTCAACAGTTCATTTATACCTTCCATGAAGTGGTTCATTTTCTCATCAATGAGTTGTAATTTCTCGTTGGTGTCTGTAGTTTATGAAATCATGTTGCAACATTTGTGAAGGACCAACCATATTTATAAAGTAGAGAGAAAAAGTGTCACAAAATAATTGTGATTCCGAGTTTGAAAATGAATTCAAGCAGTAGCAACACTACTTGAGTATGAGTAAGTGAGCTTTAGTAGCTATTTAAGTGAGAAGTGGACTTCCTCCGTGAAACAAACTGAGTATCCCTAGCCAAACAAATTTAGTATTGGAAGGCTCTACAATCGTAGCCTGGAACAACTTATAAGACTTTACAATCGTAGACTGAAATAACTTATAGGATTACGATCGTAGATTGGAACAACTTATAAGACTCTACGATCGTAGATTGGAACAACTTATAAGACTTTACGATCGTAGACTGAAATACTTGTAAGACTCTACGACCGAAACAACTTGTAAGACTATACAATTACAACTTGTAAGACTCTACGACTTAAACAACTTATAAAACTCTACGACTGAAACAACTTGTAAGACTCTACGACTGAAACAACTTAATATGAATCACCTAACACAAACAAAACAGATCAAACAAAACTAATTCATAGAATTTGGAAAAAATTATTGACATAGAAGATCAAGGAAAATATGAATTAAATGTTTAATACCTAAAAAAGTGATTAATCACTCAATTTTGTTGAGTTTGCAGGTTCGGCAGAAAAAACAGAGCACCGGAAATAATTTTTCTACTACTTTGTGGTTGGGATCTGCAGTTGTTGTCGAAGGTTTTGTGCTGGTTGTAGGTACTGTTTGAATGATAGATGAAAGTAGAAGAGATCAAATTCAAATAGAAGAGGTATAGAAGCAGAAATCAAAGGTTGAAGACCGAGAAGAACTGAGGATGTAGAGGAAGAAGAAGATGAGTTTGGATAGAACTTTAGCTCTAATACCAATTTGTCAGGCCCTTGTTAAAACCTAACCAGAAAATAAGAGAAAAACATAGAGATAGAAATAAGTGAGAATTCAGGGAGAATAAGGGAGGAAGAAGGAGACTAACTCGGTGATTTATCACTTAGTTCGTGAGACTAAGAGATATAGAGAGAGAAAGCTTAAACAAGCTTTTCTCATTTCATTCACAAATTGTATAATATTCGAAAGCTTGGAGATTACTCCACCCATTACACACATATATAGCTACTAAAATGCTGAAAAGTGTAAATACTCTTAATCTACACCACTCTCTTATCCTACACACATATGCTAACAACCTCCATGTGCACACACGTTTATACAAAATATTTAGCTCTAGAATATACTAACTATTTTAGTTATTCCCAGATTACTGTGACGCCCCCAAATTCGGGTATCTTCCAACCCGACATATGGTGCTCCACGGTGCTACAGTTCACACAATCATTCAATTGAAATGTCTCAAAAGAACGAATACGTCTTATATATATTCCAAAGCAATATTACCATTCCCCAGGTTCTTTATAACTATTACATTTGTTTTTGTCATAATATCAAATATTAACATTATTCACCTATATTATTACATAGGTAATCTACAGGTTTGCCTTGGCTTTTATCTTTGCCGGATCTTTCAGTCCATTCGGTCTTAGCTGCATTTATATGGTTCAAGCAAGATTGAGCATAACTAACTCAACAAGTACAACAATTCCATTTAACAATATGCTTGAATCATACAAATCATATATCTTCAATAACTGAACAATAGTTATGAAGTACTATTGATAATTCAAAATAGCACTTCTCTTTTCTTTAAAACGTTTTACAATGTCAACATTCAGTAAAACATCAATTCCGGTCCAAGACCTTGAGCATTTCATACTTTCTTTGAAAAGGACAACCCGACACCAAGTCCGTAAGTCCGACATTACTTACGAGCACGTCTAGGTGATCAACCTATAGTATTCTATGCTGATCAACACTACATTCTTTAAACGTATGTACGTTTAAGTTGTGGCAACCTCACGTGCCTGTTGTTTGACGACAAAACATTTGTTTAGCATACTCGGTCTTCATTTGAAAACCACACCAATATAGTTTGGTAAAACATTAAAAATACTTCGATAGATTATAAGAAATCCATAACATCTTAAGTCTAGCCAAAAGAATTGGCTTTGACTTCATCATACATCAATTCATGCGTAAGAATACATTAATCACAAAACTTGTCTAGATTGAACATAGACAAGGGTTAGAATACTTGCCTTCAGCGTCTGCTACTGTTATTACACTTTCCTTTTAAGTCTTTAATGTCTCTATAATAATATATATCACATAACTTAACACATTAAGTCATGAATAGACATACATGGTTCCTAATGAATCTGACCCTTCTTCTCAATCTAATCATGTATTAGATTTGTCACTATTGGTTCCGGCTTGCCGTTATAGTTTACATCGTTCTTACGTTCATGTTCGATAGATTATCTTTAACCTTTAGTTATCATACTTAAGGTTCAACAATATCTTAAACAATGTTACATTATGTTTTAGTTCATTACTAATCAATTAACGTTCTTGCTTTACTAACAAACTTTCCTTACTGTGTATGTTCTAGTGTTGGCGCTGCGGCGCCAGCTATTGTTCTACAACTCGTACTGCGGCGCGGGTTTCCAGTATGGCTCCCTCCCTTTTAGCGCTGCGGCGCCACTCTTTCTTCTATGTGCCGCGTTGCGGCGCCACTCTCCAGTGTCTATGGTCCGGACTCGGCGCTGCGGCGCGAGTCTTAGTACTAATTGTCGCGTTGCGGCGCGACTCTTCAGTAGGTCTGGGCACTGCACACGGCGTTGCAGCGCCACATTTTGGCCTTGGGTGCGGCGCCAGCCCTATGCACCAGATAGTTGACAGTTTTATTTTACACAACGAACTTCCCGGACTTCAAATTTGATCAACTTAAGTCTGAATTGGCTCGTTCAAAAGCCTTTAGCTCACAAATCACATACTCTACGTGTTCATGCAAGAGTTTTATATTTTCGACTTTGTTAACTCAAAATTCATCTATTAGTTCATTTTTAACGAAAACGATAAACGTTCGTGAACGTTCAACGCTCGTTTCTTCGTTCTAAGTCGGAATTCGGTCATTTTCGAGTCCGCAACTCTATAATGCCAAATAAGACTTGTTCCTATCGAAAACCAACGTTTCCGAGCTCAATATCAAAATTCGACTTCCATTCCGAGAATTTCACGAATTCGACGATTGTCGTCTAATCGTGTGAATTCTGGCATAACTTCGTTACTTATGATTTGATCATCGTTCCAAATGGATTCTATCCATCAAATTAACATCTTAACATACATATTACATCAACTTATTAACATGATAAGTTATTACTTGTTCTTCATGAGTTTATAATTTATTAAAGTATAAACTACTTATGATTTCATTTCACATGACTTATAATGGTTTAAGTCTTCTAACCATTATCCTTACATCTTATCATACAAACTTCATTCATGTAAACATATTACAAGTTCTTCCTTACTTCATAACTTATATATGAACAAATTGCTTATTCACGGCTTATTAAGACTTAAGTCCTTTGATTATCCATTCTTATCATTTCTTAGCATACATGTCAATCAATCAACACTTCTCTTATCAACCTACAATTGTAGAGATGGAAGATTAATGACATAGGATCATTACCTTTAAAGTTCACTTGATTAATCCTTCTCTTTCCTTCTTGTTCTAACAAACTAGCTTTTACTTTTCTTGCTTTTTCTCTCTACTAAATAAGCTTTTAAGTTGTTGGTGTATTTGAACAATCAACAAATGAAATCCAAAGCTTTCTATTTATAGGAATAGCTAGGTTAGGGTAGTTAAGTCACTAAACATCCCACCTCCTTTAATCACCTCCTTACTATTCCTTTCTTGCACCCCACAACACTTATCCATTGCTTGCTCATCATCATCACAACTCTTGCTTGGCCACCAAGATCACCCATGTGATCATGGGTTGCCCCATGGATCATGCTTATTCATTGGATCCTTACTTTGTGCTTTAGGTTCAATTAGCTTACTTAGGATCTGGGCTTGTATTAAACCAACATTAGCTTGTTCATTAACAAACATTTGGGCCTTAACAATAGTTTACATTGGGCTTAATTAAAATCCCAATTAAACTATACACTTCCTACACAATCTCACAAGTACAAATACATATGGCTTAAAGCCTTAGTACGTATTGTCTACGTATTAATCTCGTATTCTAACTCGTATACTCATTCAACATATACGATATACCATCATTCATACATACTTGTATAATACTTCGTATCATACTCGTATTCATTACCTCGTACAATACCTACGTATTATACGATCCTCGCTTTAACTAGTTAACGTTTTATTTTCCCTAATGTTCTCAAATTTAGTCCGCAGGCGAAAAATTACGTTTTCCATACTCAAATTATTATTACATAATCCGTCTTACCTCGATATTCTATCGTTACGTAGAAATCAATGAATAGTGTTTTTTGAAAATTTTCTCGAAAAGCTTTTATTTTCGTCTTAGAAATTCAAACACTTTAATTCCTTCACGTAGTCAAAATACTACGACGTTCCGATAGGATTATGTTATAAAACGTCATCCATCTTGCTAACACATAATAATAACATATAATATAATTTTATTTATTATTTAATCAAATAAAATTATTTTACAAATTGCTCCATCTTCTGGGTCGTTACAATTACCCTCTTTCTTATAATCCTGACATTGGAGCATATTGATAGTTATGATATGGTCTTATGATAGAGTGGTACATATCAGCACGATTACATAAATGATCATTAGAAGTGAGCCGGGAACTGGTGACAAATGAAACAGCCCAATACAAGACAGTGGATAATGACATGATCATATCAGAATGGACATTAGTCAGTATGATGTTAGGCGTGGTGGCCGAAGTGGACATTGTTTTATGAGTATTAGTAATGATAATAGGATGAATGGCACAACATTGATGTGGTGTTGTTTGAGATTTTTAAAATGAGGATAAGGTCACTTATTAAGGGGGAGAAACGATGATAAAGGTTACAGAGGTGATTGTCATAGTGAAAGTAATTACCTCATTGTTGGTGATTTATTGCGTAAAGAGTTCATTATTATTTTTCAAAATAAATAAAGATCATTTCAATTGTCTGAAGGAGTTGTTTTTTATTCATGTTCACCCTTTCTAATTTCTACATCCACATACCTTTTGTCTTCACTCTTGTAAATTGTAAATAAATTCTTCCCCAAATCTCCTTCTCAGAGAAAGCGAAAACTGCAGCAGTTCCTAAAAGTTAAATTCAAATCTACCTCTGAATTGGCGTCTGAGGCATCAAACCAACAAAATGTCTCAAAGTTAAGTAGAGGGCAGATATCTCATGCTTCTTCTGCTTCATGCGTGCTTAATATGACTGATTTTGTTGAAAGTTTGCATGAAAGAATCCCCTTGAACTCACATAGTTCAGGAAGCTTATTGACATCAGAGGATAATTTCCGAAGGCAGTTGTTATCTTCTGAATTCCCCATTTTGGATAATGCCAAAGATGGGGGTCCATCAAACAAGAATATTTTTCTCTTTGTTGACACCGATGGATCAGTCAATGGTTCGAACCCGATTACTCCAGAGCATATTACCCTCCAGGAATCAACATCATTGGATTTGGGTCACAGTTCAGACTCCTTAAATTTGGAGGAGCCAAAAGGTGAGCTTCTTCACACACCTCGACGATCAATAAGGTTACCCAACTTCATTGGTGATTATCTTCAAAGAATGGCTATTCCAATTGGGCCACGTTTCCAGGCTGATGTTCCTGAGTGGAGTGGTTCATTCAATGAGGTTTACATAAATGGTAGAGATGGTGTTTCTGATAGCTCAAGGTGGTTGGGCACCCAAGTTTGGCCAATTGAAGGGCAAGATGTGAAAACCACTGCAAGAGCAGTTGGAAAAGGGAGGCCCAACTCTTGCTCTTGTGTGTCACAAGGATCCATAGATTGCGTCAAGCGCCATATTCTCGAGGAAAGGCTCATTTTGCAATCTGATCTTGGTCCTGTATTCTTTAATTGGAAGTTTGATGAGATGGGGGAAGAGGTTTCAAAGTCATGGACATTGAAGGAACAAGAAAGCTTTGAGTTACTTGCAAAAACAAATCTGCAGTCAAGTGGAAAGAATTTCCTGAAGCATGCAATGAAGTGCTTCCCATCTAAGTACAAAAATGACATTATGAGTTTTTACTTTAATGTCTTCATCCCTAGACACATGAGTCTGCAGAACAGGTCAGTAGTAAAACAAGTTGATGGTGATGTTGATGCCGTGAAGGATGTTTATAATCTGAATCTTCGGAAAACACAGAAAGATAGAACCAGTCTCGTACGCAGCTGTAAAGATGTGAAAAATAGATACATGCGTCAGAGTTGATTTCTCGTTGGCACACTCTGGTAGACTCAGTTGAGAAGGTTTGTTTTCTAGTCCGATTTTTGCAGACCTTTGAACTTTTCAAAATATACAAGAAGCTTAAGCTTCAATTTTTGGTAATGCCTGTAGGATCTATCTAATTCATGGGGTTGGCAAATGCAGTTCTCTGTCTAGTTTCCCTAAAAATTTGCAGTACACTTTATGGAATTTATAACTGTGTCAGTTCATCTTTCCTAATTCAGTTTTACAGATTATACATTTTCTTCCTTTTCTTACTTTCTGTAGTACATCTTATATTTTGAAACAGATGAAATATTTCTTTGAATTGCTTCTGCTTTTAAAGTGGGCGGAAACATAGTACTCCGCTACTAATAATGGTGGGGATTCAGTTTTAACTGTTATTTTATCTCTTCCTTGCTCTTACTCTTGGCTTTCATTTTGAAACTCCATTTTTTTATTAAGAATTCTCGGAAAGATTTCCTAAATAATAGACTATTACGTGTCCGGATGTAGTCTCAAATTTCGAATTCCAAGAGTGTTATTATTTCATTTTCATCCTCTCTATAGGATCATCAAAAATGTTATGACGTTCTCTTGGTGGTATATATGAGTTCTGCTACATATAATGACAAATTTATGTCGATATTAGATGTGGATGGATGTGGATGCATTAGATAGAAAGGAATTAAGAAGGGATCCTCATTATTATTCTATTTTATCATTTAGAATTTCACGTTTGTCACAATCAAACTTAGTTGTCATATTTGTCGACATATATATCATTTTTCATCTTATATATTTGCTGTCCTAATAAAAATATCTCAAGTACATTTTTTACATAATTTAATTAGGGAAAGGATTGATGTCGACTAATTCAATTTGGATTGTGACTAGCGTTAATTATATAAGCGATAAGATAGAATAGTAATATATGGATCCCTTCTATATTCCTTCATAATCTAATGTATCCACATGTCATTTATTTAAATGGACATAAATCTTTACATGTATATAACACAATTGTTATAAGAAAAACAAAAGTAAAGGAGATTAATGGCTTCTGCCTTCAAATCCCCTCATAACATATTTGAATGTTTAGATCTATATTTAATGGCTCTGCTATCAAATCCCTCTTAGGTTCTGTACATAAGATTTGATGAATCTATACTTCATGTAATGTTTGTTTGCTAAAAAACATACTCCCTCCGTACTAAGCAAAAAATATACTCCCTCCGTATCAATATAAAAGTCTTTATTATTATTTCAGGTAGTCCCAAGCTAAATATCTAATTACTTTAAATGATCTATTTTTTACAATAATTTATCTATACCCCTATTATTAATTGTTATATTTTTATTTTCTATGCATAAATTTATGGAGCATTACTAGTAATGTGTAAAAAATTATGCAATTAAATTAGAATTTAAATATGGACAATTTTTTTATTTTATCATCTTTCTTAATATGCGCAAAAAGTCGATCAAAACTTTTATCCGTGAGTATTTGTGATTGAATTATTTGTTTCAATTTAACATTATTTTGGACTTTTTATCTCATGATGGGGGATTAATAGTTCTTTAAATATGGATTGCACTCTCCGTGTGAAGTCTTTCTGAATGTGGGATTAATAGTTCCTCCATTTTAAGCTATCAATTGATTTTATATGGGACTAATAGTCTCATATTAATGTTACATTTGGATTGAAGGAATGAAATATAAAATGTATTTATTCATTTCATTTAGTTGAAATGAGTTATTCCACTCTCCCTCCTTTAAAGAATAAAATTCATTAATTTGGGAGAAATAAGAATGATTTAATCTATTCCAAAACAATTTTTTTTTCATTCCATAGGAATGAGTCGTTCAATTCTTACATTCATTATTTAGAATCCAAACGTAATATTAGGGCTTATAGTCCATCGTTAAAGGATTAAATAGTCTGAAGTAGTGCTCAATTAAGATAAATAGTTCAATTTCAAACATATTTTTTTGCAAACAAACACGACCATGCGTCTAAAGTACTATACTTCATAGTCTTATCTACTTTGCGTTGAGTAATTATCTATTACTCCCTCCATTCCTAAATAAGTGATTTTAGGGAGTTTAAAATTTTTCAATATATTTAACGTTATCAAATTTCTAGGAAGCATTAATTACAATTTTTCTTCTATTGTCCTCAAGTATCTTTCTATCTCATTTATCTAAGCAACTATATGGAATACATTTTTTCTTAATTAATGCAATGATCATTGTGGTAATACATATCAATCTTAATGACAGAATTGGAGTAATAAATGACTTCCTTAATAAGTGTGAAACCCTTCAAAACGTCACTTATTTAGGAATGGAGGGAGTATCATAGTTAATTTAGTACCCAATCATATCGAACCGACGATGTTTTACGGTACTCTGCATTAAAGTTAAAAACGAAACTTGATATCCAGTTTTCTCTAATATAAAAAGTTATAATTTTACTCATAATGGACCTCACTTAAATATAAGGGTGTAAATGAATTGAGTCGAACTGAATATTGACTTGTTCAGATTTGGCTCATAAAATTTATCGAGTATAAAATAAGGTTTGATTGAAGGTCGTTTAGTTATCGAGTCGAACACGATCTAGAATCGAGCTCGAGTAATTTGAACTTTTCGAACAAATATGATCCGAGTATCAATAGAAAATTGTAATTTAAGAAGGTTCGAGTAAATTATCATACGTTAAAATTTGCTCATATTTGACTCATTTATTTTTCGAGTCGAGCTCAAATCGAACTTTTTGTCGAGCGGGTACGAATCGAGCCCGAACCGTTTGCTCATTTTACAGCTTTACTTAAATACATTAAAATTTATATTTTTCACACAAATTAAGGAAAGTAATAGTGGAGGAAAAAGAATAAATTTTGTTTAAAATTTATTCTTAATTAATTGTCTCACAAGATTATATAGAGGTATGAATCTTTTTATTTTTTATACTAATGGGTTCCATTTATTTTATGTACTTTAGCTCATCCTTTCACGGACAAAAAAATTATACTTTTGGTCATTTTTTGATGGTGAGTATCTTTTTTCCTAAAAATAGTGGGCATTACTTGAGTCATAATTTTTTTATAATCTTTTTTCATAAGATATCATACTTCATGCATGTTCTAATGTGGAACTGGATATCACAATCTCCATCGCTTAATTCTTTGACATTTTTGTGTCAATAATAATGTTACTATTAAATAAAAGTATCACATACCGCTCATATACTGCATGAAGTGGCACCCATGAATATGTTGTTGACATGACTCACTTAACTTAACAACAAATCTATGAATGCCAACTATGCAGTATGTGAGCGTTATGTGATACTTTTATTGTTGTGTCAAGGCTTAGTCCAATCACATTAACAATTCAAATTCCATAGTCTATAAAATCACAATCTCGAGGAGATTTATTTGGCTTTAGGGGTCATTGCTCTAATACCATTACTAACAACTTATCGCAAATCAAATTTGGACGAAGTCTCAAATTTATTGTTTTAAGAATACCATTAGATCAACTTTGATGTACCAGAGGATCACTGAAAAATCATCACATTGCTATTCTTAATAGTTTTTTTAAATTTGATGTACATGATAGCATATCTTAGGGTGGGCAACCGGTAAAAACGGACCCGAACTGGTACCGATCCGAACTGATACTAGCCAAATTTTGATACCGAACCAGTTTTACTAGTCCAGTATTGTTTTTTACCGAAAATTAATATTAATATTATTATTATTTTTATTATTATTAATATTATTATAATCATTATTTTATTTTTATTTTTATTATTATAATCATTATTTTATTATTATTAATTAATTATTAATAATAAAAAAATAGAAAATCGATAGATACCGGTCCAGTTTGGTAATACCGAACTATAAAAAGGCAGTACCGAAAAATCAGTATATACCGGTTTTTTTTGTACCGAAATCGGACCGATTCTTTTTGTACCGAACCGATCGGTTCGGTCTGGTCCGAAAAAATCAAACATTTTGCCCAGTCCTAGCATATCCCATGCATTCAAATTTGAGACGCTGTATATACACACACACTCACACAAATACATATTATTCCTTATTTAATTGTTTTTCTTGATCATTTTAATTGGAATTGGCTATTTTTCATTACATATTAATAAATAATTCATAATAGGTTAATGATATGGATCTAGAAATTTTTGTCTCAAAAAATATTTTAAATGACGTGTCATTATTATAATGGTTGATCTCATCTTTTGTTGGTTGTTATAAAGTGTTGTGTTTTATTTAATGTCATAATATTTGAGATAATAAAAATTTGAGATCCCCAATATTATTCTTCATAATATTGCATTCAATTTTGCAAAAAATTGGTACCACTAAAAATATTTTTACCACATAAAACTATTAAAAAAAAATTAAGACTAAATACATACGCTCTTCATATGGTGAGAAAGTGTCAAATTATTTTTAGGAAACTGATAAATTTACAACAGAAAATGATATTTTTATGGCACTCCAGTCTCACATTGAAAGATATGGGAAAAATTTATAAGGAATTAAATTACTAACAATAGTACCTTCAGTTATGATCTTTTGGGTGAGCATGTGGTGAACTAAGATGACCTAAGAAGATACTATTGAGCCAGTGTTTTAAGACCTTATTTTGGACGTATTTGATTTAATTCGGATTTAGGATTTGAACCGAGATTTATCCCAGACTCAGGATTTGACCCAGGTTGTAAGACCTCAAATTTTATGAAATAAAAGTATTCAATTTTTCTATTTAATAAATAGTTAAATTGATAAAAGTTTAAAGTTAAGGGTGATATATATAAATTTTTTAAAATAAGCAAGTGGTTATAAAATATTCATTGTTGTCGAGGAATATTCCTTTGGTCGTGGAATATTTTTGTTGTCGAAGAATATTCGTATGACGGCGCAGCCATTTGTGGGCCCCGTAACAGAATAACTGTCGGATGAAGAAAACGACAAGTATGAATTTTTTTTTATAAATAACGGCGTAGTTGTTACCGTTAAAACTGTTGGAATACCCAGTGGGTAAAATAAAGTAATACGCGATGTTGCACAGTAGCACACGGTATTGCACAGTATTTTTGGATTATTAATTCTTACGTAAAAAGGAACTACTCAATAATTGTTACAGTAATTACTGTTCAATATTTTATTTTATTGAGTCAATAATTGCTACGTTGATATTTTGTATTATTATTGTTTCAATAATTGTCACTGCATAATATTTTTATTATTAGATATAATTATTGGCAATGTCTACGGAAGTTTTGTCTAGAAAAGGGGTTTGGTCATTTAATTGTGCGCCAGTAAGGAGAAATCCTTATCGAAAAGCCCCCTTCTTTCCTGAGAACGACCTGGTTGTCATAATTGTGATTCTGTAATATTATTTGTTAATAATTAATTATTAATTTATATGATAAGAAAATATTTATTTTAATGGGGATATAAATGAAAGAATTTTTAGAAAAGTGACAATTGTTAAAAATTGATATTTTATTTTTTTTGATAAAATAATTTATTTAAATATATTATTATATTACATTATAAATGTATAATGTAGTTATATAATAATATAATAATGGTGATATTTTTACACTAAATTCACGGTGCATGAATCAAATGAGAGAAATTTAGAAATCAAAAGAAGAACAAAATATGGAGATTTTTCAGAAAAATTAGTTTATTACTTGATTTTGTAAAATCTATAACTCTTTGTGTATAATGAGTTGGGAGATGAGCCATATATCAAAAGAAAGCCCTGAAAGTAAGCTAAACGTAGAAATTTGAATCACCCAAAAATTCTTTGTAGATTTTTTGTGTTGACTGTTTGAATGAAACTGGTCAAAAGGAATCATAGTCCGAAAAAATCAGTGTTCTTAAGCTATATTACGTGAGTTATAGTTTTTAATCTGACCGTTAGATCGTTGTGATTTTTAGATATGTTATACATATATAAGTTGAGTACATGTCCACAAATTTTGACCCGTTAAAAATTAACGTATGATTTGTTATGAATTTTAAGAGGTGACTGATTCAGAAATTATTTTTATAAATGATTTTGGTGGAGATTTCTAGAAAGTGGGACCCACTTGTCCTTTTATCTCTTAAATTTGCTAAATTTTAAAGTTTGATTTCAAGTATGGCATGTGTGAGAATTGGTAATAAAAAATTAATATTTTATTAATTTAGTTTGCTTTGGCGTTCTAGCATTTTCCTATAAATAAGGTGCTTAGTTAGAATTGAAAATCACACCAGAATCTGAAGTTTTCTCTCTCTATAATATCGAGCGTATTTTTGTGAGTATTTAGATACTTTGAGAGTTGATAAGCAGTGTAAGTTTTCTTCAGTATTATATCCGATATTCCAATTAGAAGTACTATTCTTTTGAGGTAAGGGATGTTTATTTCTTCTTAAATGATATTATTTCTTTTGATATCATTATACCGAAGACCAAAAGACAATTTGCACCCCAAACTTTATACCCATATTGACTTTTGCATTTCAAATTGAAAAAGGTGTCTAAGTACACCTCAAACTTCAATTATATATAACAAAATGCACACTTTCTTGGATTAACCCGTCTAAAGTGACCGGTTAAAGCTGTAATGTCTGTTACAAAGGGGTAAGTTTGGTAATTTATATTTATTCCCACGGTTTCTCTCTATAAAAAATCACACACAACCAATTCTATCCAAGTTGACTTTGCCTTGTGAAGAACACCATGAATGGCGTTCAAGCTCGTACGACTAACTCGTTCTTGCTTAACTACAACGCCGACGAACTCTGAATCACATCGGAGTTCTATCGAATTGGCTACCTTTTCTATCAAGAGGTCTTTGCCCATGCTGCATTCAGACCCTCTCCGATCGAGTTCGATCCCTCTACCCAGGTATACTTTAGGGAGAGAAAATCTAATAGGAATACGTTTTCTTTGCACATATTACATTATGTGTTTGTATTTATATATTTAACTGCATACACGCATTTGTACTTGATGGTTTCTTTTTTTAATGTAAAGACTAGATTTTGGGGAATTTTATCCCTTTTTATCTTTGTTAAGATGAGGATGGTCCTACAATTCAATGAAATTTAGGGGTTTTTTTTTGTTGCATATGTTATCTGATAATAATATTTGTTATTTCTGTTGTTGGGTGATTAATTGTGGAAGCAGACAATGGCGTTGAGCCCTTGAAGAAAGAAGATAATTTAGTGTTGGATTTTGATGGATATATTGATGGTCATGATAAAAATGACACCAATTCTATTGGGAGTTGGAAGGATCGTGTGAATGATACCAGAGATATAAATTCTATAGAGAGTTGGAAATATGGGGTGAATGGATGGACAGAACCGACTGAGCCTTCGATGAGCGATAGTAGTTTGCTGGTGATATAGTTTTTTGTTATTGAAAACTTTGGAATTGGTTAGATATCAATGGTTAGAAATTTGCCACAGTATTTCCCTGTAAGCCCTCCCAATTTGGCAGTGGTGGTGGTGAGGAGAGGGGAAAGGGAAAGTACTGGGAGATGTGAAAAAAAATTATAAAAAAATACTTAAATACCCTTCTAAATTCTTAGTCGATCACTTTTGACCGGTTAATCAAAGAAAGTGTGCCTTTTGTTATATATGATTGAAGTTTGAGGTGTACTTAAATACTTTTTTTAATTTGGAGTGCAAAAGTCAACATGAGTATAAAGTTTGGGGTGCAAAGTGTCTTTTAGTCTTATATCGAAATATTGATATGAATTTTATTGTGAATTTTTTACCTTTTCGTGTCAGGGTTACTATTCACGTATACAGCATTATTCACGTATACGACACTATTTATGTATATGACATTATTTATGTATATGACACTATTTACTTATACGGTACTATGTACAAATACGGAGTACTATTCACGAGTTACTATTCACGGGGTACTATTCACGACAAAATTTATTTCTTTTTCTGACCAAGTTATCGTTGGTTTATGAATATTTGTGACGCCCCCAAAATTGGTATACATCACCCATCTTGGGTCGCCAAATACATGATACTGAATACAAATACAAATTTAATTATACAACATGAGCTGAGAGTTTTTACACGAATATTGTTTTCTAGACAATATTCAAACTCAAATAGAGTCCTTATTACATTTATTGTCACACTATTTTATAGAATAGTGAGGACTACTATAACACCATGTTAAACCATCACTCCGTTTCCCGACTAGTCCCGGCTACGTTTTCATTTCCTGAAGAGAACAATGAAAACAAAATGGTGAGCTCAACTAGCTCAGTAAGAAATATTATGACTAAGATAATGCAGAATAAATTATCATTAGTTTTCAACAGTGTTAAACTGATAAAATACAATAAACATCAAGTTTAACTACAGCAGAACAAACAATCTATTAAAAGAGTTAAGTAGAGCATGATATCTACTATCTTCTATGATTTAAAAAGTTTTTCATTAATTTTATCGCTGAGACTCATCGAATTATCTCTGCACTACGGGCCAATGATATTCATGTAATCATCAATGGTCATGATTATACTGAATAATCCCTGGTTATAATCATACCAACAACTGTCTATCAATTAATGCACTACAGGCCAATGAGAACTCTACCACATCATTTGTAACATTACGAGACACGATTATACCGAATGATCCATGGTGATAATTGTGAGACCCTGAATTTTATGAAATGAAAGTATTCAATTTTCTTATAATTATTCTATTTGGTAAATAGTTAAATTGATAAAAGTTTAAAGCTAAGGGTGATATGTGAAATGTTTTCAAAGAATGCAAGTTGTTATATTGTATTCGTTTGGTCGGGGAATATTCTTTTTGTCGGGGAATATCCGTACGACGATACAATCATTGGTGAACCCCACAACGGAAGTATTGTCGTATTTAGAAAACGACAGAATTATCTTTTTATAAAAATAACAGCGAAAGTATTACCGTTAAAACTGTTGAACTGTCCGGTAGTAAAAGTACAGTAATACGCGTGGTTGTATAGTAGCACACGGTATTGATTATTGATGCTTACGTGAGAAGTCACTCAGTTATACTCAATTATTGTTACAGTAATTGCTGCATCATATCTCTCATATTATTGATTCAGTTATTGTCACAATATCATTTGCATAATATTTTATATATTATTGAATCAATAATTGAGACGACAAAGTTATTTATATTATTATTTGTAATATTGACAATGTCTAGAAGTTCTGTCAAGGAAAGATTTGGTCATCTAATTGCGCACTAATAAGGAGAAATCATTATCGAAAAGCCCCTTCTTTTCTGGGAACGACCTGATTGTTAAATATTGTGAGTTGTAATATTAATGATGAATGTTATAAAAAAATTAAATTTGAGTTCGGAGTTGAAATTTGGAGACGCGGACGTGATATTTGAGTCCAGAAAGATGAAATTAGTAGAAATAGACTATAAACACAAAATTTGTCAGTTGACTTTTTGGTCATAAAAGTCAACAATTAACTTTTTCGGAAAAAGTCAAACTTTGAAATTTCAAAAATAAATTTTTGATAAAAATAGTTTCATTGTGTTGGAATTATTTGTGTTAGTGGAAATCGACATTTATTTCGATAATAATTGATGTCTGAAAGTTATATTGACCAACCGGGTAATTAATCGGGTAAATGAGCAATTAATTGTTATTAATTCATATGATTATAACTATTTGTTCACATGTGTGTACTATTGATTCACATTCTTGTACTATTAGGGGAGTTAGTGCAAGATTGATAATACATGTATGACTAAGTTAAAAATAGAGGTATAGATGGAAGTACTATATTGTAATTCGTATTTTCACATGATTATAACTATTGATTCACATGATTGAACTATTAATTCACATGATTTACTATTAGGGGAGGTGGTACAAGTTTGATAATACTTGCAGGACTAAATTAAAAATAAAAAAAAGTTGAAGGTATTGTACCGTAATATTTCGAGCCCCAAAATGTGCAATTATCGAAACTACATTTTTCTATAAATAGAAGCTCATTCTTTCTTCATTTCTCACCAATTTACTAAAGCTTTAGAGAAATTATTATAGAGAGAAATTATAGAGAGAAAGAAGAAGAGAAATGTGTTACATCACTAACCTGTTTATGCGAAGTACTACATATATGGTGAAATTCTTCTGTTATTTCATTCTTTATTATTCTGTTGGAATATCCTGTCGGTGCGTATTACGCCTGACCTGGTTTCATTAATTATTATTTTGTTGGAATAATCTATCTGTGCGGTCTATCGCATGCATGGTGATTTCTATTGTTATTTCATTCTTTATTATTCTATTGAAATATCCTGTCTGTGCGGATTATACATGACTTGGTTCCATTCTTTATTATTCTGTTGGGAATAACCTATCTGTGCTGTCTATCGCATGCATGGTGAATTCTTCTGTTATTCCATTCTTTATTATTCTGTTGGAATAACCTGTCTATGTGGATAACCGCATGCATGGTGAATGATCCTTTGTATTCATTCCTTATTAAATTGTGTAAATGATCTGTCTACGTGGATTACTGCATAACGGGTGAAAATCCATTTGTAGTTTCGTAATTTTTTTGACCCTAAAAAATTTTGGAAAAATTTAAAATGATAATTTGATAAGTTTTCTATATTGTGTCCAAAGATGGCGATTTTTGAATGTATAGATTAAAAGTTATGGATTTTATGGGAAAAGACTATTTTTAAAATAAACCCTTATAACTCTTTGTGGTTAACTCTTAAATTGGTTAAATTTTTATTGGGAGTACATGTATATAACAGCAGTATACCCTGTAAATTTTGGAATTTTTGGATAAAAATACAATTTATGATAAATGTCTAAATATTCGGCAGTTTTGGCCATATGAAAAATAGTAAATAAATTTTAAAAATTCCGAGAAAAATATATGTTCAATATGGGACTATATTCTGTTAAATCCCAGAAAAAAAATATTTTTGGGGCTGATTTGGTATTTTTCATGAAAATGAACTAGTTATGAGTAAATGAATTAAATATGTTATGTGAAGTAACAAAATTGAAAAATAGGATTTTATGGCTTAGGAATCCTATATAGGGTATATCCAGATTTTTGATGAAGAATTTGATCATTGGTGATGAAGTCTTATGAGTATAACATTTTTGAATGATTAAATGTATTATTTGGTAAAGTGTAAATAATTGAAATAAATTGTTTATAAGTTTGATAAGTGATTAAAATATTGTTATAATATTAACAATATTAGATTATGAATTATTTAAGTGATGGATAATATTTGGATAAATTTAAAGTCTTTAACATTTATCCTTGTTTTCGTTTGATTAATGCTTATATTATTGTCATCATCCTCATGTTTATATTATGATGAAAGTCATTTTTGGCTTACGTGCAAAGATGGACTGTTGATTATTGGTTTTACAGTTGTATATCTTTGGCTTACGTGCAAAGATGAACTATTGATTGATGAGTATCTTTGGCTTATGTGCATAGATGAACTGTTTATTGGTATGATTATGATCAGGGATCATTCGGTATAATTATGACCCGTAATGTTATAGATGATGTGGTAAAAGTCCTCATTGACCCGTATTGCATTGATGGATAATTATTGGTATGATTATAACAGGGATTATTCGGTATAATCATGACCATTGATGATTACATGAATATCATTGGCCGTAGTGCAGGGATGATTCGATGATATGGATTATTTATTACGTTTAGTCTCAGCGATAAAATATTGATTATACACTTTAATTCGTAAAAGATAGTAGATATCATGCTCTACTTGACTCTTCTAAAATACAGTTGTATGTCTTTGGCCTGTAGTGCAAAGTTGAATTGTTAATGAATATTTTTGGCCGTAGTACAAAGATGAATTTATTAGTATGATTGTGAGCAGGATTTGTGATTTGGTATAACCATGATTTTTGATGTTTCAGGTGAAGATAGGTGATGAAAATTATCTTCGTCCTGGGTGCGAAGAGGAATTTAGAATCACAATTATGATTATGAGTTATTCATATGATTGTGGATATGAATTGTTGATTGATGTTACAGGGATAAAACATTATTGATGGACTTTTAACATGGAGAAGATAATAGATCTGATGGTCTATTTGACTCTTCTAATGGATTACTCGTTTCGCTGCAACTATGGTTGAAAAGTTTTATCATCTACCATATGTTATAAATCTCTGATTTATTATTGACGAAAGTTATTGATAATTTAATTATCTTTAGTCATGATATTCTTTACTGGGCTATTTGTGCTCACCCTTTGCTTCACAATTCCTTTCAAGTAATAAGAGTGTAGCTGGGTCGAGCGGGGATAACAGGGAAATAGTGTGATGGTTTGAGACTGTCGAAGTTTCTCAATACATTAGAAAACTGCATGACATGCAACAGATAATTGTATTGAAGACCTAATATGTGTGTGTCGTATTTTATACGTCACTTAATAATTGATTTTGGCGAACAAAAATAGGGTGATGAGAACAAAAATAATTTATTTCAAAGATAATTTATTTAATTCATAAATGTAACGTTTGAAATTCAAATGTAACATATAAAATGATGCAATGCCTTTGAAGGTTTAAATGCACCTAGTTGTCACATTGTGAATGCCAACAGCCAAACAAATTTGTAGTTATACAGTAAAATCTCGATAAATGAATAACATTGGGATCGGAAAAAATTATTACTTTAGCGAAATTATTTATTTATCGATAAATGAATAATTAATGTATTAATAGACAACAATTAATGTATTAATTTGAGTCTATATAAGCTAAAAAGAATTGGTGAAACTTATAATGTCTTGGAAAACAAAAAGTTTTTAAGTTAATATACATGGTAAATGAAAAGATTTAAGTCTCTAGCTATACAATATATGGTTGATGTGTAGTAGATATATTTCAACACTAATAAAAAGGGTTTGATTTAACCGAAAGTCTTTGACCTAAGTGATACTCCCTCCGTCCCACGATAAAAGTCCTTATTACTATTTTGGGTTGTCCCATGTTAAATGTCCACTTTCTTTTAATAACCAAACTTTTACACATTTTTTCCTATTATGCCCGTAGCATTAAATATCTCATACTTTTCTTATTCTAATTCTCTCTCCATATTTAATGACATTATTATGGATAATTTTGTCATTTTATTTCTCTTCTTAATATGCGTGAAAAGTCCATCAGGACTTTTATCCTGGGACGGAGGGAGTATTACTCAATCCATGGAAATCATGAGGTTGAGTGTTCGAGCCTTGACATGTCCAGGTGGGGTGTGTTAAATTAGCGAAAAAGGGCTTGATTTATAGTAAGAAGAGAAGTGAGTTGAACCGCTACCTACCTATTTGATTTGAAAAATGATATATAAATGTGACAAATATATGACGAAATTAGATTGCTACTAATGTGGAAGTCTATGTAATATGTCGAAGTTTGAAACTTATACAAAACATTTTCTTTTATAGGCCTAACTAATACATCATATTTCAAAATAGATCCCTGCCTTAATTTGCTAAAATTTAACTCACATGTTGTCACTAATTGGGATTAAATTTTTGATTGACAGCTTAAATTGGCTTGAAAAACAATTACATCAAGTTTGGAAAGAGAGAAGAGTGATAAAAGGAATTCATGAAAGAGAAAAAGCTCAATAGTACCATTAGAGTGACATGAAATTGTGCTAGTAGCAAAGAAAGGCCTTTGACGAGAAAAGCCACACAGGAAACAATCAACCAGCAGCAGTGATTTATTTCCAAAAGAATGAAACTTTATGTTCCTCCTATGGCCTTAATCACTAATATACCCTCATCTTCAAACAATTTTGTCCTTTATTTCCAATCCATGTAGTAAAAGCTCTATGATCAAATATACTTGCTTGCTACTAAAGTCAAAAAGTGACAAACCCCAACTTGCTCATTCATAGTAGATAGACTGCATGGAGAAAAAGATGGAAAGGACAAAAGATGAAAGGAGGCTCGATCTTCAAGTCCCTCGCATTATTCCCACAATACATCTCTTTCTTTTCTTTTTTTTTTTAATATAGTCAAATTCATAATTAATTGCTGACACGCAGAGAGATCATCTCTCCACTTACGTGTCAATACTGTATGTATTATTCAATAGATCAAAATTATCTTTATTCTTATATGAAATATAGTCATTTTCTCCTTTCAAAAGGTGAGAACATAAAACTCGATTGATCGGACAAGTTCCACTAGTCTATGGGCAAGTCTATTCCCCTCTCTTTGGATATGACTATAGAGGACATCCTCAAAAGACGAGACAATTCTCAATTCTAATATTATTAAGATATATGAATTATTGGACCGAACCATCCTCTACTCTCCGCAATCAACTTTGGGAACTTCAAATCGTAGGCAGTTGCTAAGGAAGATTTGACAAAATTTAATTCAATTCGGCTTATCATCTACAGACCAACACCAAATTTGAGAAATTGAAATGACTTTTCATCAAGTAATTTTCCTCAAGTCTCTCTAATGGGTAATGGCTACAAAACAAGGGATATAGCAAAGCCCCATTCATGGTCAAAAGAGTACTCAATCCCAAATAGTTGCTATCATTTCTAGGACTAAACTAATAGCAAAAGCTAAAACTACTTGGGATTTTACTGATTAAGCCAACATTACCAACTTTCAGAACATCAAATCATAAAACGAGGTTCACTGTGAAAACATTAAAATTAATTTATAAACTTATTTTTTTAAAAGAAAAGTGACATTTTTTTTATTATTTTCATACCAACTTTACAGTACAAATAAAGAAACCAAAACAAATGACAGTATCCTCCAATTCCATTAATTCAGATCTTCATTTTAAACCAATTAACATTACAAGATACATACTCAATCCCAAATAGTTGCTATCATTTCTAGGACTAAACTAATAGTAAAAGCTAAAACTACTTGGGATTTTACTGATTAAGCCAACATTACCAACTTTCAGAACATCAAATCATAAAACGAGGTTCACTGTGAAAACATTAAAATTAATTTATAAACTTATTTTTTTAAAAGAAAAGTGACATTTTTTTTATTATTTTCATACCAACTTTACAGTACAAATAAAGAAACCAAAACAAATGACAGTATCCTCCAATTCCATTAATTCAGATCTTCATTTTAAACCAATTAACATTACAAGATACATACCCCCTCCCCCCCAACCAATGAATGAAAGCAGAAAGTAAAGGAAAAATGGAATTTAACTCTCCTAAGTTTTTGACGGGGAATGAATTGAGTAATAGACATTCTGATTTGGTAAATTTTCTTCTTATTTGGCGCCTTCCGTTGTACTAGATATGAAGCTTCAACATTTCATCCAGTTCCAGCTTCAGCGGGCTGGAACTGAATGCTCCTATGATCAGAGAAAGAAACAGCCTGAGAAATTACGGATCCTCGGCCATTTAAGGGCATGCTTTCCGTTCTGATGATCACCCCCGACCCCTTCCCAAGTGGAGTTGACATGAACTGTTTTCCTCCTTGGCCACCATTAGTACCTGAAGCTCCCAAAGTCCCATTCTTTACCATACTGAATACCAAGCTTCAATTTTGCTGCCATCAGCAGAGCAACTGGATTGCTGAACCTAGAATCTGCTGCACAAGAAAAAGGAAAAGAAACAGAAAATTATCAGTACATATAGGATACAGCCATGGGCAAAAGTATATGCAGAGAGAGAATACAAGTATATACATCAAGCCTAAACTGGAAGTTTTGTTTCAAGTCTAACTTGAATTGAACTGCAAGAGGTAAACCTCTTGCACATTTCAACCTCAATATTGTTTGCCTTTCTGATGTGCAATGATTTGTTACCAACAGGAACGGACTAATCAGCCATGAGCTTTTCCAGATACACTAACTGGAGACAATTAACTCGGTGAAAAATAAACATGGGGACAGTTCTACATTTGAGATATCAACATGCTACAATATTAGAAATTGAATGAATTCAGAGATCCTATTCAGGTTAAAATCACTGATCAATACCATAGACTTCTTCTACCCTATAAAACACTGAAGTTCACTTATTCTGCTAATAGGACTTCTTTCCCAAGTGATGTTGTACACTACTGAACTTCAC
Organism: Panax japonicus; assembly: GCA_020205505.1. Taxonomy (NCBI): domain Eukaryota; kingdom Viridiplantae; phylum Streptophyta; class Magnoliopsida; order Apiales; family Araliaceae; genus Panax; species Panax japonicus. The sequence goes on from CM035107.1 coordinate 1,257,096, forward strand.
GGAAATGGAAGAGGTGGAGAGTTCACTTTCTCTGATAGCATCAGATTATAGTCACAAAAAATGGGTGAAGAATCAGTGATTTATAACAAGGACGATGACGGTGATAATAATGACTCTAAATCAGGGCTCTAACTTCCTATTCTATATGTAGAAAGACAACCAAAGCCCTAAGATCAAGCAGTATAAAAATTAAATAGTTGGTAAAGATAAACGACAAGAAACTGGTGTTAGGTGTTTAATGATTAGCAAATGAGTAAAGCCTGTTTATGTTTTACTTTTTGAACATATCAATCTGTGACAAATAGCAAGAACTGGTAACTTGGGTCTACATCAGCATGACCACAACGTGTACACAGACAACATGGTGTTTTTAGGTAAAATTCCATAAGAAACCACAAGTCAGATGTTATAGGTTAAGCCCCCTAAGCAAATCTCTTGCAACATTCATTAATCAGCTAACACTTGCAGGATAGTTTCAAAAAGGTGCACCAAACTAACACGGGTTTAAAGTCAAAAACCAAGCACATATTACATATTCTGCTTTAAGGGAAGATCCCATTGCGGTCATGCAAGATGTGAAAATCATAAGAAAAAAATAAAAGGAGAAACTGATAATAAAATAAATGAACATTGTCCCTTGAAGTGTAATGTTTAATTTATGAATGCTAGAGGTGCTAGGACGCACTCATCATACAAGCGTAATGATTGATGACGTATATATATGTACTTAATTTATTTATTTTTCCTAGTTGGGTAGTAATTTTTTTTTTTTAAAAGATTATTTCCCATAAAGCCAAGTATCAAATTTTGATAAATGTGTTGCACAAAATTTGCAGTTATTACATCATTTGTGGTAGTGCCAAAGATATAATGGCTTTGTTTTGAATTTTGACAAATGGTGTAAAGAAGCTTGGATGATTGGAACATTTTTTATTACTTCTTTCCTTGAAATTTGTCAGAAACCAAGTACTGTGTTGCTTCCTCCTTAAAAGTCAATTAACCAGTGTTATCTTTATGAGAGCAAAGAGTCTATTATTTTTTAAAAGATGGATAGTTGTCTGCTGTTGAGAGCTGACGCTAAAATTGTTAATGTACATTAATGATATTTAAAATGTCAAGTTAATTAACTTTAACTTACCTTCTAATATGTGGGAAGAAGATTGCTTTTCTGAATCAATTAATAAATAGTTATTGTGATTATTAAATTCTGAAAATTTAACATATATTAATTATTGGAATAAAATTAATATTTCCACTGAAGTTTTGGAAAATTAATATATTTGGATAATTCTAATTAATTTATTTAATTATGCAATAGTTAATTAATTGTGATAATTTGCATGATCTTCAGGAAAAATTCTAGAAAATTCCAGTAACATTTGATAATGATAAGATACTGTTATAAATTTTATGAAAGTATTTAATGTGTTTATAACATACTTGGAATATTAATTGAGTAATATTGTATGTTATTTCAATTGTTGGTGCTTGGAATTAAATTATCATGTTGTAACATGCACCTAACTTGGGGTATCTTAAAATGTGGGGGTGTCTAGCTAAAGTAGCTATACCAGAATTTTAAGAAAGGAATAGAATTGAACATAAAACAATAGTTTGTGTTTTTACTGGATATGTTTCAAACAGTGTTGCATTTAGACTTTTGATAACTGAAGATGCATGACCCTAAAACTTATGAAGAAATAATGTGATAATAACTGTTAATAGTCTGTTGATAATTTAAGTTAATGTGAACTATATAATTTGAGAAATGCGAAGTATGAGCATTATGAAGCATGTATCAGATGTCAAGTATGTATAAATGTACAATATGAGAAAGATGAAGAATGTATAAAATGCGAATTATACATGAGATGTGAAGCATGAGAAATGTGGTATATGCATGAGATACAAAAGCATGAAAATTGTGATGTGATTATTTATTTATATGTGGAAGATTTACTGATATTTGGTACTGGTGAGAAAGTTGTGAAAACTATTAAAATAGTTTTTATTCTCTAAATTTGACATGAAAACGAACTTGATTCTTGGCATGAGAATTAATAAAATTGCACGTGATTTGTTTTTATCTTAGACTCATTATGCGGAATTCTTTAAAAATTTAATTTTTTTAATGAAGAGCCTTTAGAAACACCTTGTGACTATAGTGTGTGCATTTAAAGAAAAATAAAGTGGATTGGTATTGCACAAACTGAAGATGACAGAATCATTGACAGTGTAATGAATTGTACTTGACCTGATGTTGAATATTTCATTAGTAGAATTAGCAGATATACGCATAATCCTTCACAAGTTCATTGGAATGCATTGTCACGTCTAATGAGGTATTTAAGAGGAACAGTTAATGTAAGTGTACATTTTTTTGATAATCCTAATGTTTTTGAAGGATATTGTGATGCTAATTGGGTATCTGCTAATGATGAAACAAGCTCCACTAGTAGATATGTGTTTACTTTAAGTGGATGAGTTATCTCTTGGAGATCTGCTAAACAAACTTGTACTGTTAAATCTACTATGAAATCTAAATTTATTGTGTTAGAATTGACAGGTACAGAAGCAGAGTGGTTGAAGAATTTATTAGCAGACATAATAATTCCTTACATATCTCTGCATTGTGATTCTCAAGCTGCTATTGGATGAGGAATGAACCATGTATATAATGAAAAATAGAGACATATTCGCTTGAGACATAATGTTGAATGAGGACTGATCAGTAAACGGTGTTATTTTCATGAAAATTTGAAAGGTCTAAAAAAAAAAACCTAGCGGATCCGATTACAAAGGGATTAATTAAAAAGAGAGTCCAAGAAGCATCCAGAGGGATGGGACTATTGCCAATATCTTGAGTAAGTAATACGCGATGGAAACCCAACCCATGTGATTGGAGATCCCATGAATTGGGTTCAATGGGTAATAACAAGTCACGTAATTACTTAATTATAGCACTACAATTATTTATATCCCTTCTTGTGTGCATGTGGTGCTTACTGACAAATTGTGAAAAAGATGAATCGTTTAGATTCTTAATGAAACTCATAGCCCTAAAGGGTGGTGTATGTCAGTATACACTTGATGGGTTCACCTATATAAAGGTGGAAGTGTAGGCCGCTTCCTATGAGAGTCCTTGGCAAACTCTCTAGAGCCTTTATGAAAATCTGGGACATGGCGCATGGCCTAGAACGCGCCCAACCGCGGACTTGTGTGGATTCAGGATTTAAGATATGTGTGCAAGCTCAACTGATTGTATCAAAGATAATAGGTTCAAGAATATAATTCACCTATAATCTACAATCATTAGCTTGTTCCACTAAGTGTCGATTCAAACCCATAAGGTATCGACGTTATTTATCTAAAATCCATTGCCCTTCTCACTTCCTTTTAATTTTTCTATCTTTGATAATTTTGGATTATGTGGGGGATTGTTGTTATTTTCCAAAATTTCTGTAACCCCCATTTAGAGTTAATACTCTAGCCGTTACGTTTTTTGTAACCCCCAACAGTTAACGGGCAATTCCCAACTTAATGTGTCTAACATTTTGATCATCCTTATAAATATCACTATTATTCTTCTTAGCATAAGTAATATATATATCCTTATCATCTTCTTCTTCTCCTAACAAGAAATCGCATTTGTTCTTCACATAATATACAGTTGAATTTCTTACACAAATATATACTCTGTTAATTGGGCAATCCACATAGACAAGTCCAAAGCCTCCTTCCGTGAGTACACACGATCGGAGACTTCGCCGTTGAATCCTGGAGAGTGGCCGCCGGCAGCCCATTTGTACCATGATTATTATCAGTGGGGGCGAAATCACTTTTTAGGACAGTAGCTACGCTACGCCTCGGTTTTTCAGCTAAGTTGTTCCAATTTATTTATATTATTCGTCTTGTTAATTGCTATATTTTCCAACAACTTCATCCCATGAATTGCAAAACTTTTCAACCAAATTATAATTGCAATACATGTAGGAATTAAGAGAATAGCTTCACCCTTATTTATTTTATCTTATTACATGGATTTTAATTTTATGTTGATCGCAATTCAATTTCATATTTATCGTTATTTATATTATTTTCCAAAATTTTAATAATTTAGTCGTGTTGGATATATTAGTCGTGTGTTAATTAATCATCCTATTACAACATAATCAATCATCGAAGTTAATTAATTAGCACACTATATGTTTGATCAAAATGTCGTATCTTGATATTGCTAACGTACGTATATAATATAGTCATACTCTCTCTTCATATTATTAACTTAATAGTTTTCCCTAAGTTTTAAAAATTAAATGAATTTCATTAATTGGATTTTTTTAAAAATAAAATTAAAGTCATGAATTTAGACAATCGAATTTAAAAATAAAATTAATGATTTTTTTTTAAAAAAAAAGATGGAATATGTGTTTTTTAAGTCAAATAAAACTCTCAATTCAGGATGAGGTTAACTATATACATATGTGAAGCATATATAGTGCATACATATATACTGCCTGCCTCTACCTCCCTATCTAAATTTTTTGTAATCATTCAGGTTTTCAATAAAAATTTCTTTTTCCCATTAAAAAGAAAAATTGGTACTGCCTCTACCTAAAACTACCAAACTACAATAAAAGATGTTACTAATAAACAAGAAAATAGTGTCCCTGGAATTAGTTTAAGAATGAAAAATATTAAAACTAATCGACGTGTACCAACCAACCCTATATCTTAAAGCTAAATCTCACCAAACAAAAAATATAGTACTGGTATACTACAATGATACACAATTTAAGCTCTTATACATATATATATATAGAGAGAGAGAGAGAGGAAGGATCAAGTGCATACCCCTAATTATCTTACTCAACCGTGCTCACCCTCCTTTAGGCGAAGGTTTCGGTCATACAACCGTCGTCTATACTTTTAGCGACGGACAACATATAGCGTCGTTAAAAGTATAGACGACGGTTGTGTGAACGAAACCGTCGCCTAAAGGAGGGTGAGCATGGGTGAATAAGATAATGTGTATGCACTTGATCCAGACCGTGTATATATATATATATATACTAGTAATTGTGTAACAAAATTCTCACTCTCTCCGTTTCAACAATCTCACTTTAATTTCCTCTCTTTTCCTTCCTCTCCCACCACCATTTCCCGTCCAAATCAATTAGAATCTAAACCATCATTGTGTTTTTCCGCCCAAATTCAAAATGAATTCTATATATATATATATATATATATATATATATATATATATATATATATATATATATATATATATGGGTTAATGGAGCTGCACAACTGTGTAGACTCCCAAATGTACACAATCTGTTATCGTAGAGTTAAGTCATTACGATTGTAGAGTATATAGTCACTCTACGATCTGAGAATTTACTCTACGCTTCTACGGTAGTAGAGTGAGTACTACTGTTCTATCAGTCAGTCGACTGTATACATTTGGAACTTACATATGTATAAGTCAGATTTTTCCAATATATATATATATATATATATATATATATATATATATATATATATATATATATATATCTAATAAAATACAAATGATTTTGAATTTCCCGCTCACTCAATAAATCATCTGGGCCGTCCAAAGTTTGGTATAAATCCCACCGTTCATACATCTATCTAATAAAATACATCTATCTATCTAATAATCTAATAATCTATCTAATAAAATACAAATGATTTTGAATTTTCCGCTCACTCAATAAATCATCTGGGTCGTCCAAAGTTTGGGATAAATCCCACCGTTCATACATCTATCTAATAAAATACATCTATCTATCTAATAATCTAATAATAATTTAATAAAATACAAATGACTTTAAATTTTCCGCTCACTCAATAAATTATTTTGGTCGTTCAAAGTTTGAGATAAATCATATTGTCCATACAGTGCCGGAGGCACGGGACCCAGCTAGTATATATATATAACGTGAAAGGGAGCTGGTAAATGGATGTATAAATGGAGCATTCATAAAAAGGATTAGCGTAAATAGCTGAACTCCAACCCTACTATACTCCACGTCACTATCCTCCCCTCCCCCTCATCCTCACCCCTCCCTCTCCCTCTCCCTCTCCCTCCCTTTCTTTTAAACCAATTCCTCCTCCATTTGTAGTTAATATATACATGCATGTTCACAAAAAGGAAAAACCAATGGAGGGCCTAATTCCATTTGTGTATAAAGCCATAGTGCAATACAAGAATGGTGGATTACTACTAACTGATCAATCACCTTCGGCATCTTACATGAGACTTCCCGGTGATTCGGGCAGGTTCCAAATTCTCCAATCTCATCTTGGTTTGCCGTCATCTTCATCGCCTTCCGCTGCCACTAAAAGGAGTACTTTATCCTCAGGAGTACTTCAGTCACCGGGCGTTCATTTCACTTCTCACCGTGCGTGCTATTAAGTCGTCGCCATTGCTGAAAGATTAATATTGATGAAGATCGATGATACAGAATTTACGTGCCTAAGGAAACCATAGTGGGCATATATATATATATATATATATATATAGAATCTAAACCATCATTGTGTTTTTCCGCCCAAATTCAAAATGAATTCTATATATATATATATATATATATATATATCTATCTATACAAAACAGAATGGTTTTTGAAAAACTTTAACTTCCCGCTCAATGCCTTATATTAGATCCTGATCGTTAAAACTTTTGGATAAATCTAACCGCACATCTCTCTCTCTCTTTGATACCACACACAGTCACACAGAGCACTCAATCCCTCTTATTTCCCCCCAAACAACTCAGATCCATCAAAACTCCCTTAAATCTTTTCTCTCTCCGGTTCTTCATCCTCCCTTAAACTCAGATCGCATCTTTCTTTATCTTTGTTTTCATCCTCCTCTGTTTCTTCTAATAAGCTCGCCTGAGGCAAACCCCAAAATCGGCTGGCCAAAGACGAAGATCTGTACGGAGCCGTGACTCTGTGGCTTCTTCAACCTGTAACTCTTCGTCTTCATCACCATTTTTCACCATTTTTACCATTTTTACCGCCCAAATCAAACCCCTCTACTGTCTCATACTCTCCTTCCCGTATACTCTTCCTCTCTTTGTCTGATAATAATAACACCACTCCTCTTACTCTCTTTGTCTGATAATAATAACGCCACCCCCCAAATCAAAATTGCTTGCTAAGCGAAGGTTGCTAAGTGATTGTTTTTGATAAGAACCAAGTAAAATTTTCAATTGTTTTTGGTTAGTTTTTTTTAATGATCGTAATAGAGTATAATAACCAAGCAGATCCCAAATTATTAGTTTCACCCAAATTATTTTAACATGCTTATGTTGAAATTAAGCTGTGTTGTTTGGTATTTGACTTGGATTTCCTTGGTTTTATAAACTTTTCTTTTGCTGAAAGTCAATATTTATTATCTGTAGTTATTGGAAAATTAGAAGGGTATTTGGTTGATTTTGGTTATAATAAGTTTTTGTAAACTGTTCTTTAGTTTTGTGATAGCTACTGATTCTGTTGAGTTTTGGCCGGACTTTGAACGGGAAAATTGATTGGAGGAACGCCTGAGGAGGCCACGAGATTTCGAACAGAGAGGAGATTCTGCACTTGTGGAGCTATTGTAAGAGGAGGTACTAATACTATCCCCCATTTTTCAATTATTTTTCTTTTCTTTTCCTTTTTTTTATTATGGTATGTGCATTAGATTTTTTGGTTTGATTTTTTTTATTAATGGGATTGTTACTAATACTATAATTTGAAGATTGAATTAATGCATCATCACTGATTTTGCTGATTCCTGGCTATGATCAAGAAATAACAAAATGGTGAAATAACAAAATGTAATCCATTCAGTTCTTTTTTGTGGGACCTTCAGCTTTAGCAGTATAGTTGACCATAAATTTAAATGATGAAATTTCAAAATCATCCACAGGTATTTGTTCAATTTTTCTCATTATTTTTTTCCTAGATGTTATTCTGTTTCTACTTGTAAGTAGTTTAATGCATATATGACTTATCATATTTTAGTTAAGGTATCTTAAACTTAAGTAAGGTATCTGTATCATTTTTTAGGATTGAATTGTCAAGGTTTCTAAACTTATACTCCTTTTGGTATATTTTGATTGCTTGATCACTCGGTTGGTTTAATAATTGAGATAAGCTCCCCTCTGGACTTTTTTTCTCCCTACTCTTCCATACTCACATTAGAAAAAGGAATTAAAAAAATTAAAAAGTGTTCAAATCTATCTATACAAAACACAACTGAATTTGAAAAAACAACATTTCCCGCTCAGCCTGTTACAAGATCAGGACCGTCAAAAAAATGAGATATATCTAGCCATCCATTAGATAAGTTAACTCCAGTGTAATAGTACTCTTACTTTCCCAAACCGCATTTCAGTGGGGTGGAACCATCTCTGCCATGTTTGTTGATGCCCTCTGCCTCTCACTAACTCTTGATTTATCTCTTGGTATTGATTAGTATTTTGATATTCAAATATATTTATTAGTTTGATCATGAAATCCTGCTTCAATTGCTTTTTTTGTTTATTTATCCCAAAGTTTTGAGGCAAGCGGGAAACTTAATTTTTTCAAAATCAGTTGGATTCTCCTTCTGAAATTAAGTCTTTTATTAGATAGCGAATTTCTCCTTCTGAAATTGTAGTGATTTGTGATAATACTCTGCTTGAATTCTTCTTTCCTTTTTTCCCTTTCATTATAAATTTCAGTTGTGTATTAATTGACAGGAATCATTTTATTGTGGATTAATTGACGGAAGTGTTTTTATCCCTAATCAGAGAGAATTCTGCTTATTGGGCATTTGTTTTTAATAATTTTGGTTTTAAATTTAATTAAACAGATGATTGGCTTACTTATAATTTGATCGCTCACGGTGATTCTTTATTAACTGTTACTGTTAGGTATATATAATTTGATAGCTCAGGGTTAATAAAAAAAATTTAGAAGTTGGGTTAATAATTTTAGAAATATAATATTATAAGTTGGGTTATTAATATGTTTATTCCATTTTATGAAGCGGGTCATTCAAGTTTATTCAATTTTATAACACTCACCTTCACAAGATTCTCATGTTTTACTCTTGAGCGATTTGATGGCAACGATTTTATAACATTTTATGTTTTACTCATGTTTTACTAATTAGAGATATTGATCGTAGTCCACATTTGGTTGTTGTAGTGCCCACAACCAACCTTTCGTGGGTCGTCGTACGAGGCTATAAAGCTTTGGTTAGAGTTGATGAAGTAGTTGTAGACTGTAGTAAAGTTGAATAAGGGGATGCAAGCCTTGCAATTTTTTTGGTCAAATCGTGTAGGAGAAGGAGAAAGAAAAGTGTGGAGATTACACAATTTTCTTGGTGACCAAGTAGCTAAATTCCTCCCTTATTGTCCCTTATTGTTCCTTCCTATAGCCGTGAGTTAGAGAGAGGAAAAAGGGAAATAGAAAGCTTCATGTATTATGCTTTGAATCATTCATAATTACTCCCCTATTTCCTTCATGTAGTCGAATTTCTCTTTCTATATTGTTTAGAATTTTGAAAATTTTCCAAGTATGGTAAAGTGATGGAACTATGAGTTTGTGAAGACTTAACAAATTGGTTTCAAAATTAGAATAATTAAGGGTAGATCAAAGCTTGGAATAATTGAAGTTGAGAAGCTTAAGGTATACATTCCTTATTTAATTTTAAGTTTAACTAAAGTTGTAGAATATATGGTTTTTATTACTAAACTTGGAATTTTGAAAGTTTAGTAGGTTGTCAGGTAATTTTAATGAAATTCCTTCATATTGATTCAAGTTCTAATCTATGTATCTACTTATACAAAACATAACAGATTTTAAACCCAAAAAAATCCCGTTTAAAGTCTATTAAGAGATCTGGACCATCGAAAAGTTGGGATAAATCTAACCATTCAAAAATCTATCTATCCTGCAACTAATTCCCCTTCGATTTCCATCCTTCGTAATCCCTTTGTCAAAATTAGACACCCTTTCAAGTTTCAGCTTTCTTACTCAGATATTCTCTCTCATCCATTTTATTCTTCCAATAAAAACACTCTAGGAGCCCTCAAAATCTATCTGCTTCTCTTCAACTTTTCATCGAACATGTTCACTCCAATTTTCCTCTCTGTATATTTGCTTATATGTTTACTGTATTTAATTATGGATATGAATTTTTAATCAGATCGGTTGATTGTTAAATTTGTATCCTATATCTTCTAAGGTAAATCTTATGGTTTTTTCTTATGATAAATTTTGACTGTTTAGGCTTTCCTAATTTTGATTTATGGGTTGTTTTGATCTCAGCTTCATGGGGTTTCTTACGATTGTACTTTTTTAATCTAATACCTAAAGGTGGTGTTTCTGCTCTTCATGGATTTTGATTTGGGGGTGTTTTGAGGCTGAGTAGGTAGGATAGCATAGGACTGGAGAGTATGGTGATCGGAATTGTCTTGGGATGTTTTTGATATTTTTGTTTTACTAATTTTTTGCTTCTTAGCTCATCTATCATTATCAGTCTCAGAATTCAGTTAATTTACCAAAATTCTATTAATAGATAATAGATAACAGAGAAAGCAATAAGGGTTTGAAGTATTGTGATATATATTTTTGTTTCTCTCTTGGTAAACCTTGACGGTATGAATAAGAAAGCATTCCTTTGATGATGTAATGTATTCCAAAAAATGCTTGCAACTTATTCCTAATTAGAGGTTCTCAACATGGATACTTTAATTTTATTTTATTAAATGACCAATCACAAGTGATATTGTTAAACAATGTAATAATGTAACATCATTTCAGACATCTAGAAAGTACTCTTTATTTATTTGTGTAATTGATGAAAAATTTAGTAACTTGCATACTAGGGTTTGAAAGTTAGGGTGGGTAGGAGTGGTATTTGGTAGCATTTAATATTGTGGAGGATCATGAAATGGAGCTAGAGATTTTTTTACTAGGAGTCATAGTGTAGATAAGTAAAAAAAAAGTTCTTGAAAATCCAAAGAAAATGAAAATGAAAATGACAGAGAGAAGATGTGAGAGAAAATACACTAAAAGAAAAAAAAGAAAACCCAAAAGGCTCAGTCTCTTTCTCACCACAATGTTCTTCTCTGATAGAAAGTACAATCAGAATGTAATTTATGCTAAATACCGAGTGTTTTATTGGTTTTAATTCTAAAGGAAACTTATTGGGTTGAGCTTGGGTATCTCTGTTCATGCAATTTTGGTGTGTAGTGTTCTTGGGACTTGATTGGATGAAGGTGAAACTGAAGCTGTGATGCTTAAATAGTGCAGGAAAGGAATTTTGGGTTTGTTTTGATCAATGGAATTTCGCTGCATTTCCTTTTTACTAGCTGAGGTAATTAAATTATGCAATTCTATCGTTATTGGTGCCTTCATTTTGGATTAGTAAGTAGATTATTTTTTGTTGTTTGTTTAGTAAATGAACTGCGTTTTGTATGAATCTGAAGCTGTGTCTGCGTTTTGTATGACCAGACTGTAACCCAAAATCCATATATAACTTACAGAGAAAGTGAGAAAGGATTGTACCAGCGCCTTGAGCACCAGCTCCTCGAACAATGGTGAGACCCACCAGAAGAGGATTATATGCAGCAGTAGAGACTCCAAATACATAATCTTGAAATGAAACCTCTGTTCCATTAAGATACTCATTATACTCATAACCATTGCTTAATCCCAAATACCCAATAACAATTACACCGCAAAAACACAAAATATTCCTCATTTATCATCTCTAATCCCACCTCTTTAATACCCAAAAATCAAAATGCTAACTTTTAACTGGAGTTGCATGGACACAAAATGCTTTTTGAATATTTTGGGATCTAAATCAACCCATTTTTTTCTTAGATTTAATAAACTTTTATGTATTCAAAGTTTCACTGAATTTCATGTAATTCTTTTAATTGTTTATTGATTCAAGTATGACATTTGTTGTTTTCTCACTATCAAGTTTTATAATTCTGTTCTTTTGCTCGCAATTTGCACAGTTATGACCCAAGTTTTGCTGTATAAATCTGTGTTTTCAATGACAATTTTGCAGGAGTGGATGCTGACAAATTATCTGTAGTGGGTTTGTCTTCAATTATTGTAAGTTGCATAATTTGTATGTTTATTTATCTTTTTCTACACGCACAAACACACATGTACTATTTATCAGACATATGTATTGTATATTTGCTATGTCAAATGAGGAAAAATGCAAGTTGCACCAGGGCATATTTGCTATATCTACCTGTTTCTCTTTTGAATTATTGCTCAGAAAACTGCAAGTAGAGAGATGTGAGGAGGAAAACTGTACTAATTTAGTACACACAAAATTAGTTTATGTTATTATTAGTTCTGGTGGTTGTAGACTTTAGTATTATTACTCTCTTTATAATACGATAAAAAAAATTTAATCTGTAATGTTAGGGATAAATTGAGTTGACAAAATAATTGCATGCAATGAAGAAATTTTGTCACCAGTATCATAAATGTAATTTATTTAAAGATAAAACTTTTACAACTCCAGTAAAAAGTTAGTACTAGGGATTGAACGAATCCGTGCATAAAACTTTGTCCTAATTCATACTTTATCCGTTTCTTGATATAAGTCGTTTTAGAATTGTGTACAGTATTAAAAAAATAATTGTATAACTTTAAATATAATACTCCCTCCGTCCCAGGATAAAAGTCCTGGTGGACTTTTCACGCATATTAAGACGATGAATAAAATGACAAAATTGCCTATAATAATGTCATTAAATATGGAGAGAGAATTAGAATAAGAAAAGTATGAGATATTTAATGCTACGTGTATAATAGGAAAATATGTGTAAAAGTTTGGTTATTAAAGGAAAATGGACATTTAACATGAGACTACTCAAAATAGTAATAAGGACTTTTATCATGGGACGGAGAGAGTATTAATTATCTATATTATCTTTATATTATAAAAAGAGTGTTATTTCTTAGCAAAAAATAATGAGAGAACCAAAATCGAAGTTTAATACTTGGAGTAATATTGAAAACTAAATAATTAATAATTACTTAAAATTCTCAAACCACTTATATTAAAATTGAGTGTCATGACTAACATAGCAGTAGTTTAACCAACTTTATACCCTACATATTATAAAGTGCACAGGTGTGTCTTCAAATGCTTTTATCTATATTTTCCAATACGCTAACACTGTAAATTTGTAAACTGAACCATTTGGATACCTTTACGAAATTATTGTAATAAGAAATTTTGACAAACACTGTGGTGTACAATCTGCAATCGCACATGCTGCAAACATTATGCGGCTGCAAACTCTGGTGCAAAGTGCAAACAAAATAATATATTCTGAGTGTTACTATTTTGATGTAGAGCAATATCTGGAGATAGATCATTGTTGAAAATAATTGATAAAAATAAGGGAATAATGCATTTCTTTCAATTATCTGTAGTGGGTTTGTCTTCAATTATTGTAAGTTGCATAATTTGTATGTTTATTTATCTTTTTCTACACGCACAAACACACATATGTACTATTTATCAGACATATGTATTGTATATTTGCTATGTCAAATGAGGAAAATTGCAAGTTGCACCAAGGTATATTTGCTATATCTACCTGTTTCTCTTTTGAATTATTGCTCAGAAAATTGCAAGTAGAGAGATGTGAGGAGGAAAACTGTACTAATTTAGTACACACAAAATTAGTTTATGTTATTATTAGTTCTGGTGGTTGTAGACTTTAGTATTATTACTCTCTTTATAATACGATAAAAAAAAATTTAATCTGTAATGTTAGGGATAAATTGAGTTGACAAGATAATTGCATGCAATGAAGAAATTTTATCACCAGTATCATAAATGTAATTTATTTAAAGATAGAACTTTAGCAACTCCAGTAAAAAGTTAGTAATAGAGATTGAACGAGTCCGTGCATAAAACTTTGTCCTAATTCATACTTTATCCGTTTCTTGATATAAGTCGTTTTAGAATTTGAAAAATAGTATTAAAAAAATAATTGTATAACTTTAAATATAATATTAATTATCTATATTATCTTTATATTATAAAAAGAGAGTGTTATTTCTTAGCAAAAAATAGTGAGAGAGCCAAAATTATATTTAATACTTGGAGTAATATTGAAAACTAAATAATTAATAATTACTTAAAATTTTCAAACCACTTATATTAAAATTGAGTGTCATGACTAACATAGCAGTGGTTTAACCAATTTTATACCCTACATATTATAAAGTGCACATGTGTGGCTTCAAATGCTTTTATCTATATTTTCCAATACGCTAACACTGTAAATTTGTAAACAGAACCATTTGGATACCTTTACGAAATTATTGTAATAAGAAATTTGACAAACACTGTGGTGTACAATCTGCGGTCGCACATGCTGCAAACATTCTGCAGCTGCAAACTCTGGTGCAAAGTACAAACAAAACAATATATTCTGAGTGTTACTATTTTGATGTAGAGGAATATATGGAGATAGATCATTGTTGAAAATAATTGATAAAAATAAGGGAATAATGCATTTCTTTCGATTCCTAATTTTCTATGCACGGGAAGTTTAAATCCTCCAGTTTCACATCAACTCAGGTACAATTAGATAGTTTCAGAACTAAATACAATGACGTTCATTTGGCAACAACTTTAGGCTATAATTGTTACCATAGTTATAATTGTCGTCATAATTATGTCATCGGCTTTATATGCTATAACGACGAAAAAAATCCGACGTCATAGCCAGTTCGTTTTTGGTTCACTCCTTATGAAGTAAAATGATGTAAATCCACCTAATTTTTTATATGGTCATTATTCAAATGTTGCGATATCACTCATGAATATGTTGCACCCAAAAATAAAATACTCAAATTACTTTTGATGTCATTAAGAAATACTCCCTTCACTTTTGCTATCATTAAGAAATAATCCCTTTTGAGAAGAGTATCAAATATATTCCATTTTTACCCATAGTGGATCCTACATATAGTAAACAAGGAATCTCAAATTTTAGACGGTGATAATAGAACATTTGATCTCTTATTGCAGCACTGGTGCTTTTCTTCTTTCCCCTGTGTCCGTCGACTTCTCGCTCCTTCCGTGGCCATCTCCTGCTACTCCTGCAATTGCTTCCAGGTACCAAATCCTAGGCAAAGCTGTGATATCTTTAATTTTGTCCTCAAATTGTGCATAATGTGGGATAGATAAATTGCATATATGTAGATTTTGATTATTACCAAACTTAAGGCCTATTATCTATACCTTCTGTGTAGAGTCCTCTTGATTCAAGTGCCATTTTAACTGTCATTCTGATTTTAATATTAATTTGTATTGATGATGCTTCAAAATTATTTGCATACCTCTAATGTGGTTGATTGCTTCAAATCAATTTTATTTTGGATTAATTGACATTTGTGGAGAAACTTACTGCTACGTTAGGAATAAATTCTTGATTGTGAAGATATTTCTACTTTAGTGTGCAGTTATCTAATTATAAGCTTAAACAAGTAGACACATCAGTAATTTACCAAGTTCACAAGTTTTTTTTGCTGTCAAACTTATTGTCTATCCTCTCCTGTATTGGAAAAATAAATAAATGACTTTATCTCTAGAGAGAGCGAACAATCTAGAAAAAATACAATAGCAATGCTATATAGGCTGAACTATCCGCTTGAACATCATTGTAATTGTCCATATTCCCCATATATTTGAGCCATTAATGCCGATGTATGTAATTTTCCAAACTACATAACATGTACAAGTGTAATTTTCTGTATAGATAGATTGGGGATTAATTGATGGTAAGTAAAAGAGAAAAAATCCCCTAAAAAATCAAATAAATGCCATATCACTTATTGTTAAGTATGGAAAAATGACAAAACATGCAGTCATGAGTAATTCTATTTAATCAATTCTAAGTTGCATTGTACAGTTATCTAATTATAAGCTTAAATAAGCAGACACATCAGTAATTTATCAAGTTCACAAGTTTTTTTGTTGTCAAACATATTGCCTATCCTTTCATGTATTGGAAAAATAAATAAATGACTTTATCTCTAGAGATAGCGAACAATCTAGAAGAAATACAATAGCATTGCTATATAGGCTTAACTATCCGCTTGAACATCATTGTAATTCCTAAATCGTATTCAAGTAATCACGTGTCAATTGTTTCGTTCTTGCGATACTACTAACATTTTGCTTTCTCTTATAAATAACAGATTTTTGTTACAAACAATATTTGTTGGCCGTGGACGTTGCCGATGGATAGCCTTTCTTTTCAAAGGTGTATGTACCAAAGATATGGTAGAGCCTGACAAATCTACAAGGTAAATGTTATTATATGTATTTTTGGGTATATATTGAAGGATACTTGGTGTAAGCTGTAAAGAATATATTTGGTGTAAGATGTAAAGTAAAGGGTGGTGTTCAACATGTTGTTTCTCTATTTTCTGCATATATGTAGTTTTGTTCTCCTTCTTTTGTAAAGTTGGGTAATTATACATGTTTATGATGATTTTGAGTATGGAATGATGTTTTTTTTTTGGTGGTTTGGATATGTATGGATGATTGTAAGTTTTTTAAACAGGTTTAGATTTTTCTGGATATCTATTTTTAAAGGAAACTCTGCCGAAATTTCTTGAAATTAGTAGCTACTAGCTTGATATTTTGGTGGTTGGATATGTGTTGATTATTGAATATGTATTAATTTCTGCATGGTATGATAATTTTGGGTATGAAATGATGTTTTTTTTGGTTGGTTTGGATATGTATGGATGATTGTAAGTTTTATAGACAAGTTTATAATTGTCTGGATATCTATTTTTAAACGAAACTTTGCCAAATTTTTTTAAAATCAGTAGCGACTAGCTTGCCCAAATTTGCGATGGCCAAATGATTTTTTTGGCTATATGTTTGACCAAATTTACTTTTTTTTGCGGTTGGGTCAATTATTTTTGAAGTTCTTATTTTATTTTAACTTTTATTTAATTAGGCAAAGGAGCTCCAAACCAATTTGGTGCACATGAACTTTTTAAGCAAGTGGGTATCATTACGCTATTTCAAAATTACAATGCTTTTATCTGTTAATGTATCAGCGACTGGTATTTAATGGACACATTTGTATGATGTATTGTGCTTAAAATAGTTTTACTAATTAATCCATGTTCCATCTAAAATTGCAAATTAAATGAAGGGAATCAATAGCATATATGTGAAGAGAAGTGCTTTTAAATGTGCTTGAAGAAAATATGAAGATCATTGGCATTGGGATTGTTTCGAATTTAATAAATGTAGTTAACTGGCCTAGGTCAAATTTATTGTTGAGTGAATGTGGATGTTGACTTTAGTTGTTTCCTTAACAAATTCATTTTTTCTTGCCCGTCTCGATTTGTAAATAATGAGTATGTAGATACAATTTGTGGCAAAATTTTTGATTTCTTTAATTTTTGGGTGGGATGTCTATCTTAATTAGAAATTTTCTTATTTACAACAAATAATTACGAAATTTTCTAATTTTTATCGAATATATACTCTTTAAACATTGTAACTCACATTTTTCATTTAGATTCATCTTTATGTATTAAATAATTACATGAATATTAATAGTGCCGGAGGCACGGGTTATCCCTAGTATATATATATGGGTTAATGGAGCTGCACAACTGTGTAGACTCCCAAATGTACACAATCTGTTATCGTAGAGTTAAGTCATTACGATTGTAGAGTATATAGTCACTCTACGATCTGAGAATTTACTCTACGCTTCTACGGTAGTAGAGTGAGTACTACTGTTCTATCAGTCAGTCGACTGTATACATTTGGAACTTACATATGTATAAGTCAGATTTTTCCAATATATATATATATATATATATATATATATATATATATATATATATATATATATATATATATATATCTAATAAAATACAAATGATTTTGAATTTCCCGCTCACTCAATAAATCATCTGGGCCGTCCAAAGTTTGGTATAAATCCCACCGTTCATACATCTATCTAATAAAATACATCTATCTATCTAATAATCTAATAATCTATCTAATAAAATACAAATGATTTTGAATTTTCCGCTCACTCAATAAATCATCTGGGTCGTCCAAAGTTTGGGATAAATCCCACCGTTCATACATCTATCTAATAAAATACATCTATCTATCTAATAATCTAATAATAATTTAATAAAATACAAATGACTTTAAATTTTCCGCTCACTCAATAAATTATTTTGGTCGTTCAAAGTTTGAGATAAATCATATTGTCCATACAGTGCCGGAGGCACGGGACCCAGCTAGTATATATATATAACGTGAAAGGGAGCTGGTAAATGGATGTATAAATGGAGCATTCATAAAAAGGATTAGCGTAAATAGCTGAACTCCAACCCTACTATACTCCACGTCACTATCCTCCCCTCCCCCTCATCCTCACCCCTCCCTCTCCCTCTCCCTCTCCCTCCCTTTCTTTTAAACCAATTCCTCCTCCATTTGTAGTTAATATATACATGCATGTTCACAAAAAGGAAAAACCAATGGAGGGCCTAATTCCATTTGTGTATAAAGCCATAGTGCAATACAAGAATGGTGGATTACTACTAACTGATCAATCACCTTCGGCATCTTACATGAGACTTCCCGGTGATTCGGGCAGGTTCCAAATTCTCCAATCTCATCTTGGTTTGCCGTCATCTTCATCGCCTTCCGCTGCCACTAAAAGGAGTACTTTATCCTCAGGAGTACTTCAGTCACCGGGCGTTCATTTCACTTCTCACCGTGCGTGCTATTAAGTCGTCGCCATTGCTGAAAGATTAATATTGATGAAGATCGATGATACAGAATTTACGTGCCTAAGGAAACCGTAAAGCGCATATATATATATATATATATATATATAGAGAGAGAGAGAGAGCGCGCAAGTATCAAGTGCATACCCCTTATCTTACCCACCCGTACTCACCTCCTTTAGCGACGGACCCGGCGACGGTTTCGGTGACTTTTAGCGACGAACAACATATAGCGTCGCTAAAAGTATAGACGACGGTTGTATGACCGAACTGTCGCCGGGTCCGTCGCTAAAAAAGGGTGAGTACGGGTGAATAAAATAAAGGACATGCACTTGATCTGGACCGTGTATATATATAAATATATATGGCAGACTTGATATATAAATGTAAGTAGATAAGTACGCAAGTGTGACAAGCTTTTATTTTGTTGGGTTTTTCAAATGGTTGTGTAATAATAAAGTTTGTGGATAACCAAAAGGGCCACGGGCTTCTATGTTGTTAGGTTGAGTGGAAAAATATGAAGCTCAAGGGATCGAAGACGGCTTTGCATG
Source organism: Panax japonicus (assembly GCA_020205505.1). NCBI lineage: Eukaryota > Viridiplantae > Streptophyta > Magnoliopsida > Apiales > Araliaceae > Panax > Panax japonicus. The sequence goes on from CM035107.1 coordinate 1,276,489, forward strand.
TGCAAATATATGGGTTGTCGATTGTGAGGAAAGTTTATCTGTTGGATGTTCAAAAGGGCCAAGCTATATTAAGTGTTATATCATCAATCTATTAGTTTTAGTTTGTGTGTGCTATTACCTTTTACTTTTAATTGTACGTGTAGATTATATTATCTTTTTTAATTTTATTTTTCCTATTATTTGTTGGAATGTTTGCCTGGTCAGACTCAGTTTCCGTTAGGGAATGAAATGGAGGAAAGAAAATGGAGGAAAGAAAATGGGTTATTTGAGATGTTATGAAAAAGTATATATATAATACACCAATCACACATGAAAGATATATCAGAAAATTTTGTTTATATATAAAGATTAATTTACTAACAATATTAATTTCAGTGACCTTTTGAGTGAGCTTGTGGTGACCTAAGATAACCAGATAACCTAAGAACGTATTATTGTATTAGTAAATTAAGACCTTGTTTCGATAAATTTGATTCGATTCGGACTTGAAATTTGACCCGATTATTTCAATATATTTGTACAGCGTTGCAGGGAATTGCCACCTGGATGCAAAAAAGTCTTCGGTGGAAATTAATTCGGATAGTGATTTTGGTAATTTTTCAAAAATAAATAAATTATTACAACAATAATTATCCTAATTTTAGAAAGAAAAAAAGAGGTCTCTTTCTGCTGTACAATACTTGGTTCTAAATAACAGCACATCACACCTATTTATAAAGCACCAAGAGTCAATAGTTATTAAGAATACTTGTACCTTTTAAATTAAACATTCATATCTCATTTTAAAGATACAATCTTTCAACCAAATTTATTTTTTTTAAGATACAGTCCTATCATTTTTTGTCTGTTTATAGGAAAGGATGGAAGTCTGTAACTTTTGATCTCTAGCTTGTGCTCATTTTAATGAATAAAGAATCAAACCTTTTGAATTTATCAAAATTCAACATTATTTGTGTACCGTACGTGTCTGAGAAATGGATATGAAGCTTGAACAGAGTAATAAGAAATGATGCAAGAGGGAGACTGAAGAATAAAGAAAGAAATATGAAAAGAAGGAAGTAAGTTTTTTTGATGTGTGTGTGTGTGTGTGAAATGGGGAACAAGAAGAATTAGATTCAGGATTTCAACTGTAGTTATCAATAAACTTGTCAAACTATAAAAGCAAAAAAAAATCAAGGAATTTAGATGTACATAGAGGGTGTTGCAATAATGTAATGCATGAAATGGTAAACTGAGCATGATTTATACTGAGGCTAAGATCCAGAACATTACATGAGAAGATAAGGCAATAAAGAACCAGGTGACGAAAGCCAGAGCTACGGAGAGTTCATATCTGCCGCATGGGATATGAAAATGAACCTTGCAGAAATCAAAGTCTCTTGCATATAAAACTGCAACCCCTGCTGATGAGCATGCAGCTGCAAGTGATAAAGTAGCAGTGACCTGCGTTTTATATAATTATTGTGATTAAAGTTGATACAGAAATCATTACATAAAGCAGTTAGATGGCTTCCCGAATCGGATAATACAAATGTGATAAATTACAACAAGGGTAGCAAGTTTGCAGATCATGCAATCACAATCAAGAAGGATGCTTAGGCTAACAAAAACAACTGTGTGCTTTTTACTACGCAACAAAATAGAGAGGATAAGGGATGGAGGATGAAAATTTAAGCTAAAGGGAACACAAGATCCAATATTAAAAGCCAATGAGACCGTTGAAAATATCCTCCAACCCCAGCAAAATTAAGGGAAACATGAAAATAAAAATCTAAAGAGTAAAAGGAAACCAAGATGAAGTTCAAAAATCCACGTAAGCCTAACATTTACAAATTTATTACGCTAAACTTCCCGGCCCTACATAAAGGTTTTCAGTTAACCGGCTAGCCAAAAATTTTACGTTAGTTTCGATACTCAGAGGTGCTGATCTAAAGGTGTAACTGTGTAAGAATGATTTCTTGTGTTGGAATCAGTCCAATCGCATCTAAAGCATTAATAATAAAATTAAAGATAAGTGATTAGGACTTAATAAAAAAAGGATATGTAAGAACCTAGCTGGCTAAGTGGCGAACTCCTTAATGATAAGGAATAATTGAGAATTTCTACAATTTTTGTGCTCTTTGGGAGATCTGGAAACACAGGAGTAGAACTGCTTTTCATTCAGCTACTCTTGACAGCAGTGCTGTGACTGCTGTGATAACTCACAAGAAAAAAATATTAAGTCACTGCTCTTTGAAGTGCAGCATCCCTTTGTTCCAAAAAACTTTATAAAGCTTACAAGATGGCGTATGCTTAAATACCTTTTCTCTTCCTGTAAAAAAATTAGCAGCCCAGAGAAGCAAATGCCTTAGTTGGATTCCCTAATGTCAGGCTTCAAATCAGTACTAATGGTCCTTCCAGGAACAAGGTTTCCACAAGTGGAGGGGTTTTAAGAAACTTTTCAGGTCACATAGTTTGCTGCATTCTCTACTTTTAAATGAGGGCACTAACATGCAGGCTGAGGCGCTTGCTTAGAAAACTGGTTTCAAGCTATGCTACGGTATTCATATCCAGCCCTTTGAGGTTGAATGTGATTTACAAGTTTTAGTTGATGCTATTGTAGCTCCATGGCAAAACAGGCATCCGAGATAGTCAAAATCTTCTTCCACCAACCTCTAAGGTGCTTCATGTTTATAGGCAAGGAATTCATACAGCAGGCTTTTTAGCTACTGCTGCTCTTGCTCACAGGTCTGATATTTTCTATCATTTTGTTCCAGAAATGTCAGCTAGTTGAGGTGCACGAGTGTTACAAGGCCGATATCCATTGTCTATATCTTTTTAGGCCTTACTATTTACTATTTACTAGTTCATAGTCCTATTGGATTTCTTTTGTAAGACAAGGCCTTAAGTTCCACCCCCCATGTTTCTGTTTTTCCTTGTATTATTATTCTTGGCACATTCCTTTAAAGTTAAAATCAAATCAAATCATCCAACTAATGATTTAACAAAAGAACAGCACTGTGAGACATAAGAAGTGCATGAAGGAATTACAGTTGAATAATGCATCATTTTGTATGCAATAACTTCTTTGGAATAAATGAAGTTGTAGCTTAATGCTAGTAGACTAGTAGTATTATACCCATATAAATAGGGAACGCTTCACATAAAGATATTGGAGCCACAACCACTAAGATGTTATTATGAAGAAATAACCAGAAAAGTTAAGAACACATATGCATCCTACCATCAAGGTAAAACTCATGAAGCATAACATATCTCACACAGAATAGAGGAGTAAATGATTGAGTTCAAGAGATAAGCTAAATACCCAATCACCAACAACAAAAATGCTGACTAGGACTGGATTTTGAAGGTCTCTCTTTATTCTTAAAGCATAGACATCAAGGCAAGCAAGTCCAAAGCTCCATAATACTTGAAGTCCCATTGACGCAATTAAATAGCTGTATCCAAACATAATATCTTGTCAGAAAAACTGAGCTACACTTGATGGTTAATGAACTGTTCCTATGATAGCAAGAAAGACAACTGTCTAATCAGTTATAGTGAAAAATGAGCAGATCTAACCACTAGTTGTTTCAAGCATGACATAAGCAGTAGAGACTGAGATATCAGAATATGAATCAACATATGTAAACAACCCTGGTACGCGTGCATTACTAATTTGCCCCTCCCCTCCCCTCCCCTCCCCTCCCCTCCCTCTCAATCTCTATCATATTTACTCAAAAAAAACTTATTACCAGACCCCAGCTCCTATCATTTTCACGTAAATTTATTTGAAACAATAGATTTTCTTTCAGGTAGAAAAAGTAAAGGACACCGACATTACAAGATGATGATAGTGGAGCCATTAACATGTATTGTATCCCAAATAATTATGCCAGACGAGTTTCCTGCATGCTTGATGGCCGAAACCAGAATATATAATCAAACAACTATTGTAAAGTTGACTCCTGCCACAGTCAGACACAACCTTCTAAATCTAAACAATACTCCGTTATTCCATAACTAGCAGAATGCCCTTGGCAACGTACGTTCCAATGATAAACCTTTAGTCCTCTATAGTATATAATATACTCTATTATCCATGATAAGCTTGTAATATGATTCAGTATTTACATTGAAGTATAGGAACTTGTTTTTCTAAAGAAATTTTGTTGAATTTCAACGATGTAAGAATCAACTCTAGAAACTTAATGATTGTATGGCAATCATCAGTCATTCGATGGGGCTATGACATTACAAAACTATGAGCACGAAGAACACCTCTACAACTTATCAGCGGCACTTTTTAGGTGACGGACATATTTCTGTGGCAATAGAGGACATCAAATATGAGATGCCGGAAAAGATCACTTAAGTAGTTTATACATGAATAACCAACAGAGTCCTTCACAAGTAACTTAATATAGTTATATCGGTTCTCACTAAAACAATGCTACTGTAATAGCAATACAAAGAAACATACAATTTAAGGAGGTATCCATTTCCCTGTAACTTCGAGTTAATAATGGTTGTAGCTGGAAAAGTACAGTTTCATTTTTGGCAAATTGATGCAAAAGTTATATGCAAATCAAACAGAACAATAGAAACACACTTGAACTCAGTTTTGATACAAAGCGTATTAGGTGGTGTTAACTGAATTAGCTAATAATATTCCAATCAAAATGTGCAGCTGGTCTCAACAATATTAAACAAAAATACAAGGATACAAACTGTCATCAAAAGAGTTATACTCCATATAATAAGTATGAACTCAGAGAGAATCAAAACAATAACAATAAACAATAAAACCCAATAAAGATTTAAGCACAAAGAGTGAAAATATACCAGAAAGCAGTGTAATTAGAGAAGCCCGGAGCAGATACCATAACTCCAATTGAAGCAGCAGCAAACAAAAACTGCCCTATCCTCAATAGCAGCCCACTCACCATCCCAGGACCCCCTATCAACTCCTTCATATCTTCTCTCTCCAATTAAATTCACTTTCCAATTCTCTCTCTCTACCTAACTTCTTCCCCTTTCAGCTGGACCCTTTTCCCCAAATTAAAGAACCCTAATAAAGACCCAAGATTCCAATAATCTTTTCTTGTTGAAGCCAAATATATACACAGATTTGTACAACTAGAACTAAAAGTATGATGACGAGGTTTGTTTCAAGAAAAATGCGATCTTGGTGGATTTAAAGAGATTTAACCACAGCCAATGAGCCAAATCAAAATCATCAAACTTTTTGGGTCAAGGAGAAGCCCAAAAAAGATCAGTTCTTGATGATTTGTTTTGTAATTTATATTTATTGTTTAATATGAGTAATTAATAGTATGTATATAATGGGGGAAAATAAGAAATTTAGCGGTAATGGAGGTTGATTTCCTTTTTGGGTTTGGCCTTTTGTGAGAGACTGACAGTCATACGTGGATTTGCTTTAGCTTTTTCCAGTGATTATTTAGTTTTACGTTATTTTGGTCGGGAAGAGTCGAAATATCTCCGTTGTCGTTTTCCTTGTACTAGAATATACTCCCCGTTCCGTTCATTACGCCACGTCAGATAGTAGGCGTATATCATATTTCCCAATACGGGAAATAATTACGTAGATTAGGTTATTGGGAGGCCTATAAATAGGTGGGGGATATGATTTTTTTTTGGTAGGAATTTGTGACTTGTCATAATTAAATTTAAATATGTTTATTTAATTATTTATTAATAAATTTTTATTTATTAATTATTTTTATTAATACTATAAATATTATTAACATAGTTTATTTTATATAAGAGATATAGAATAAAATTTATTTCAATAAAATATATATATTAATAAGTTATAACCTATTTTAAATTTGGGCGATCACAGTTCAGATTTATTTTAATTGATTTGGACAAGAAAAAAAAATAAAATTATTGAAACGGAGAGAGAATTTCATTATGTTGTACTTTCATGCAGTGTACATATATATGTTGTACTCACCAACAAACATACATTTGAAATGTTAAAAAAAAAAAATTACTCTTCCATTCCATTCGTTCAATTATTACTCTTTAAAATTTGGATCACCTCTCATTTTATTTATTATTTCCTATGTTCCTCATTTAACTTCATCTTGATTAGTTTAAATTTTTCAAAAATTTAAATTATAATTTAATTTTGAAAATATCAATTTTACACGTAATAATACTTTAAATAATATTTTTTTCATAAATGACTTTACAAAAAAATCAAATAATGTCTTTTTTTGGGTGTAAATAGAGCAAAAAATATGCATTTGATGTATTTATCTTAATAAGGTTTAAAACTCAAATGTGTATTCTTAAGCTGCAATTGCATCATTTCATTTAACCATTTGGAAACTGGAAACTGGAGACATTCTTATCAACTTCCTTCCTTCCTTCCTTCCTTCCTTCTATCTCAACCACCAAACAACTTTAATTTGTAGATTCTTTCCTTTAATAGGAAATAATAAAAAAATAAAAAATAAGAATAAGAGTTTTCTCTTTACTAAATTTATGATTATTACAAGGAAAATAAATAGTATGGTGACATAAAAGTAAAATTTAATTTAGCCAAACACACAAAATTGGCGGTGACTTTGAAAAAAAAAGCACCTTTTAATCTTCCCAAAACTAGGAATCAATGGCAAATGTTGTTATGGGTGTAGGTGACCCCTTTATCACCCTCAACCACTTGTCTTTTACCTCTGAGAATCCTACACTCAAAACATAAAGAAAGGTATTGGGATAAGCATGCAAATTATTGGTTCATATGAAGAAGAAAATTCACATACCATCGTGTTGTTAAGAGTCCTTCAACTCCTACTGGACCTCGAGCATGAATCTTACTTGTACTTATACCAACCTTTGAACATCACACAATACCAACACGTAAGATCGACAAGGAAATTAAGCTTTTACTCGAATCCTACTAACATCTCATGCATACCTCTGCCCCTAGTCCAAAACGAGCTCCATCACAAAATCTTGTGCTTGCATTATGAAAAACTGCAGCACTGCCAAGGTGAATAGCAGCAAACCCATAAGGTACCGTCAACAATTAACAAAACATGCATGTGCCACTAGTTATTTTATATCAATTGCTTTGATGATTGGGATGCAAAAATGAAGTTACCTGTCAACTTGACCTAAGAAATATTCAGCATCTTCTGTGACAATGCACTCGGTGTGGCCACTGCAAAAGAAAACAAAAGTCTCGACCTTCACCTTAATTTATAAGAATTTACTTACAAACCCAAACAAGAATGGGTGGGTATAACGTCAACATGCCTTATATGATTGATGGCAGCATCCACATTATCAACAATTTCAATTGCAAAAGCCATTGAGCTGTACTCGTGATGAAATGAATTTACATCTGAAATATCTAACAAAGCACTTGCTCGTGGTCCACCATATATACTAACACCTACAAAAGATGGATTGAGGTGGATTTGTTTGCTTTTGCCTAATATTACTTCTCTAGAAGAATAGCATGAGAATGTTTTCATCAACCATGCTTGTGCAAGCAGAAATCTGATATGACTCATTACATCAGCAATGAATGGGCCAAAGTGTGAGAATTCCAGATTCAAGCCTTACAGTGCTGGACTTGTGAAATTGCACCAACATAAATCAATTACAATGTGTGGGCTTCCTTTTCTATTTAAGATCAAATGTTACAAGTCAACTGCATCAGGCAAACCTTCATGAATACTATAACAAATTATTATAAAGGTTGTAACTTTTAACCTGGCAAGAAATAATGAATTCGTACGTCTAAACAAAATTCATAGAGGTATAAAAATAAGTCGCACCTTCGTGTTCAAGAGCAATAACAAGCTCTTGAATCCCACCATTAGTTGACAAATCCTGGTGTACAAGAAGTGTTTCCTAAGAGAGATGACAAAAATGACTCAGATAACACTGTAACACACAATTTCAACAATAATAGAGACAAAGATGTTGTAAAAGGAATATCTAGATGTGTACATCTGATAACAAGAGATACTCAGAGATAGCAATTAAAATTACCATTGCATTACAGGCTGCAGGATAATCCGTCTTCCCATCCAAGACATTTTTCTTCGCCATATCCATATTGACCAACTTATCAACATAAATATGGCAAATTCCATCTGGGCAGGAAATGGTGAAACTTTAGCCATTTAACTCTAGTTTCTTCCTGTTTCTAATGGAAAATTTGTGGTTCAGAAAGAAATTACTAACTGTTAAAAATATCTCTCACCAGCGTGACCAAGAACAGGTATTTTCGTTGAATTCTTTATTTGGGATACAAGTTTGTTGCTGCCTCTAGGGATCACAAGATCTATCACATCATCAAGCTGGAACAGATTAAATCAGTTAAAACGCGTTTTAGTCTGAAGAACCATCAACTATGCCATTACAGTACCCACCTTAAGGAGATCAGGTATCTCCTCTCTTAAAGTCACAAGTCCAATAAGCTTATCTCCAACAATATCTTGGATGGCACCAGTAATTACCTATAAAAGAAAATAATATTTGCAATGACACAATGATTTTAAGCTATAAAAGCATCCAAGGGAAAGGAAATACAAACCGTTCAGAATAATTTAGGAATAAGTATTTCTTTAAAAAATCAGACCTTGTGCAAGATTGCATTTGAGCGCCTAGCTTCTTTCCCTCCCTTCAACAGTAGACCATTCCCACTCCAAATTGCCAAAGAGGCTATCTGTTGTTTCAGTTTTGGGGAAAAAAGGAGAAAAAGAATGGTTAAAAAAAATTAGTACCAAAAGTCTTATAAAAAAAAAGGATACAGAATATACAGTACCAAAAAACTAAGGTGACATTAAGATATCAGTGTTAAGTGAAAAATATACAAGAGGATTTAATAATTTAAGGTACTCTTTCTTACCTGAACTAGTGCATCAGGTCGAGACTCAAAAACAATAAGTAAAACACCCAAAGGACATGTTTTCTTCTCCAAGATGAGTCCCTCTGCAAGCTGGACCGAAACATAGTTAGTTGATGTGACAATGTGCCTTATCATTTTCAATGATGTAATAAAAATAAATAATAATAATGATAAAGGCACATTTGTTTCATTTTGCTAATATTTCATATGTAAAATCAGTTACCACAATATGTAATATATTTGGAAAGCGTGCGTCATAGATATCTATATACGAATCTCAAACACTCACTAACCTGTCACAGTTCCATGTAAACTTCCTTACCTCTGTTTTCCTTAAAATATGACCTATGGGTTCTTCCATATCTGCAAGTGTACGAATAGAATTTGCTAGAGCACAGATCTGCAACATCAAATGAACACTATCAGAATATAACAAGAATTTTGAGGGTTACTTTCAATTCCTCAAAAGGTGAAATAATAGGTTATTAATTACATAAAATATATGTTATTGATCAAACATGAAAATTCCAGCAATAAACTAGCTATTAATTACTTGCCTTCCCAGGTTTCAAGGCCAAACGAGCTATTAATGACTCATCATATCCTGCTTCCCGAGCAGCAATAACATCAGCTTCATTCTCATTAGATATTAAACTTTCATTTGCCTCCAGTGCAGCAGCTACATCCAACAAAATTTTCCTCCTATCTTCTGAAGGTAATCCCTGCAATGCAATGCAAATCAATTATATTAGCTTAAATTAAAGTACAAGTTTCAAAAGATTATTTTTGTAATTAAAAAGTTCTATTGGTAGTTTGGTACAAGAAACCCAGGGTGTGAGATTTCTAGGAATGTGATAGCATTTACCTGAAGCTGTCTGGAAGAATCTCGTGCTGCAACCGCCATGTCACGTGCACCAACTTCAGTGATTGTGATCCATGAACTTGCATTTTGATGAAAGAGAGTACCAATACGTTCTCCGTTTAGCACCTTTATGATGTTGACAGCTGCAAAGCCGCTTCCAACATGATGGAAACATATACATGAAAAGAATTGAAAACTATAGGATCCTAGTACATTACAGATAACAACGGAATTTCACAAGGCTAAAAATTGTTGAAGTCTTTTCTCATGTAACTTTCCTGTACAACACCTTAAATTAAGTTGTTAATGTGGCAAACTAATGAGAAAGACATTGACATGTCGTCTAGACAAGCCTTATTAATCTACTAGAGATGGAGCAAACAAAGTTCAATATAAGTATGTAACTATATTGTACCAAAAGAGGATAAAAGTCAAAAGACCAACAACGCTATGTTGGTGGAACTGATATGTAATTCTGTCATAGAATGTAGTACAAGAAATTATTGTGTGTGAGATGGAATTTTACAGCAGCTTTTACTTTTGCATCCATTCCCCCTCTGCCCATCCTCGATTTATCTCCAAATGCAATTACACCTTGGTGTTTTTCTTTACAATATGTAGGCAATAGCTTTGAACGTGGATCACAAGGAGGGCCACTATAAAGGCCATCTACATCACTCAACAACACAAGAAGATCAGCTTTTAGTTCCATAGCCAGTAGAGCTGCCAAACTGTCATTATCCCAAAAGATACCAGAAGAATCCTGCAAATGGTGTCATAATCAGAATTAGCAGATTTATTAGAGATGACAAATCATCTAGCATTATCAGAAGAACGAAGTAATCCTATGCCTATAGATTTTATGCATGTGCCTGTCAACTATGTTATGGGCATGAAATTCCCTTCTAATTATTATTGATCAAGCCTCCAAACTGAGATAATATAGTCAACAATGTCGTAAATTTGGAATTAAAAAAATGACTGAACCTTTTCGACAAGTAAAATAAGGATTGGAAAAGAAAAAGTGACGGTAAGATAATTAGGAAGACTAAAACATGAAAAGCAATAGAAACAATGATTTCTATCACGAGAGAGATTATTTAGACCAACCAAAAATAAACACATAAGAAATAGGATGAGAGAATGAAAACAGAAAAAAACATATGCAATAAAACCAATCATATGCAGAGGCAGGGGTGGATATAGTGAAGTCACATACCTCATATGGAGCTTTTCTGGTACTAATTGCATCATTTTCGTTAAAAATTGGAATACTCCTCAGAGCTAACAAAGAATTCACTGTTTGAGAAAGTTGCACTCTGAAGTCTGCGTTCTTGAAATCATTATCTGTGACTACAAGTTGAGAAGAGGTCACATCCAGCTGAAAAAGAAGAGCACTTTTTAATCACAAACCGAAACTGAACCAGAAAGATCTAGGAGAAGGTATTAACAATTCTAATTTTGTTTAAAACTGCAGTAATGAACATGCTCAACATTTACCTGGCTGAGCAAGGTATCATAGAGTGCCATGAGGCCATTCTGTCCGACAGATGCACATGCCTTTCCATCAAGTTCAACCTGAGGCTTTTGGAGATCAGCAAAACTGCAAGAGAAATACACAAATTACTTAGTAGACAATGCCCTCTCCTGTTAAAATTTCATGGTTCCATCCTCTAGTAAAAGACTGACAAGTAGGACTGCCGTATTACATATAGTAGTACATAAATATGCTGCACTTCAGCTTTTATACAAATTTCGGGTAAGTAAAGATATTCAAGATTTCAACTATTTCTTAGAAACTTGAACCTTATTGTTTGGCTATCAGAAAATATAAATATCAACTATTATAGCAAAAAGAAATAACAAGAACCTGCTTTTGATTAGTTTTCTGTATTTAAGCCTTTGGCGACCTGCTCCAACAGCACCTGAAGTCACTAAAATAATTTCAAAGCCAAGGGAGTTTAACTTTTCAAGCTGCAGGCAGATCAATCGGTACACAAGATTGTCAGCAATATACTTCACCCACAAGGAATAAAGAGAAGAAGAGATTCTCAACAACTCAAGAATACAAGGCATAAATAAGAGCATAAATGTGTGATGCCTCATCTTAACTTAATATGCCTTTCCCTATTTTCCCTTTTCCTTTTTATCTTCATTTTTAGTCCGTTCCAAATTTAAGAGATACATTTCTAGTTTTAGACTATAAAGTCACATGACATTCCCAACATACCATGACGTATAAGGTAGGTAGATTGAGTACTAACATGCCAAAACTAAGTACGTACTACATTAATGTTAGGAATATGTTTGGAAAAATAAAATTTTCCTTAAAATTCATCTTTTATAAATGTATATATGATTTTGGAATTGATTAAGTCTTTGTGAAGAAACAAAATATCAAAATCTAGCTAGTTGATTCCTCTGGTTCTAAAAAAGTAGCAGCGTAAGATACTCAGTTACCTGCTCAAAAATAGCTCCTACTCTGCCGACTGCCAACCTTCCATCACTTCGCGTAACAACAGCTGTTCCTACCTTCAGCGTTTTACATAAAGATTACTGGTAACATCAAATCCCCAAACTAAAAACAAATTTTAACATAACATGTTTATCTAAAGAGAAAGATAGCAGTAATTCATCTCATGGGATACAGAATTATAAGCAGGTAGACCAATGAAATTCGTTGATATTATCCACACTATCACACAACAGTGTGTGAAAACTTTTCTTAAGGAAATTATTTCCGCAGATGCCTGTTTTGATTATCCCAAGTGGTCCTCGTGCTCTTTAAATGTGTTTCATATACAAGGCCATTTTTTGAAATTACAGGGCTTATATCATTTTTCAAGTGAATACTATACTACTCCCTCGATTGTCGTTTTAAAAGGTAAAATTTGTTCCAAAAAGTTTGTAACTTTCGAGGAGAATAAATTATTTATTTTCCTATATTACCCATACCTTCTCTCATTGTCCGTATTAATAGTTTTGAACTTCCCATAAAGGGATAGTAATGGAATTTTAAACAAATTTTACTTGATAAATTGTATTTTCTTAATCAATGTGCAAAAACCTTAAAAGACAATCTTTTATGAACGAAAGTAGTAAATATTAATTACAACAGTTGAAAACTTTTGATATACTTGTTAGAAGCTGCATAATTCTCCAGAAAATAGACAATAAAATGCAGAAACTTGATTTTTCTACAGGAAAAAAAAAACAATTACCAGTCACATTTTCGTCTGTGCCCAAATCCTCATCGTCCTAAAATAACTAATTAATTTAAAAACCAAGATATTTGGGAAATGTTAAAATTGTGAGGTATCATCAACTCACATGCATGGAATCTGGATGTGCCATAGCTTACTTATATAACTATGCACGTAAATATACATATATACATATATCTAAATATATATCCACACTGATATATATATATAATTTTTTATCACTTTGACCGATTGATATGTAAATCAACGTAAAGAAAGCTTGATCCGGTTAGCATGCAAACTTATATTATATTATTAATTTGAAGGCAGCAATGAAACCTTTACGACAACACGCTTGACGTTCTTTACAAAAGCTCGAGTAGGATCCATGGCTGCAGCTGGATACTGAGTCCACTCGTACGAACCGAGTCTGGATGGAGGGAGACTGAGTCAGACCCGTGATGGGGTTGCTCTGAGAAGAAGAAGAAGAAGAAGAAGAAGAAGAAAGAGAGAGGGACTGTCTTTTGATTGAAATAGAAGTGCTATATAGCAAATTAACTGATCAAACAATCTAAAAAAGGAAAAGATTTATATTTGGGATATACATAAAAATATGATTAAATACATTAATTATTTATATATGTATAGCGACTATAAAAATCGTCGGATCCATAACGACGAATTTTATTTTGTCAATTTTCTATATTTATACACAATAAAAATTGAAATTTTATTGCAATGTGTAGAAGGATTCGTCTAATTTTTTTTTAGATAACTGTTGATAATGTATATTATATTTTTCAGATAATTAAAGTGATATTCTTGTGATCATGTGATTATCTTATCCATTTTGAAAATTAAAAATGTGAATTATTATTTTAATACAACTACAAATCACTAATTACAGTACTAAAATCAATAATTATTTTTACTTTATTTACTAATAATTATTTGTAATAATATCAATATCCATAATTAATATAAATTAAAAATTATCTTAAAGAAATTGATATGCACGTTGATTTAGACTTGAGTCATAAAAAATATAAATTCCAGCCTTGTGAGATAGTAAAAAATCGAAATTAGATATGTACTTTCCAAGTGTTGTATAATTTACACCCTTTGTTCTACAAAAATATTTTTATATGAAAATTTTAAAAATATTAAAGATATACTTTTATTTCACATATACGCCTAAAAATAATAAAATAATACTCTATCTGTTTCAAATTTAAAGATACATTTTTTTAATCTATTCTAAAATTAGAGATACATTTAAATTTTAAGACTATAAAGTGACATGATATTCTTAATTTAACACTATCATTTTCAACATCATACCACCACAACCGAATTTCTAGTTAATGGAGAATATACTAAGGTTATATTTAAAAAATATAAAATTATCTTTAAAAAAGTCATCGTTTTATAAATATATTTTTAATTTTGGAGACTATTAGTCCCCGCTTAATGAGTCCGACATACAAATAGGAAGAGAGATAATTAATACTAATATTTAGATATTAAATTAATGCTGTAAAATTAATGTTCACTTAGAATTAATATATATTTAGATAGTTTCAGTTAACAGTTATATATGTTTAGTGTAGCATATATTAATTATCTTAATATAATTAAAAATTAAAAATCAACAAGAACAATAAATTAACTATATATAAAAATCATAGTATCCCTGCATGTATATTACATGTAAAGAATTAATAACCTCATAACTCAAATAAATAAAAAATAATAATAATAATGAGTTGTTGAAGTTTCAAAACCCCTAATAATACCAGCTAGTACATGTATTAAAACACTCTTATACTATGTTTTGAGTGTATAGACTTGAACCGCAAGCAGAGGCGGAACCAGGGGGCGAGGGGGGCATTTGCCCCCGGTAGCAGCGGCGGTTCAGGCGCAGAAGTAGGACGGGGACGGGCAGGGGCGGGGCCGCGGAGGGGCGGGGGCAGTGGCGGTAGCGGGTCTTAGCGGTAGCCACGGAGGCGTCGCTTGTGCGGTGGAGCCGTGGAGGCGGTTCATGAGGGAGGCGGCGACGGCGATAATGGTGGAGGCGGTGGTCGGTGGAGCTGGTAAGTCCTCTGTTTTCTTATCTTGCTTGCAATATGAGCTGCTGGATCTACATAGTGTAGTACTGAAATACTCCGTATTTAGTTGAACTACTAGCTAGTATTATTATTTCTGTCTGCAAATTATTCCTATGACGAGATAGAGATAGAGATAGCGGCTCGGTCTCGATCGGCTAAGACACCTCCTAAGACAAAATAAACAATTAGCTGCCACATGAGATTTAACCAAAAAAAAAAAACTTTTATTTATCTTTGTCTCTCTCTTATTTTCTTTTTCCTGAAAATAAATTTTCAGGTTGGTTTCATCTTTATATCCATCCTTTCTTCTTAAAACATGTCATTTCAATGATTATTTTTGCCAAAGTTGTAGTATTATCTCAACCGCCACCAACTAAGTGCGTGATTGGTTGGAATAGTCTACCTGCCATCTCATTGGCCTTGACTCTTTGAGACACACACATTATCTCCAAATAAGTCTAAATAATCATAAAGAAAAGAGTTAGAAGCAATAGAACATTATAGAGTCCGGACCTATTCGCCACTGCAATCTACATGTCGCTGCTCCGGAAATCGCCTTCAAATTTTGCCCCCCCTCAATTTTTGTTCTGGTTCCGCCACTGACCGCAAGGAAAAGCAATCACAAACTCCGCTGCCGCCTCAACGGCCACAATCGCCACCATGACCGCCGCAACCGCCACCATGACCGTAACTGCATGCGGCAATATCTGAGGTCATTGCCAACGTAGAGAGGTAGCTGATATAAACACCACCGCCACCACCACGACGATGATATCTTCGACGAATAGGTTTAGCAATCTTGGTGGTACCTTTGGCCTTATTTTGAGGGTTTTTATTAATCGGAATTAAAATTAAAATTGAACGAAAATTAAAGACGATAGCTAGCTTGAGGCTTTAATTGTTCAACTATAAGAAACCAGAGCTAGCGCTACCTATTATCAACATATATTAAGCGGGTAGGAATTTAGATTGAGCCAATCCCAATAGTGAAATTATTTATAGCGATAATATAAATAGCAATGTTTGCCTCACATAAAATAATAATTATGTGACGTGTATCTCTCTTTTATCCTGACCTTCTAATTATTTAATATTTATAGTGCACGAATCTAAAGCATCTCTTAAATAACATATTTTTATTAAAACTACATTATTTTAAAAAAAAAATTAAAATCAACAAGTGAGTCCGCGGCTGACATTTTTGTAAATAAAAAAAAATAAGTGGGACCACTTTTTTTAATATTATTTTAATTTTTTAAAAAAATCTTCAAAACTACGTAATTTTAATAAAAGTATAATACTATTTAAAAGAGGTATGTTATTTAAGAGGTATGTTTTAGATGCATTCTGATTATTTATATATCCGTTCTAGAGTTATGTACAAATAAGTATTAAAGGAATAATTGTATAATATTAAATATAATATATTGTATTAAAAAAAGATGACGTTATTTAAATGTTAAAGCAAATTTGAATGAAAAGGGGATTGAAGGCTTCAATTATTAAACTATATATAAGAAACTAGTAGAGTTTAACATTCATATCCGTTAGACCTGGCAAATCAAGTCCAAGCCCGCGGGTTGGGTCAGGCTCTGGGCTATAAAATTTTAGCCCAATAAAATTCAAACGTTTTTAGCATGGTCCGACACCCGCCCAGTCCGTTTGAATCAAACCAAAAAATAACATAAAATAAAGGAACAATTACATTTTTTATTACATTTTAAAAAATAATTACATAAAAAGTGTACAAACAAAATAATTATAAAAAGAGTGCATATGTAATTTTAATTACAAAAAAGAGTGCAATCTTATCCCTTTTATTTAGTTGACTGATTTAATGAGTTATTGATAATGGTCCATGATTGTAGGGATTTAAATATTATCTCTCTCATCAACCTCCATATTTTTATCTAACAAATTAATGGAGTAACTTCCTCCTCTTCTGCAACCTTCTTCCTCCTCCGCCCCCGCCAATGTTCCTCCAGCAGTCGTCCCACCTCCGCCCCCCACCACTACTCCTCCTGCCCCCGCCCCACTCCATCTCCCTCTCCGTCTCCCTCTTCTTCTCCTTCCTCTTCCTCCGCCTCCCTTCTCTACCCCCCCCGCCCACGCCCCATCCCCTCACTCCGCCACCCCCTCCTCCCCTCCCTCCGCCCCTCCCCTCCTCCTCCCCCTCCCCCTCCCCCCTCCCTCCGCTACCCCCACCCACTCCCTCCGTCACCCCCTACTCTTCCCCCCTCCCTCCGCCACCCCTCGTCCTCCCTCCTCCTCTTCCCCCTTTCCTCCTCCCCCTCCCTCCGCCTCCCTCCTCCTCCTCCTCCCCCCTCCCTCCGCCACCCCTCATCCTCCCCCCTCCCTCCGCCACCCCTCCTCCTCCTCCTCCTACTACTGCCCACGCCCACACCCCCTCCCTCTGCCATCGTCGCTCTGTTTCTGCAGTTTTTTTTATAATGCAGTGGATAGCCAAACCTTTATATCAAAGTAACTAATTCTGTTTTATTAAGTTTCCAATTTATTTTGCATGTAATACAGTTGGTAGCCAAACCTTTATACTAAGGTAACCAATTCTGTTTTATTAAGTTTCCAATTTATTTTGTATGTAATACAGTTGGTAGCCAAACCTTCGTGCAGTTGGTTGCCAAACTTTCAGACCAAGGTAACTAATTCATACTGCAGATGTGGAGGTAGATTGGTTACCTTGGTATAAATGTTTGGTTACCTTAGTATAAAAGGTTGGATACCAATTCAGTTTTATTAAGTTACCAATTTTGTTTGAATGTGATGCAGTTGGTAGCCAACCATTCATACAAAGGTAACCATTTTAGTGTTTATGAGTAACAAAATAGTCATAAAAAAATTTCAGAATAATATAGGTTACATCAATTTATTTTTAAATATTTTGTAGGACGAATCTTCTTCTTCTTCTCATTGACGTTTTGGACAATGGAGATTCGCGGCAGTGTAGCAGCGGAGTCCAATTAGGAGGGTGAGGAGAACATTACGTGCGTCATGTGGTGGTTGCTGCATTTTCATGATCAGTTATGGAATGATCGATTGAGTAATTTTAGGAGCCCAAATATTTATTTTTGTTGTTAGATCCCAAATATTTGAATTTGAATTTGAAATTATGGTAGTTATTTTCCTTGATTTTAGGTTTCTTTATTAATATGAATTGTACTAGTTTTTTGTAATATAAATTCTAGTTACACTCTTTTTGTAATTATTTAGTTGATGCACTTTTCTTGTAATTACTTTTTATTTGTTGTATACTTATGTAAAGGACCCAAATAAACATAAATTGATCTCGGCCTGCGGACCGACCCGGCCCGCCTACCCACCACAGGCTTTGGGCTGCAAAATTTTAGCCCAGCAAAACTCAAACTTTTTTGTCCCGTCCCGCCACTCGCCAGGTCTGTTTGCCAGATCTAATATTATCCGTTCATGGAAAGAGGCATTTAAAATTATATGAAAGGGGGTTGTTTGGCATCTCCAAACAGTGACTAAAAAATCTTGCAACACTTTTCTTCTGTCCAGGCAAACTAATGTATAAACACAAGACATTTTACCTGCAATCTATCATTTTAGATTAGAGGAAATACTATTTGAATGGATAGTGAGTAATTTAGAAATTTATTTTAAACTTGGACAGATTCCATGTCCCATACCTTTCACAATCCAAACATCACCATTGATATCCCAGGGATCAAAGTTTTACGGCTAGGATGAAAATTTAAGCATAGTGACAAACACAAAGTCCGTCACATTTGTAATAACAAAACGACAGGATTTCGCATGCTATGTACTAACAAGGACTTGAAATTAGCACAAACTACAAACTTCTAAGGATGAGTACTACAAGAATTCTTAATAGAAACTGAATGGACTCCGACTGCAGCCACAAATTATATGAAACTTCTATCTGCAAAGATATATCCATCTCTTTAATATGAATCATAAATGGCAATATTAGTTTCTAGTGCAATTAAAGTTCCGGAAATTTACACGCTAGTGAGTGATCTTCATTGATTAGCAGCCGGTTACTTGAGATTTTTCAGCAGCCAGACAACATTATTCTCTAGAGCATTAACAGCAAGCCCAATTCCAGAAGAATGTACTGCATTTACCTTCACAACAGCCACAATGTCCCTAATCAGAGATAATTTACAATAGTCACAACCAAATCGAAATAGTTTTAACAAAGCATGAAAAAGAAAGATGTCATCGTCTAATACAGGCACAAAGTAAATAGTATAACAAAGCATAAGTGCCCCAATATATATAAAATTTGGCTGAAGAAAATTTGAAGGGAATAGAGACTCGTATGGTTAACAAAATCGTCAATATGTTTCATTTTTAGTAAAAAATTTAACAAGGTTAGTCTACCACAAGACAGGCAAAACCGATCAACTTTTGTTGCAAACACACAAGTCCCAAGCTCTAATAGAAAAATGCTAAATAAATACTGAGTGCGAATTGTGCACATTTGAATCGGCCAACACAAGGCATGAACCTAAACCACAGCTGAATCTGCCAACGTAAGGCCAATTGATATCTTCTTTAAATAAAAGGGTTCAGGTCTGAACAACACCGATGATAAACGGCACATATAAGCGGACAAACCTTCCCGGCACACTCCTCCTTAACAAGATCCTTTCTGGGGGTCGGGTCAGTAATTTAGTAAGTACATCCCGACACGAAAGTGCCCAAAAATACGTTGGCACTTCACCAGAATAGCCCCACAGCCCACATATAATTACAAATTTCTAAAATCCCTTCAAAGGAATCATCTCGTATTCAGTATTCTCGACCACTTCTTTCCACCACAAGGCCAATATATATGAAATTATGAATTACATAATAGCACAAAAATCAGTGAGTCATAGGTCACAAGCAGGATAACTAATCTAGTGCAGATGTTGTTAATCACTGTTCTAAAAATCCTCGCTTAGGCGCTAGGCCCCCTTAGCGCCTCGCCTAGGCGCTAGACCCCCAGGCGCCTCACCTAAACTCTAAGGCGGCAAAAAAATCTCTCCAGAAAATTAGGTGGGGCCTAGGCGGGATCTATACGGAGAGATTTTTTTATTTTAATAACTACCCAAACCAGATATTGATATATTTATTTTTTTAATGATTTACCATATTCATAATACAAATTGTAATATATCAAATCACAACAAGAAGTGAACTTGAACCAACTTCAAATTATATAAATGATGATAAATTTGTAATATTTAGTTTAATTCAATATAATTCTTAAATTTATGTTTAGATTCTTAAGTTTTAATATGGAATAAAATTCTTGAAATTTTAAATTTTATTATTTAATAACAATCTTGTTTATAAATTTATAAATAAAACTAATACGTTAAAAATATGTTTGAACTTTGAACAATTGCATGTTTGTTTTTGAACTTTGACATTAGTAGCAATATAAATGTGTTTGAACTTTAAGCAAAGGCCTTTATTATCTTTATTATAGATTGTTTTGCTTTATATTATTATTTTTTTTGGATAAATGTAAATTAAAATATTAAAATTGGCTTAAAATAAAAAATCCCGCCTAGACCCTCTAGGCGCTAGGCCTACCCTGGCCTCCCGCCTTATAGAACATTGTTGTTAATCAGTGAAGGAGAATGCCATGTCAGTAACACAGACAAGACAGCTAATGAGAACTGTATCAGGTTCATAGAGCATAATTAAGGCATATTCTTATTGCCTTGTGCAAAATGTGGACCTAGCACCCTATGTTACCCTGCATTTCTTCAATGAATTTATACTAACATTTATTGCTTGGTAAGTAACTTTAGAATAAAAACATAACATGCATACAATTAACATCAAAGTAACTTCAGAATAAAAACCTAATGTGCATACAGATAAACATCAGGTTTTTCTGAAAGCATTGTAGGCTAAGTATAGAAACTTAGACAAGCATCTCAACATGGAAGATTTTCAAATTCCCAAGCATTCCTAGAATCCAGTAAAAGAAACTTGAATTTACATCAAATTTAGAGAATAAGGAAAAGTAAAGGGGCGATATTTACCAACACACAGTAGGGTCCACAGAAGTTACAGCTCGCTATAATTGCGCCAAACTGCGCGGAACTCCTCGCGGAATGTGTTTAGACGAGCTTTCAAGTTGGGCGTTCTAAAACTTGCATGGACAACGGTGGCTGAGAGAGAGACAAGTTAGCAAGACAACCAATAACTGACATACATATTAAGAGATATAACATGACAATATTAATAGAACAAGGAAAGGTAACCATACCAAGAAGGCCAATGGAAAACGCCCATAAAACGGTTATGAGGCCGCATGACACAAACCAAAGTATGAAACTCACTACATAAATAAACAAAAAATAATCAGTTAGCATCAAATAACTAATTTTTAGCCATTAAATAGGAAATTTTTGTTTAAAATATGGATTCAGAGTTCAGCCATACCAGAAGAGAAGACAAAGACAAACACCCAGCGTGGTCGTCCACATATATATATTGCTCTTTTAGCTGATGGTCGACCTCGAAGAACAGGCCTGGCAATTGCCAGAACTCACATAAGATTCTTTATCAAATACTTCTCAAAAAAAAGTATTAGGCCAATTGACTTACGTAAGTGGAGGTCTCATTTTTGCTGCTAAATGTGGAGAAAACTGCCTCACAGTTCTTGTTACCTTTTCACTAAAAGTTCCTGCAAAGCTGTACGACCTGTCGTTAGTAAAAACATTTGGAAAACTGATAGTAAAAAGTAAGCTCAAAAACAAACATTGGGCGGAGTACAGCTGGACTATGCACTAGAAAAAGTTCCCACCAAACGGAATCGAGAATTCAACACTTCTTTTTTCCCAGTAACCAACACATATAAAGTAAAAAGAAAAAGTTTATCTCCCCTAACTGCTTGAATTATATAGTTAGATATATGAAAGTAAGTTCAGGGTAAAAGAATAAGAAGATAAACCAAAGTTTCATTGCTAAATTTTGTCATCAACTTGTCACTTGCTATCAATCTTAACATTGTCCCAATCTTTTTCGTGCATCTTGTTGTTGAGAGCATAACCTATTGAATTCATTTCTAAGCTACATTTTTTCAGTGACTAAAAATAACTCAATCTATTTCAAATTTAATACATTTCGCAACCAGGCTAATCTCAGGGAGTGTTCAAACAATACTGAAAAAGAAAAGCATAAAATCCCAAATACCTGACTTACACGTGCTTCCTTCAGCACATCAAGTGCAAACAAAATTAAAATTTTATTAACTACTCTGAAGATTAAGAAGAATAAAACTAATTACAAAGGTTGCATCATTTTGGATACCATGATAAACTAGATATGCACATGCTTCATTACTGTGAATTGATCTACACAAAAATCATCTATCAAATTCTTAAATAAGGAAACATTATTTCAAAGCGTTCATATTAGTAATTATGTTAAATAATGATCCATTACGGTTGTATGGAGAAAATTGGGAGCAAAAGAAAGGATGAGAATTCATGTTTGGCTTGACAAAGAGGAAAGGGAAGAAAAAGGAGAAAGACGAAACAGATGTAAAATAGCATAACTATATCACATGTTAAAACTACAATTTCTGGAGAAAGGATTTCCTTTCTCGTTTCTTATTCAAGATACCTAAACAAGAGTTCTTTTTTGTTTCCATCCTTTTAATTCTTAGTCATCCAAACTAGAGGATAGATTGCCACGATATTTTTGTTTCCTTTTCCTCTACCTCCTATGTAAAGGTTGAAGCGATCAATATCATAAGGTAGAACAAGGAATAGTCACTTATTAATCTACTATGGGAACATAATAATCCAACAGGTACAGGTCAGCATACCTATCATTCAAAAAGGCAACAGTCAAAGCTGTCAATAGGGCAGCAACAATAGCAACCGGCCTCCTGAGAAATCCCAATCCTGTATAAAATAATCAACAGTTAGACATTCATGTATAGTGTATAAATGTAAAGTGAAATTCCTAAAGCTCCCTTACCAAGAATGAACACAATCATGATGAAGTAATTCGTTCGGTAGCTGAAAAATCAAACAAGAAAACATGTAACTAAATGATTTTCTACAGCTGAAATTCCCCTATATTGTCAAATACTAAGAATTTTGAGGAAATAAAATTAAGGTGTCCATTTCTTCCGTCTTGTTTTTTAGTCTCAATTTCTCAGCAATAACATATAAATACGATCAAAATTGGATGAGTGATAAAGCACTATTACTAACTAATTTCTACATGTGTACGTGAAATAGGAGCGAGATAAGGGAGTGGAGAGGATATTACTAGTAAAGATTACACTTGAGGCGGCTGTTCCATTTGGCGGAGGAACGAGGAACAGTGAATCTGGAGAAGAACTCATTGAGAGGGCGAGGCGGCGATGACCAATCGACCTCTCGCAGAGCTTCGATCAGATCTTCTGCAGTTACGTTGCCCCAATCCATTTTGATAAATTGATCGAGATGATTGGATTGCGAAACCCTAGACAATATTATATGATTGGCCAAAAACCCGAGAAAGACGTAGAAAATAATCCTCTTGAGATTCGAAGAAGCAAAACAGAGTTTTGGCGATTGCTATTTGATCCTCCTGAAGATAACAAACAAGAAGACTAGTCTGAATAATGCGTATGTGTACTATATTATGATAACCGACTTATGCATAAGTACGCCTGTCTTATCAAACATTTCTCTATTATTAGAACCGGTTATCATGAAGTTTATTTTTAGATAAATTAGTTAATTGATCAATATAATGCTTACACACAAACAGGTTTTATGTGTGTCAAAATTATATATATATATATATATATATATATATACACGGTCTGTATCTTAAACTCACCTCTTATCTAGCTCATTCTCCCTTTAACGACGATTTAGTCCGTCGTTATATGTTCGGTCCGTCGCTTTATATTGTTCGTCACTATATGTTGTCCGTCGCTAAAAGTTAAAACGATAGTTCTACATATAGAGATGGACTGAATCGTCGTCCAGTCCGTCGCTAAAGGAGGGTAAGCAAAGTGAGCTAGATAAGGGGTGAGATATATATATACGGTCCGGATCTTAATCTCACCCCTTATCTAGCTCACCTTGCTCACCCCCTTTTAGCGACAGACTGGACGACGATTCGGTCCGTCGCTATATGTAGAACCGTCGATATATGTTGTTCGTCGTTATATGTTGTCCGTCGTTAAAAACTAA
This sequence comes from Panax japonicus, assembly GCA_020205505.1. Taxonomy (NCBI): domain Eukaryota; kingdom Viridiplantae; phylum Streptophyta; class Magnoliopsida; order Apiales; family Araliaceae; genus Panax; species Panax japonicus. The sequence continues at coordinate 1,300,746 of CM035107.1, forward strand.
TACGACGGTTCTAAATATAGCGACGGACCGAATCATCGTCCGGTCCGTCATTAAAAGGGGTGAGCAAGGTATGTTAAATAAAGGGTGAGCTTAAGATTCGGACCGTATATATATATATATATATATATATATATATAGTCTGGCTCTCTCTAACAAACTAGAATGAACGAACTAAGAGCGAATCGACTATAATATAATATAATATAGACTAAAAGATAATCTGTGCCAAATTACAGTTTGGCAGTTTAAATTACAGTTACATTTACAATGATTATTTACTCATGTTGGTTATCAAACAAACATCCCCAAATCAATTGAGCTAGGGTTCGCGATTTGAATGAGAAGTGGAACAATGAGTGATTCGCGATTCTTAAGGGATTCAGAAGACAATGACGTTTATGGAGTGAAAGGTGTAAGACCCCAACTTATTATTAATAAAATTAAATTTCCTCTATTTATTATTTTGAAAATAGTAAGGGTTGATTTGATTAATGTGGTTAGTTATGGGTAAAATGCGCAAATATCTCAAATAAGCAAGTGGTTATAAAATATTCATTGTTGTCTGGAAATATTCGTACGACGACGCAGCCTTGTGTGGGCCACATAACGGAAAGCGATTAGATGAAGAAAACGACAAGTATAAGTTGTTTATAAATAACGGTGTAGTTGTTACCGTTAATACTGTTGAAATACTCGGTGGTTAAAATACAGTAGCACGCTATGAGACCCCAGATTTAATGAATAAATATTTAATTTTCTCGAAATAATTTTTTAAATATTATGGTGTGGATTTGATATAATGTTATAGTTGTGGGTAGTATTTATAAATTTTGTAATGTATGCAAGTTGTTATATAATATTCGATTGGTTGGAGAATATTTTTTTTGTCGGGAAATATCCGTACGACGGTACAATCATTGGTGGATCCCGCAACAGAATTATTGTCGGATTGAGAAAACGACAAAAATATTTTTATGAGAATAACGGCGGAAGTTTTACCGTTAAAAGTGTTGAACTACTCGGTAGTAAAAGTACAGTAATACGCGTGGTTGCATAGTAACACACTGTATTTGTGACGCCCCCAAAATTAGGTATACATCACCCATCTTGAGTCGCCAGATACATGGTACAGAATACAAATACAACTTACTAATACAACTGTCGTGTACAATACGACAAAACATAACTGTGAGTTTGAATACAATTATTGTCTACTAGAGATCATACAAACTCAAAAGGAGTCCTCAATACAATTATTGTCACACTATTTAATAGAATAGTGAAGACTACTAATACTATTTTCTGGTCCATCACTCCATTCCCCGACTCGTCCCAGCTATATTCTCATTTCCTGAAGAGAACATTGAAAGAAAGGGTGAGCTCAACTAGCCCAGTAAGAAATATTATGACTAAGATAATGCAGAATAAATTATCATTAGCCTTCAACAGTGTTAAACTGATAAAATACAATAACCATCAAGTTTAACTGCAGCGGAACCAGCAATCCATTAAAAGAGTCAAGTAGAAAATAAAATCTACTATCTTTTATGATTTAAAATGTTTTTCATCATCGTTATAGCTGAGACTCAGCTTAATAAATATTCCACATCATCGAATCACCCCCGCACTACGGCCAAGGATATTCTTTAGTATCACGACCACAATTATTCATGCACTACGGCCAAGAATATTTGTGTATTCATTAATGGTCATGATCATGCCAACAACTGTCCATCAATGCACTACGGGCCAATGAGGATTTTTAATTTTTACATCATTTGTAATATTACGGTCATGATTACACCGAATAATCCCTGGTCATAATCATACCAAGTCCATCTATGCACTACAGGCCACAGATGACTTTCAACAAAATATAAACATGAGGATGATGACAATGATATAAGAATTCAATAAAACAAGTTCAAGAATTATTTTATCCAGGAATTATTAACGTTCAAATTGTCAACACGATACTGTTTTGTGGTGTAAAATTCAAGAATGATCAGAAGAATATTTTCATGAAAGGATACTGGATGAAGCGCAAATATCAAGGATATTCTACTAATTTCATGGAGTATAGAAGTTAAAGTTTTAACCAACTGAGTATAATAAAGAATGAAATAACAAAAGAAATCACCATGCATGCGATAGACCGCACAAGCAGGTTATTCCAACAGAATAATAAATAACGGAACCAGGTCAGGTGAAATTCACACCGACAGGATGTTCCAACAGAATAATAAAGACGGAACCAGATCTGGTGTAAAACACACAGATAGTATATTCCAACAGAATAATAATAAAGACGGAACCAGATCCGGTGTAAAACACACAGATAAGATATTCCAACAGAATAATAAGGAATGGAACCAGGTCCGATGTAAAACACACAGACAGGATATTCCAACAGAATAATAGAAGAATGTCACCAAGTATAGGGTAAACCGCGTATACAGGTTTTTCCGATAGAATAATAAGAAATGGAATAACATAAGGATTTCACCAAGTATAGGGTACACCGCGTATACAGATCATGTATAGGGTATGCCACTTTTACAGGTTATTTCAACAGAATAACAAAGAATGGAATAACATAAATTCTCTTCAAGAAGAAAGAATAACACCCCTTACTTTATTTAGGAGATTGAATACTGCAGTAGTGTAGTAACCGAATACTCTTCTTCTTTCTCTCTTATTCTCTCTATACTTTCTCTCTCTATAGCTTGAGCGAATTCGTGAAAAATAATGAAGCCCTAGGCCTCTATTTATAGAAGATTTATTACTATTTACGAAAGTATTTACTATTTACGAAGGTAATTACTATTTACGAAGGTAGTTACTATTTACGAAGGTAGTTACTATTTATGAAGGTAATTACTATTTACGAAGGTAATTACTATTTACGAAGGTAATTACTATTTATGAAAGAGACTCTTAGATGATGACATATGGCCCCCCCATAAATAATTAAACTTACCACAAACGTCTAATAATAGACTCTTTATATACATCAAGGATTGAATAAAAATGATCAGAAATCATTTTATTTTTTAGTCAACACATATTTAATCTTTCAACAATTATTAATCATTTATAACTTGTCGTCTCAATTATTGTTTAGATAATATAACATATTATACAGATGATACTGTGACAATAATTGAATCAATAATATAAGAGATATGATGCAGCAATTATTGTAGCAATAATTGAGTATAGCTGAGTGACTTCTCACGTAAGCATCAATAATCAAAATCGTGTGCTACTATGCAGCAACGCGTATTACTGTACTTTTACTACCGAGTAGTTCAACAGTTTTAACGGTAATACCTCCCCCGTTATTTCATAGAAAGATAATTTTGTCGTTTTCTAACTACAATAATATTTCCGTTGTGGGGTCCACCAATGATTGTGCCGTCGTACGAATATTCCCTGACAAAAAGAATATTCTCCGACCAAAAGAATATTTTATAACAACTTGCGTACTTTGCAAAATTTATAAATATTACCCACAACTATATATTTTATCAAATTTATTCCATAATATTCAAAAATAATAATTATGAAAATTCATCTTTATTTATAAAAACTGGGGTCTTACAGTATTGATTATTAATGATTGCGTAAGAAGTCACTCAGTTTTGTTTTATTAGTATTATTAATGTAATAAAACAAAAAAAAAATTATATAAAACAGAATACTTTTATAAAGTTATTTGTTTTATTAGACAATAGTTAGAATATATTATATTTTATTATGCATAGTATTGCATAGTGTCTGCATAGTATTTTGCATAGTAAAATCTTTTTATATAAAATATAATACTTTTATAAAGCTATTCGTTTTATTAGATTATAAATAGAATATATTATATTTTATTTAAAAGATTTTTTTTATTATAATATTTTATTAAATCAATCTGGACCGTCCGTTTAAAAGTGAATCAATTTGAACCGTTCATAAATTAATTACTATGTAGTCCATTCTCCTATAAATAGAAGTTCATTCCTTCATTATTTCTTACGAATTCACTGAAACTCTAGAGAGAGAAATTATAGAGAGAAAAAAGAAGAGAAGTCTGCTACCTCACTTTTCCTATATTCAGTTTCTTCTAAGATAAGGGGTATTATTTTTTTCATATTCATGAAGAGAACTTCTGTTATTCCATTCTTTATTATTCTGTTGGAATAACCTGTATACGCGGTCTACCCTATACTTAGTGATTTCTTTTGTTATTCCATTCGTTATTATTCTGTTGGAACATCCTGTTTGTGCGTTTTACGCCGGATATGGTTCCGTCTTTATTATTCTGTTGGAATATCCTGTCTATGCGTTTTACGCCGGACCTGATTCCGTTATTTATTATTCTGTTGGAATAACCTGTCTATGCGAAGTACCGCATGCATGGTGATTTCTGTTGTTATTCCATTCTTTATTATTCTGTTGGAATATCCTGTTAGTGCGTATTACGCCTGACCTAATTCCGTTATTTATTATTCTGTTGGAATAACCTGTCTATGCGAAGTACCACATGCATGGTGATTTCTTTTATTATTTCATTCTTTATTATACTCAGTTGGTTAAAGTTTTGACTTCTATACTCCATGAAATTGGTAGAATATCCGTAATATTTACGATTCATCCAGTATCTTTTCTTGGAAATCTTCTTATGAACATTCTTAAATTTTACTCTACAAAGAAGTATCACGTTGACAATTTGGACGTTATTAGTTACTGGATAAATTAATTCTTGAACTTGTTTTATTGAATTCTTATATCATTGTTATCATCCTCATGTTTATATTTTTGTTGAAAGTCATCTGTTGCCTGTTGTGCATAGATGAACTTGGTATGATTATGACCAGGGATTATTCGGTGTAATCATGACCGTAATATTACAAATGATGTGGTAAAAGTCCTCATTAACCCGTAGTGCATTGATGAACAGTTGTTGGCATGATCATGACCATTGATGAATACACGAATATCCTTGGCCCGTAGTGCATGGATAATTTATGGTTGTGATACTTATGAATATCCTTGGCCGTAGTGCATGGATGATGTGGATTATTTATTAAGCTGAGTCCCAACGATAAAAGTCATGAAAAATCTTTTAAATCATAAAAGATAGTAGATTTTATTCTCTACTTGACTCTTTTAATGGATTGCATGTTCCGCTGCAGTTAAACTTGATGTCTATTATATTTTATCAGTTTAACATTGTTGAAGACTAATGATAATTTATTCTGCATTATCTTAGTCATAATATTTCTTACTGGGCTAGTTGAGCTCACCCTTTCTTTTACTCTTCTCTTCAGGAAATGAGAATGTAGCCGGGACTAGTCGGGGAACGGAGTGACGATCCAGATGATAGTATTAGTAGTCCTCACTATTCTGTTAAATAGTGCGACAATAAATATAATGAGGACTTATTCTAAGAGTGGATATTGTCTAGAAGACAATATTTGTATTAAAACTCACAGCTTTCTTGTTGTATATTAAAGAATGTATTTGTATTCTGTACCATGTATTTGGCAACTTATAATAGGTGATGTATACCTATTTTGGGGGCGTCACGGTTGGTATCAAAGCTTAGGGATATGATCTCTGGCTAAGATGTGAGACAAGAACTATGAGGGGAGAGATGAAAAATTCCTTCGCTAGTATGACATACCTAAGTTTATTTGGTATTTAATTGGCCAGTCAGAGTATAGGGATAATATGTGACATGTTAATTAACCCTTGTTTTGTAGCAGTATTTGAAAATGGCATCCGAGAATGTTGAGAACATCAATGGAGCACAGGAGACCGTTGAGTCTCCACAGATCAATAACTAGGATAATGTGCAACAGGATGGCGATAATCCTCCTGTAAACAACAACATTGATCAATTGACGAATGACGGTACGTTTAGGAGCTTTTTAGAAATCATGCAACATCAGGCGAAGGAGGCTCCTGTTCATAATGCAGGTAAAAATAATGGCAACCCACGGTCGGTCACCGCTAAACAATTCAAGGAGCTGGGACCACCGGAGTTTTTGGGAAATCCAGAATCACTTAAGACAGAGACGTGGTTAAAGCAGATCACCAAGATATTTGATGTCTTGGGATGCTCCGAGGAGCAAAAGGTTCCATTCGCCACCTTTATGTTGCGTGAAGAGGCAGATTACTAGTGGGAATCTGTAAAATATACCCAGCCTGACGCACTCAAGATGTCTTGGGAGAAGTTCCAAGAGCTGTTCAATGACAAGTACTTTCCCGAAAGTATTCGTCACATGAAGGAGGTGGAGTTTATCAAGTTGGAGCAAAACATTATGACCGTATCGCAGTACGAGGCTAAGTTTGCGGAGTTATCCCGGTTTGCATCCCATTTGGTCGATAATGAGGAGCGAATGACGCAAATATTTCTAAGAAGTTTGAAACCCAATATACGTCAATACCTCATTTCTCACAAACTTTGTTTATATTCAGATGTTGTGAATAGGGCTCTGTTATTGGAGCGCGATAATGAGTCAGCACAACCAAAAGGCAACAACCAACAACATGATAATAATTGTACCGGTGGCAACGGCCATCAGAACAATGATAACCAACGTGGGGGAAATTATCATGCCAAGAATGGTAACCACTTCGGTGGTAATCATGGCCAAGATAATAGAAGTGGAAATTTCAAGAAGAGAATGTTCAATAATGATGGAAAGACAGCAGTATTAGCACCCGTTTCAAAGGAAGAAGAACGACCACCGGTCGTATGTTTCAAATGCGAACAGGAGGGACACATCCATCCAAACTGTATGCAGCAATCCAAAGCGTGTTTCAATTGCGGAAGAGAAGGTCACCTAGCTCAATTTTGTCATGTAGTGAAGTCAAGTCCAGTTGATGTGGTAACACCAAAGGATGTTCCAGACAAGTTAAAGCCGGTAGTTTAAGTGAGAGTGTTTGTCGAGGAAGCCGGACGAAGTTGTCACGGGTAAGTTAATCATAAATGCTTACGAAGTTTATACCTTATTCGATACCGGTTCTACCCACTCTTGTATTTCACCTAGTTGTGTTCAATGTTTGAACTTGGCTATTGAGAAATTAGACTTTGACTTATCTGTTAAAACTATGTTAGGAGAAACCTTTGTTACATCCATTATTTATAATTCTTGTTTGATTCAAGTCGACACTTTCACGTTACCTGTCGATCTGATCTCTTTGAAAATACTTGTCTTTGATGTGATTTTAGGAATCGATTGGTTAACTACTCATCATGCTAAAATTGATTATTTTTGTAAGATTGTTAGCTTTTATATTCCTAACCAACCTGTTATACGAATTCAAGCAACCGAACCACTAAAGTCAATCACTGTTATATCAAGCCATAAGTAAAGATCCTCGATCCTTTCGTTGTTGACTTCCTTGTGTGGAATGCACCGAAGCCAGACTTTCTGTAGGCGACATCGAGAATGAAGATGGCAAGTTGATAGGTATCAATGTGACCTACTATCCAAGTCTTGGATGATGGTCACAGTTTTGAATGATATTTCTATCGTTAATAAATTTCCTGACGTATTCATGAAGACTTCCTAGCCTACCCCTAGAGCGTGAAATCGAATTTTGTATTGACCCCAGTACAAAACCCATTTCTTAAACCCTCAAATATTTCTTCAACTAAAATGAACGTAACATGCGCCAAAGACGTTGACTCGAGCTGTTGAAGATTACGATCGTACCATTCAATACTATCGTAGGAAAAGTGAACATGGTAGCTGACGCGTTGAGTAGAAGATCGTATGCGGTTACAAGTGCGAATATACGAACCCACGTGAATATAACGAATATACGAAAATTACAGTGTATGATGCTTTTTGTTAATTGGCATGTTCAGTCAATTGTTTTGAATTGCCTCTAATTGTGACATGTATTGGGAATTAAATACTTAATTGAATGGCAATAGTAGTTTTCTGGACACTGTCTTTGAATGAAGATGTTGTAAACCTGTTGAATTTTTATTATTGTGCATGTGTGAATTGGTGCAAGTTTACAATAAAATGGTTGGTGTGCAAGTTATAATATCTGTTGCACATCACTTGCACACCAACCATACTGCTATAATTACAAGCCCTGCATTAATGCACAAACCAGAGGCATTTCACAAAGTAACAAAAAGTTGTTATTGCCATTCAATTAAGTCATGCATTAATGCTTTAAGCTACTATTTTTTTAGTCAGAGTACTACCAATACATACATAGCTTAGAAATTTACTTGTGGGGAATTTCATCCTTTGTTGAGATGAACATGAAATAAAAAATCACAACTCAAGTTGCAGTCAACAGACCCTTTGCAATCCTTGCCCTAATTCTGCACTCCTTCAGTTCATCTTTAAGAGCTTTGATTTCAGCATCCAAATTCTATAATCTTCTAATTAATACAGGTATTACTTTCTTTGAACGCTCACATATTGGAGGATCAACCCAAGCGAAGAAATTATAACCACCGTGCCCATCTTCACACCAATCTGGACAACTAAGAAATTTTCTACCGGCATTGTTTAAGCTTCTCCAAGCCGTCTTCATCACTGATTTCTTCATACACCAACAATTTCGATCCATGAGCCCTAATTTTCTTGATCGAATTTCTTGTATTTACAATCTAATCGAGTTGTATGTATACTACTGAATCACTTTAAGCTTTAGTAGCTTGTTCCAGCTCAATGTTGGAGAAGATAAGAAGGAAAAGACTTAAACACCCCTCAAAATTCACACGTGTTCCTTAGTTGGTCACTTTTGACCTGTTAACTGACGAAAATGTGCTTTCTGTTACGTTTAATTGAAGTTCGGGGGTGTACTTATACACCTTTTTCAATTTGGGGTGCAAAATTCAACATGGAATAAGGTTGGTTATCTATATTTTCGGTTGTGATAATGTTGGTTATATATTTCTTTGGTTGTGATAAAGATTTTTATTTATATCTTCAGTTGTGATAAGGTCGATTATCACAACTGAAGATATAAATATCTTTGGCCTGTAGTGCAAAGATGAATGACTTGCTGATGAATGACTTGCTGATGAATGACTTGCTGATGAATATCTTTGGCCTGTAGTGCAAAGATGACTTGTTGATGAATATCTTTGGCCTGTAGTGCAAAGATGACTTGTTGATGAATATCTTTGGCCTGTAGTGCAAAGATGACTTATTGATGTATATCTTTGGCCGTAGTGCAAAGATGAATTTATTAGTATGATTATGAACAGGAACTGTGATTTGGTATAACCATGATCTTTGATATTTCAGGTAAAGACAAGTGATAAAAATTATCTTTGTCCTGGATGAGAAAAGGAATTTAGAACAACAATTACGATTATGAGTTATACATGTGATTGTGAACAGGAATTGTTGATTGATGTTACAGGGATAAAACATTGTTGATGGATTTTTAACATGGAAAAGATAATAGACTTTATAGTCTATTTGACTCTTCTAATGGATTGCTCGTTTCGCTGCAACTATGGTTGAATTTTTTATCATATACCATATGTTCTAAATCTCTGATTTATTACTGTTGAAGGCTATTGATAATTTATTTATCTTTAGTCATAACATTCTTTACTGAGCTAGTTGTGCTCACCCTTTTGCTTCACAATTCCTTTCAGGTAATACGAGTGTAGCTGGGTCGAGCGGGGGAATAACAAGGGAATAGAACGGTGGTCTATAGATGTTGAGGGTGAGGTGAATTTAACTTGGAAGGGTGTTTTGCCACTGTCATACAAGATGTCTAATGACATACCACCTCGTGTCATCATAAGACATGGATGTGCTCATCCACTTGCTGAGTATATCTACCAACACTATCTATATGATCTCGGAGTCTATTTGGAATATAACTCTCAATTAGAGACAGTGGAGATAATGATATGTCAGGAGAAGACTTGCCATTGAGATGAACATGAAATAAAAAATCACAACTCAAGTTGCAGTCAACAGACCCTTTGCAATCCTTGCCCTAATTTTGCACTCCTTCAGTTCATCTTTCAGAGCTTTGATTTCAGCATCCAAATTCTATAATCTTCTAATTAATACAGGTATTACTTTCTTTGAACGCTCAAACATTGGAGGATCAACCCAAGCGAAGAAATTATAACCACCGTGCCCATCTTCACACCAATCTGGACAACTAAGAAATTTTCTACCGGCATTGTTTAAGCTTCTCCAAGCCGTCTTCATCACTGATTTCTTCATACACCAACAATTTCGATCCATGAGCCCTAATTTTCCCTAATTTTCTTGATCGAATTTCTTGTATTTACAATCTAATCGAGTTGTATGTATGCTATTGAATCACTTTAAGCTTTAGTAGCTTGTTCCAGCTCAATGTTGGAGAAGATAAGAAGGAAAAGACTTAAACACCCCTCCAGATTCACACGTGTTCCTTAGTTGGTCACTTTTGACCGGTTAACTGACGAAAATGTGCTTTCTGTTACGTTTAATTGAAGTTCGGGGTGTACTTATACACCTTTTTCAATTTGGGGTGCAAAATTCAACATGGAATAAGGTTGGTTATCTATATCTTCGGTTGTGATAATGTTGGTTATATATTTCTTTGGTTGTGATAAAGATTGTTATTTATATCTTCAGTTGTGATAAGGTCGATTATTTATCTATATTTGGTTGTGATACAATTGGTTATCTATATCTTCGGTTGAGATAAGGTTGGTTATCTATATTTTCGATTGTGATAAGGTTGGTTATCTATATCTTCATTTGTGATAAGGTTGGTTATATATATCTTCGGTTGTGATAAGGATGGTTATTTGTATTTTTGATTATAATAAGGTTGGTTATTTATCTATCTTCGGTATTGATAAAGGCGATTATTTATCTTAGAGTTGAATAGAGGACTAGGTGGGTGGGTGGGTGGGGTGGGTGGGTGGGTGGGTGGGTGGGGGCAATACTGAGAGCCAAAAGTTTTGGTTCAACGTATAGTATTTGGGTGTGATAGTTCGTATTCGGCATATACAGATCTTTTGTTGGTATAAATTTGTATATTCTCTTATTTTAAATTCCTTATAAATACAAGATTGGGGGACAATGTTGGGATGTAATTATTTGGGTCTAGTCAAGGTCTAACCCAATTTATTTAATAGTCCGGATCTAGTGTTGACCCATATACGTTTATTTTGACAGCTTGCTCAAATAATGAGAGAGTACTTACTAAAGTAAGATCGTGTTTCTTTATTTAGCACGATAAAGAGATCATTTGGGAAGGAATCGATCAACAATAAGCAAGAGTTTGGATAAAACACAAATAAATAATTTGTTCTCCTGTTATTATCTTATAGTGAAATTTATAAAGTATGCGTTAGCTATACAACATGAAGTTTATTTTATTTTATTCAATAATATTTAAGCTAAGTAAAAATTTTCGATGGTCAGAATGATCCAGAAATGAGATTTTAAATTTCTTACCCAGAATCTCTTTAAAACAAAAAAGAAATAGAAAAAAAAACACTTTTAACTAAAAATAAAATGAAAGATTAGTTCATAGTTAAAAGCTAAAATGCAAAAGTTGAGTATGACTACTCGTATTTCATATTATTAGTCTTAAAAATCAAGATGTTAAAACTTGAAGATCAAATATGTAAGATGATTTTTAAAAGAGAGTAAATAAAGTTGAATATAGATACATTCTTGAGATAAGTACAAAACAAAAGTGAATTATGAATAGTAAGTTGTTCAAGTTCATCCAATCCAGTGACAGCCACCACATTGGCTGCGACCACCAACAATCAATTGTACACGCACGGGCACGGCACATCATACCATATAAACCCCCATCAACCAAACAACAATAATAATCTTTTAATCCTTCTCTCTCTCTAACCTCAAATCAATTATTAGCTTCTTTCTTTTTCATAGAAAATTAAACCTCAATTATTAAAATTTAATCACCCCCATCAAATCATCTTTAAAATTCATCTTTAGAATTTTCAACTTCTGTTCTTTCTTTAGCTGGATTGTTTCTGGTTCAGTTCTCAATTTCAGGCTCCAATTGGGGGTTGGTTTTATACTTTTTCAATTTAGGGTTGGTCGATAATGGCTCAGTCATCGACGAACCGAGTTCGAGTAGTTGGGGATTATTTGGTGTGGAGACAAATCGGGTTTGGTTCGTTCTCGGTGGTGTGGCACGCCAAGCACAGAGTCCATGGCACCGAGGTGGCGATCAAAGAGATCGTTACTGGACGATTAAGCAAGAAATTGGAAGAGAGTCTCATGTCGGAAATTGATATATTGAGGAATATTAATCATCCTAATATCATTCAATTATTCGATATGATTCAGGTATTTATTTCTAAGTACCTTTTTTTGGGTGCAAATTTCAAGTACTTATATTTCATGTATGCTGAAATAACAATCTGGGAAACTGAGGAAAACGAATGAAACTTTGAATTATTCGATTTTTAAGTTGGTATTTTGAATATAAAGAAAGTTAAAAAATTGAGAAAAAGAGTTATTTTTTCTGAAGAAATGAAAACCAAATCACATTAGTCCTGTGCAGAATTAATTAGGTAGAAATGGGTTATAATTTAATCATAACTGAAAGAAAGGTATGAACATGAAATTGTTTATGTTTAATGCTGACTGATTTTAACAATTGGAGAAATTCACATGACAGAGTCTAGCAGTTTGATTAGCTTCTTCAAACAACTTTTTCCATTATTTTCCTTTGTCTGGATAAGTTGATGGGCTTATGTCTATGGCATTTTTAAACATGATGGTTACTTGGGTCAGGACCTTTGCTTGTCTGTGTTTACTTTTGTTTACGTGTTCATTCGGATGGAAGTAATGCACTGTGCCCACCCATATTATTTTCTTTTTAAACTTTTTGTTCTGCTTGTGTGCATGAACCGATGAGATGCCAAGACATGTTGAGTATTTTGTTTTTCTTTATATGGGGGAATTATTTGATTACGAATTCTCATATATATGGCACTTAGGAACCAGGAAAAATACATCTTGTATTGGAATATTGTGAAGGGGGTGATCTTTCCAAGTTTATTCAAAGACGTCATGGGAGAATCCCAGAAGCCACAGCAAAACACTTTATGCTGCAGCTTGGTATTTGTCAATCTTTTCAATTTTCTGTACTTTTAACTCTCTCTCATTTAGCCATGTCAATAATTTTTATACGTTTTCTATTCTACAGCATCTGGTCTTAAAATCCTTCGCGACAATAATCTAATACATCGAGATCTGAAGCCACAGGTTTGTTTCAGTATTCCACGTGTTACATTTGACCATTTGAATTTATTAAGTGACTTTTGGTTGGTTGATATTTAGAATTTTCTTATAAGATATACAATTTGAAATCTCGGTATATCTTTTGTTTTTCTACGTCTTGTTTCTCTAGTCAAAGGCAAAGCTATTTTTGAAGAGCCATGCGGCGAATATACAAATATTGAAGTTTTACTCCTTCTGACTCCCACTTTGTAGGTTAACTAGTCATTTGATTTTATTTGATGGTAAAAACAACTTTGAAAACTATTGAATGGATTATGCAAAGCAAGTGGTTTAGTTCATTAACAATTCTGATTTCATATTCACTTGCTCCCTTCAACTATACCATCTAGCATCCTTTGTGAAAGCATCAACTTTTTCTCACACTAATTAGGTTGTTCATTGGTATCATCACTTGTTATCATCTTGTATATCTTGATGCTCATAAGTTTCAATCTTATGCATTTCTTCCTGAAGTTAGGATTCTGGTTGCTATAAAACAGTTCTTTGCGTCATGGAAATAGCAACGCGTGAAAAAGAAAAACAGTTCTTTTTGAACTTGATGAATACTCATAGACTGCAGACCAGTTACTCTTAGTACAAAAGTCAATATATTTTATGTTCAGGAGATCATATATCGGTTTTTATCTGTAATGAGTTACACTTCTCCAGGAATGGCTGAAAGTATTTTGGTGAAAAAGGGTTTGTATTTCAGATATCTTCTTAATGCAAATAGGTGGGTAAGCTCATTTGATAATAATGTATTCCATTTGTGATGTACCTTATTTTGATACAGAATCTCCTTCTATCAACAAATGCTGACAACTCAGTTCTAAAAATTGCAGATTTTGGGTTTGCAAGGTAAAATTATATTACCAACATTGTATATTTTTCTGTCTTCATTAATGGCGTGTATATGCACCTTGGTAATATTATTGTATTGTGCTCAGTGTGTGTGTGTCATGCAGAATATTGTTATTTAGCTACTTCCTGCTTTTACCTACTTGTCAGTCCTTTATACAAGTATAATTTGGCTGAGTGATCGTAAAGGTGCTATGTCTTAAACTAATTTATCTTTGATTTTCTAGTATTTAAACTCCTTGATTTTTAAGTGAAAATTTTCACGACTTTCTAACTTAGGTCTATTCTTATTTGATATGTAATCCTCTTTTTATATATTAATAAACTAAAAATTAAACTAACGAAGTTGTTTTCTTGTTTATAACTGTAATACTAGTAAATAGTATATATACTGATTTAAACTATTGATTGGGGTTGGCATTCTTATCAGTTTATGACAGTTGCAATTTTTTATATTGACATTTAAATTCAAGGGGTGAAAGAAATGACAAAGGCCTTGGGGAATGACCTAAAGGCCAGTGGTTCTAATCCTCATAGTAGGGGCCAAAATTCCAATTACTGCATTTATCTTTCCCCAAGATTTCGATTTCAAATTCCAAGAAGTGAGGCTTATTTTCACAAAACTTTCCTCTTTGTTTAAGAACCTTATACCTTTTATTTATTAGTTTTTTTTCTCTCTTACCTTTTTCTTCTCTTGCTCGACTAGGCTAATTGCACCTACTGCTTGAATTTTGATAATCAAACTTAAACTTTCTTTTGGTAGATCATTACAACCTAGAAACCTTGCTGAAACATTATGTGGTTCACCGCTCTACATGGCTCCAGAAATAATGCAACTGCAGAAGTATGATGCGAAGGTGACGGTACTTTCGGATAAACGTATTCCTTTAATTTCTTTTTCTATTTTTTTTATTTTCCATAAAATCCCAATAACCTTGAACTATAAACACAGGCAGATCTCTGGAGTGTTGGTGCCATTTTATTTCAGCTTGTAACAGGGAAAACTCCATTCACGGGAAACAATCAAATACAGGTTTGCTCGCTTTATTGACTATAACATCGCATGTAGTTCTATATATTACCTGGTTTTAGTACATTTAACCTGTGATATTTATTGTTTCAAGTCCATGTATGAATACTATAGCCTAGATTGTATTTCCCTCTTTTATTCTCATCGACTTGGTTCAGAATTTCTTTTCTCATTTTTGATGCAGTTGCTCCAGAACATAATGAGGTCAACTGAATTGTATTTTCCATCAGATATAACGGATTTGAGTTCTGATTGCATAGATCTGTGTCGAAAATTGCTTCGGCGTAATCCAGGTATTCTACGAATGTATCTTGATATTGGCAAAGTCAAGGAAACAGAGACGGACTCATTATAAAATCCAAAAGCATAACTTTCTTCTTGAGCATGACGAAGTCCTCTTTTTTTGAACTTGTAATGCATGAAGTCAGATCTTACATATGGTACTGGTTACTTCCCTAAATATGTATTCTGCATGTTTATATGCCTACCAAGTAATATTCAAGTGCATGGTATGGTGTGTAAACCGAGCAAAAAATGTATGAGATTCCCTAATATAAGGAAAAAGGATTAGTAGACTTCTGAATCTTGTTCTGCGTATCCACCAGGTTTAGCAAAGAGCCCTTATCTGGCGAGACATTGAATTATTCTGTGTTTCCAACAGTTTTTATGTTAATTATATATGAATCAGTAGTCAATAATTTCAGTACATTGTAACCCATTGTGCTCTTAATGTTTGAGAATGCCGTTATTTTCACAAAGATATGTTTTAGGCTGGTATAATTTAGATCACCTGTCTGGTAATTGGTGAAAGGTATCAATTAAGCTGTATTTCTCCCTGCCAATGGCAGATGCATATACTTTCTCCAGTGGGGGCATCACATAGCAATCACCAATTTAATTGTAAGAAAATAAATAATGTTAAATAATCAAATATACGTATGCAACATTTCTTACGTAAAACAATATTGAAACTTGAAAGAATAAACTTTGATAAGATACTTACCAAGAAACAATATTATACAAATAATAAATAGTACATAATGTTTTAGAAGTATAAATGAATAATGAAACTCAATTTATTATCTTGTCTTTGATTATTTTGTTTTTCTTAAATAATAGAAAACCTATACAAATTGATAAAGCAACTACTTAAGAGGGTAATTTGGGCAAAACTATCAAATAATAGAGCTTCAACATAAGTGTTAGATTCCAGGGGCTTCATCAGTAACAAATTATTGGAATTTGACCCCGTGAATTTATTTTTTGACAAGTAACCCAAGATTTGTACTTATCTCATTTTATCTCCTAAAATATAAATGTACTAGTAATTGTCCGTGCCTGAAGGCACGGCGTAACAAAAAATTAGATTAAAATTCGAAAATACTTTATTACCTAAAGATTCTTTGCAACTTAAAATCAGACATAATAATTATCATAATTTACCACACTACCACAATAATTAATTTTCCTTAAAATAGATATCCAGAAAAAATTAATCTTGTCTACAAAATTTAAAATTATCAATAAAAATTATCATAATTCATCACACCACCACAATAATTATTATTATTGTTATTGTTATTATTATTATTATTACTATTATTATTATAATTTTAATTATAATTATTAATATTAATTTTATTATAATTATTATTACTTTATTACTATTATTATTATTATTACTATTATAATAATATTATAATTATTATTATTTTGAATTAAAATTAGAATGAATCTGAACCGTACTTATGCTTTCCCGCTCAAATCAATTAGAATGAATCAGAATCTTTATTATATAGATTATTATTATTATTATTATTATTATTTCTATTACTATTACTATTACTATTACTATTATAATAATAATTATTATTATTACTATTATTAGTACTATTATAATTATTATTAGTACTATTATTATTATTATATTTATTGTTAGTACTATTATTATTTGTTTTTGTGTGTGTGTGTGTGTTAAGAAGAGAGGAGAGAGAAAGATTTTGTGCGTGAACATGAGAGATAGTATGGTGTTTGAATTAATTTGATTTGGGCGGGAAGAAATATGAGCCTTTAGATTAATTTGGAAAAATTAAGTTAGAATGAATCTGAACCGTCCTTGTGCTTTGTCAAATAAAAGATTCAAAATGGGTTCTGTTTTATTATATAGATTCCCTTATCCTACAAAATTTCTGAAAATTTTCAATGTGCTCTACAGACCCCACCTGCTTCTAATTCTCTGTCCTCCCACAGCTCCCCATTAAATAGTTAATTTGACTGAATTCATTGCAAAGGTGTCATTACAAGGTTTCATAATTATCTATTGTAATTCCTATAGATCACAATTATGCCACATTATTCAGTTTTGGCATCAATGATACCATTTACAACTTCATTGGAGAAAAGATAAACCAGTGAAGGAACAATAGAGGCATGAGAGCCTGGCTTGTCTGTTAACAACTTCAATAAATATTTTATTCTGAATTTGTTAGGCTTCTCTTTGGGAAATATATATGTAAATGTTTACCAATATTTTTGTATCTACAGTGGAAAGATTGACATTCGAAGAGTTCTTTAACCACCCATTTCTTTCTCAAAAGCAACCAGATGAAATGTCGAGGTAAACTAAGTGTCAAATTTTAGATTATTTATACTTATTTATTGTACATCTCATTGTTCTTGCTAAAATGTTTAATTCACTTTGTGTGGTATTCAAGTTCTCAAGAAGATCTACCTTTCACTCTTGATGATGATTCCAGTGGTCCTGATGGAAGTCCATCCCATGTTAGAAGGTCTCCATTAAGATCTACATATGGATTTTCTCTGGATACAAGAGCCAATAGGAGGGAAGTGTATAATGCCTCCAGCATTATAGATATTTCTTCCAAGTATAGTAGCGCTAGCCGTAAACCACAGCTTTCAGGTTTTACATTTAGCAACAGTAGACCGTCAGAAGGATATTTAAATGAATCTCTGAAATCGATGGACCATGGAGCAGAAAATATTCGGTCAGAAGGTACCTCAACTTCTATTTTTTTTCCATAAAGTATTTTTCTAAATATTATATGTTCATCAGATGTTTCTCTAAAATATTCCTTTTGATTATCTTATCTTCGTGCATTTAACAGTTGTGGATTCACTGGAGTTGATTGATCAGGATTATGTTCTTGTGTCTAGTCCCCCTGTGGATGTGTCATCTTCAACAAGTGTTCCATCCAAATTAGGGGGCCCACCTCTAACATCTGGGAATAATATTAACTCAACAGTAAGCGCCCCGGTGCCAATCATTGTTGCAGCAACCAGTAAAGAGGGCCATATTGGTAGTTTGGGAAGTCACAGCACTGCTCTCTCTGGGACTTCACTAGGATCCTTGGATATAAGAGATGCTTCCGAGCGACCATCAACTGACTGCATGACAAGGATTAAGTCACTGCAGAGCTTTGCATCTACCATCGCAGAATTAGTGAACGATAAGGTAATCATTGCACTCTTGTTTATGCAATAACCCATTATTCTGGTTCTTGCATAACTTACGGTGGCATATGTTTTCTCGGCTGATTTGACATTTATAAGTGCTATTACATTGTATACACCTGCCAAAGGTTATTTATTGCATCTATTCTTTAAAAAGGTTGAGGGTGGAAAGCAACTCGAAGCATTCACAATTCAGCTTGTGATTCTTGCAATATGGAAACAAGCACTGGATATTTGTCATACACAAGCTGCATCAGCTATTGAAGGAAGTCCAACCCAAGAAACCATGAGACAAAGAGAAATCACTAACAAGAATCTTGTTAGTCCCGATATCCGAGAACGTCTTGATACTGCTAACTCTCAGCTCCCACAAGATGTTTGTTCTCAAATTGAAAGGGCATTTCTCCTTGAAATTGCAAATGCTGAGGAACTTTCCAAGGTTATCGAGTCCGGTATGGTTTTAAGAAGTATTATTACCAGTTAATGTTGGAATGGTTGTCTGCTTATTCATTATATTTTTTACAATGTGATGCTAATGTACACCGGCTTTTGTAGTTGTAAGATGTAGGTTTTCAACATAACTGTTTTATAACCATTAGTAATTAGTAAAACCTACTTATTTCTGTTTATCTCGTAAAGAAGTTTGTGATTAAATTTCAGATGCTAAATTCCTTGAGAGTAATAAATGTTGTTTCCTGTATATATGAACTGCTGAACGCATATATTTATCTTCATAAGCTCTAGCTCTCACGGTTCAGTTCTGGAGGGATAGACAGTTTGATTTTAGTTCTGTTATGATTCAGGAAATATAGAAATGCCAGACGCAATGGAAACAATATATCAGTCTGCTCTTGCTTTTGGCAGAAATGGGGCAGTAAGTATTTTCTAATTCTCGTTTTTAACTTGATGGCATGTGTTCATCAATTACAGAGAATGTAGTGAACCAATTGGCAAAAGATGTGTTTTTCATATGCATTTCATCAATATCTACCTACACAGTCTTGAATTTCTTGCTACACAACTGGTCATGTTAAAACATGGAAACTCGAGGGAAGACGGATGTTTTATAGTCATCTTAACTTTTAGCTAGGCTCCCTTTGGAATTGTCTTAGATGTTTACAGGAATTATTATTTACTCCTCCTTTCCACGAGAAGTGTCCCATTTGTCAAAAACCCTCTTTTTATGATAGTAGTATAAAATGAGACAATGACCCCAAGTATTCCATCATAATTTTATTATCGTGTCACTACTACTAAACTTATTTTTTTATGGCTAAACATGGAACAAAAATACATCCTTAATATTTGCAAAAGGGACTCTTTTTGTGGAACGGACTGAAGGGATTATTATCGTGAATCAGACATTCATTTGAATTGTATGTATATTTTGGCAGGTTGACGAGTGCATGGGCAACACAGAAACTGCAGCAGTATTCTATTCAAAAGCAGTGCGCTTGTTAGTCTTTCTTCTTGTAGAAGGGCCCTCCCTCATTATAAACCCTCCCTTCTCCCTCACAAAGTCAGACCGTTATAGATTGCAGACGTATATTGATGTCCTTAACAACAGGCAAAGCCATTCAAGATCTCAAAGGATGGCTCTTCTCAAGTGTGAGGATCAACATTCCCCGCCTTGAATATGAAGATAGCTGTGAATACCAGTTACTGATAACTCCCCATGTTTACTATGTAAAATTATTCCTGTACAGATATTCTTTGAGGGACCGTGGACCGTTAACAGAGTTGATATGTATATGTGGGATTGGGCGATTTTTAATATTCTAGGGGATTAAAAAGAGTTTAAAACGTTTCATGTTAATGTCTACTTTGTTTCGAGGTTGATGGAATTGTAATATTCTTGAAATTACTTATAGTGAACTCTAAAATTTTAAGGTATTGCTGTACTTGTGTTGATGAAATTGTTCACTTGCTATCCATCTTTTCTTTTTATTATTTTTTGACAGTGAGTGGATCTAGAAGGTTATTTTTTTTATATATATTTTTAAAGATATTAATATTACCTTTGAACTATATAGGAAGGCTTTTAGTAAAGCTAGATTAGTATTTAAATTTATTTTAGCCATTTAATAATTCTATTCTCCAATTAATATGCTCTCAAAGGTGAGTTTCAAGTTTTTCTCTGTTTCTTGCTTGGTTAGTTTTACTCTGCAAGATCTTTTTTGTTATTATCTTGCTAGTGAACAAAGGGTTATATTATGGAAATTTTATTTGTCAGTAGATTATTTCAACTGATATACTGAATCAGGATATAAGATATATATAGCTATACTAGTGTTTTCTTGCTAAATTGAAAATTGCTCAGTTTGGTAGAAGGGCAATCTTGGAAAATAGTTTTTTTATTTATTAAATTAACTTTTAGGAGTCTCACAGGTGTTTATTTGAGTAAATTATATGGGATTTTTATTTTTTTTATTTTTTTCCCATGTAATTGTGTTGGGGGTGAGTTTTAGGTTTTATTTCCATTAAATTTGACTTTAATTACAGTGAAATTACATTTTTCTTGATTGGAATAATCTTCATAATTGTGTTGATGGAAGTATGTGTCATGGTTTTGGTAATAAAACAACTAAACTTCACATTTTTTTAAAGATAAAAAAATGAAGAAAAAACTAAACATCTCATTTATTTCCCAATTTTGTTGCTTTTACTGGTCTGGGAACATCATCAAGCCGGCCAACAAGTAGTTTTCTTGACGAGGATAATGCAGTAAGTAACAAAGTGGTGCAAGCTGAATTTGTTGTTTTAGTGAAACTTTAAGGAAGCATACACATACTTTTATGATGATACAATCGTGTCAATGAATAAATATCCTTTGAAATCTGAGTCCTAAACATATATTGGATGGGGGTACACTCAAGTGTGAGACAATGTTATTAATACTTTACATACAAAAATATATGTTTCATGGCAGCAACCACAAAATCCACCACGATATGCCTCAAAAGTACTACAAAAACTATATTCTACCTAGTACCTACCTTCATATCTTGACCAAAACTGTCCCTGCCACTTCCTTACGACTTAACTGGCACAACTGATGGTGGCAAGGTGACATCAGATGCAACGGCAATTAACTCTTAGAACGACCGATCTGACAGAAGTTTCTTCAGTGTCTCGTATGTCATGAAAACAATTCCTACACCTGGAACAACTTTGTAATATTCAGGCAGAATTCCTCTATATAAGCCTCGCAGACCTTCACTCTGGATGATGTGCCCAAAAGTTCCAAATAAGCCAGTTTTATATACCCGGGCTCGACCTGCAACACCTTCCAACTGCATCCTTCGCCTCACAAGATCCAAAGGGAATGTTGCTGCAAAAGTAACAAGAGAATGATAGAAAATCAAGCAGAAATAAGGATAAAGACCAAAGTTGAACAATATCGCGACGAGATTTGTTCTTCATGTTTAAACTTTTTGTTTCAAAGTAATAATATACAAAAACGAGATAGGTGACTGCAGAGTATGGATCATGCTTGGCAGCCATCTGAACTACATTTTTACTACTAATTTAAAACAAAGAAATACGGAAACAAAGAGAGCAGGTACCAAATCTACAAGTTAGGTAAGAGAGGGGGCTTATGTTGTAGATCACATCTAATACCTGTCGAAGATGCAATGCCTGAAAGGCTGCCACAAGCAAGGCTGACCATGACAGTCGAATCATTTGACCTAATAAACAATCAACAAGTTGCTTTTAGGAATACAAACGAGTATCAATGATATGGTTGATCAACACAGTATAGAGAATACACCTTCGAGAATGCCAGTATGATCTCAGGGTCTCATAAACAGAAAAGCTTATTGCTATACTAGGGCCTACTCCCTGCATCAAGCACCAGTAGCTCAATGTCAATTGGGGTTTTGGAATGGACCGACAAAGATTATGAGCTAAAAAACATACCAGTAATGTAGCTCCCATCCCTTTATAGAGGCCAAAAAAGCCCTCGTCTCTGCATATTGTACGAAGAGCATGTCCAATACCTTGATAGTATATTGCACTCCTCTACATAGTTCGAGCTAAAAGAGTCAAGACAAAAGCTCAAACGAATACACATAGATAATCCATTACAAGCTATTACAAAATTTAAAATTAAATATACTTTCTACTAATGTCAGAAATCATCGCTCTATACTTAACTTTAAAGAACTATAATTACTTAATCATTCAGTGTGCTGATATACAAACATGGAAGGACTAAACACCGAAGCTTGAAAAAAGTTTATCAAAAAGGTTATCAGCCATATCCATAAATTGATGGTAGAAAATGCTTTTAAATTCTACCCAGCCACCTCAAAGAAAATAAACATCTAATTAAATAAAGCATGATGTCACGTTGAGTATGTTTGTTTACCTGCGCTGCAAGACGAGTTCTGATAAGATCTAACGGATATGTAACAGAAGCAGCTGTTATTCCCGCTAATCCACCACTAACAAAATGCACAAAAATATCTGCACTGGCATTTCCCGAGTGACTTTCTAAGCCAGTAAATGATTTCAAAAACTGCAAAAACAATGAAAGAACAAGATGAATGGTTATATATGTAAGCAGTATACAGGAATATAATATTGCAATTCTAAAATCTGCAGCTTTATAAATAAACTAAAAAAACATTTGCACTCACGCTTTTGTAGCGCTCATAGGCATAGAAGTTAACAGCAGTATAAGGAAGACGATGAGCAATTGTAACAAGATTTCCTTTCCAAAATGCTCTAAATCCTTCTTCTTGAACAATACGTAAGCCTTCACGCCATATACAAGGCTTGCTCAATAATGCAACATCAGAGTGCATACCTTGCACCTAAAGAATAGCATTACGTCATACTTTTTTCAACAAAGAACAACATTATAATCATAACCCATAAGTGAGAAATGGGAAAAACAATGAATGCAAAAAGCCAACCAGTCAAACCTATAAACATATAGGTGAAATGTTTAATTCGTAATGGTTACAAAACATTTGTTAAGCTAAGAACAATTTTTATATGGTGTAACTGCCACAGTTGAGAAATTAAACAAGTGTAAGAAGTCTAGGTTTTATATTAAAAATATATGTAAATGTCATAGAAAATGGTTGCACAAGTAAGATCTCAATACTAATTTTTGACTCCTCCAGGTTTACCCCCAAAAGAAAAAGAGAAGTCTGCATTCTTACTGGACAAAGGGTTAGTGAAAGTGTAGAAGCATCTATCTCAAGGAAAAGGAAAGGGAGCCGGGGGTCTGATGCAGGAACAAACTAGTACCCAACATTTAAAACTTCCCTACATGAAATTCATGATAGGATACTTAAAAAATAAAACTAGTTTGTTTCCTTTAGTGCAGAAGATATAAAAGAAGCACAAAAATTTGGAATCTTTTTCTGAAAATCGGGAATATAATGAAAGAATCAAACTTTAAATGCAAAAGAAATAAGACCTGAAAGAGAATGGTGAGGCGGGCAAGTGGAGCTGTACAGGTCTTGCTAAAAGCACCAGCAATACCGCCGGCAAGGAGCTGCGGCACAGTACCTATCTGAGACTGCGGTGGTTGGTGGTTGTGCTGCTGCTGCTGCTGGTGATTATGCTGTTGTAAGTACTTTCTCGCACCTCCATGGCCAGACACCCCTACCCTAGCCTCCATTTCCAATCACCTCTTCCCCCCTTAAAATAGGTGATTTTCCCCAATTCCTTTCTGTAAGCTATGGAACCTTAAAAGCAATCGAAATCATGTCATGTTGTAACTGAAGAATTAATATTACAGACTTTCTTTTCTTTTCTTTTGTGTGTTGCGATTCTTCAGAGAATTGGAAGAAGAGAGAACAGAGAAACCCTAGGGCAAAACCCTAATACCAAATGTGAAACACACAGCCTGAATAAAATTGGGACCTTTCAATTACTTGTATGGGAATATTCTCCTCTCTGTTTTTTTTTGGGAATATTCTTCTCTCTTTTTTTCTTTTTGGTCCTTTACATAAGTATACAACAAATAAAAAAATATTACAAGAATAGTGCACCAATTAAATAATTATAGTAATAGTGCAATAATATATAATAATATCAATAGTAGTGCAATCCACGTCACATAACCCAAACCAACAAAAATAGAAACACCTTGATTTAAGGAGAAAATTACTCCACTTTATGCGACAGTTACCAACTAAACAAAATATTCAAAAATTGAGACAGAAACGAATGCTCCATAGAAGAACAATCCGAAAGTTTTTATAGATGATAACCATCTTCAATAGCGGATCAATCGAGAAGAAGCAAAAACATTCATACAAAAGAAGCCTGGCCTTCCGTCCTCTCTTTCCCCAGACAAAATAAGGGCCGGAACAAGATCTCAGGGCGTTCATATTTTCAGTAACATAATGAAAGATCAATTCCAGACGAAAAAACTCAAATTCTAATCCTAAAATCAACCAAAAAACCACAGAGGAGAATAATAATAACAAGTGAAAGAAGTACAACAATCGAAGGTGGTGGTGGGTTGGGAGATGGAAGGAGTGGTGGAGGTGGTGGAAGGAGTGGTGGAGATGGTGGAGGAGAGAAAGAATGGGGTGGTGAGGAATGGATTTGAGGAAAGAGAAATGGTGGGGTTGTTGGTTAAGGAATTTGATTGGGTAGATTTGGGTAAGGCTAGCAAAACCTTTAAGCAGTGGGTAGTCAAACCTTCATACCAAGGTAACCAATTCAGTTTTATTAAGTTACCAATTTATTTTGAATGTGATGCAGTTGGTAGCCAAACCTTCAAGCCGTTGGTTGCCAAACTTTCAGACCAATGTAACCAATTCATACTGCAGGTGTGGAGGTAGATTGGTTACCTTGTTATAAAGGTTTGGTTATCTTGATATAAAAAATTTGGCAACCAACTGCTTGAAGGTTTGGCTACCAATTAACTGTATCACATTCAAAATAAATTGGTAACCTAATAACACTGAATTGGTTACCTTGGTATAAATGTTTGGCTACCAACTACACTTTGAAAAAATTATCAAACAAAGCATGTCTTTTAGCCGACTGAAAATATCAAACTCTTTTCAAAGCCCACTTGTTATTTGCAAATAAGCCTCAGAAGCTGTTGTATGAAGGTTAAAAGAGTTTGATATTAAAGGGATAAGAATGCACTAATTAATTGATAACTCAATAAAATTGAATTGGGTACCTTTATATGAAGGTTTGGCTAACAACATTATCGAAAGAAAAAAAAGAAGACAAACTCCGCCTTGACAAGGACAAAAAGTTAACATACAAAGGGGCAACATATTCCATGTTGTACTTTCGTACACACTACATGTTGCCTCACTGTAAAACGCACGCCCCCTCTTCCAGATGACCGAGAAAGAAAGTTCATCATCGATTTGATTTTGATCGATTAATTCATTATTCACATACCGAGAATAAACTTCACTCTTCACTTCCGTTATTTATGCCTGAAAAGCTGTGAGCTTGACGACGAGCCATTCTACTGTGCTTTATGGCCATGGCTGATTACTCCAAGGATGGCGTTTTAAGGCTAATCAAGAAGTTTGGGGCTTTTCTCACCCTCAAGATTTCGAATCTCTTCCATGACCTGGTCCTTTTCTTAAACTTCTCCTTTACATAAATGTCTGTTAGTATGTGTATACACAGTTTTGGAAGATAAAGTTTTGAAAAATTTTGCTGCGATGGTTATGGAAAGGAGGTCAGCGGAGCGGATTAGAAGGGAGGAGAGAGAAAGTTCTGAATTGTAACTTATTAAAACACTAACTAAATTAAAGGGATAAGAATGCATAAATTTTGTAAATAAAATATTGCATATGCACTAGTTTATAAAAATTTTATGAGTGCACTATTGATGCAATTATTTTTTAAAATGTATTAGAAAATGTAAATCACCCTTTTTTTTATTCGTCATAATTTTTCCGCCGGCCTTTAATCAAATATGGAGGCCCAAACCATCGGTCTATAGCCTCCTACATTACTAAACAATAAACACCACACAGCCCAATCCATTAATTATAGTCCAAATAATTTTTCCATCATCTTCAGCTAAAATGACAAAATGTAGTTTCATTATAAGTTACTAGTCTCCACGCATACACGTGTTTAATCATTTTAAATAATTAATTATAAATAAAAAAATTAAAATAATGAAAAGAAAAATATAAGAAGAGAGATATGTGTGGGTAAGTGGGAGTAGTATATAAGAGTAGTGGAGAGTTTATTAATAGAGATTACAAGATAAATTAGGGCCCCTCTGATCGGGGTTGTCCGTGCTTAGGAACGACTCTACCTCCAATTCCATCAAATATACCTTCCCTCCATATTAAAAAGAAATGGATTGGATGAGAATTCTGTATGAAAGCCAAAATGGATGATTGAAATGCAGAAAATGATATCCATGTCCACAGATATGATAATCAAGTAGAATTGCAATTAATATGAAACTCTATCACCTCTTAATTCTTTTCTATCTCATAAATTCACATAAGAATGTAAATAAACCAGATCGGGTGAGTGTTGGGTTATTCATATTTGGTTCACAAAATATTGAGTATAAAATAAAATATAATTGAAACTCAATTAGTGATCTGAATATCAAACTTTAAAATTAATCATATTTGAATCATTTATATTTTGAATTGAACTATTGAACTTTTAGTCGAGCGCGCGAACACGAATTGAGCCAGAACTGTTTGATCATTTTACAATCATACTTGAAATGCATATCAAAATTTATGAACTGCTCAACAAGAATTTCCAAAGACGAACAAAGGGCATCTAGAAATTATGCAACTTCATTTGTTTGTATCATACGAAAACTGCTAAACTTGGAATGGACGGGATGTGGTATATATATATATATATATATCCATTTCCCCAACTACTGGAAAAAACTTCAAAAATAATCTGCCATGTACATTGGCTTCTCGTCCATTTTTTTACATAACTAGAGTGATTATTATTTTCATCCATGCAGATTACTACATACGTACAAAAGGTTTTAACTAAACCATTTATTAACATACTCGAATTTTGAGGCAACTTTTCCAATTCCTTTGGACAATTTACCTGCAATGGACAAGCAAAAACAAGGTAAATATAACAAGAAAGTGGCCGATGGTTATATGATAAAATCATCATAACCAATCTCAAACACTACAAAACTAAAATTTTGAAGTATCAACTGCGTCACATGTCAGGGTTTAATGACCCACTCTTTACCAGAAGACATACCCCTGTAAAGATATTCCCTTGAACCAACTTTAAAGTAAATAATTAAAGTGTAGTATTTACACAAAAACACAGCTGCCCCATCATATCATAAAAAAGCAAAGCTGAAATGATGACTTCCACAGAAAGCAAAGCAAAGCAGCCCATGCAAAGAGCACGTTATACAAGCACTTGCAATAATTGTATTCGTGGGATTTAGCCATTAGATCATTACACTTTGATTAGCCTTGCCATGTTATATATTCTTTCTGAAGATGCAAACCTTCAACAGCATCTTTTAAAACGCAAGCGATTATATTTTTCATAAATATATATTATGGGATTATGTACACAGTTCAATAATGTAATATTATGATAGTACCTTCAAAAACCAAAATAGTGCAAGCCAATTAAATGACTTGCTGGTTGGATTCAGGTGGTTGGAATGCTGACAATCCAATTCCTTATATAATTCAATCATATGACTGATGCCAAGACAGCTCTTCGAAAAATATCTTCACCCAACAAAATCATGCAAAAGTTGCCCACCAATATAATCTCTTCCAAATTGTCTGTTTTGTGCTTCAAAACTACCCATTACAAACCCCTCATTACTTGCATCAAGACCAAAACGACGAGCTGCATTCATAGCAAAGGGCTCGGATATACCCATCCCATTATTCTGATGGAGGCCCAGTGTTAGGGAAACACCTCCACTTCCAACTACACCCTTCATGCCAATACCCATATGTGGATGGTGTGATGTATTTCCATATAATAAATTCATAGGTTCTTCACCAGCCATAAGATTATTATTAGAGTAGTCATCTCTAGTGCGTTTAGATGAGAGGTCTTGAACCCTTTGGGTCGAGGTAGAAGGGTTTTGAGATGCATGTGAGTTGGCTGCAGGCAAATGATCATTAATCCTGTCGGCATTTTGTTCCTCCCTTTGTGAAGGTTTTTGCCCTTGCCTTGTTTCCAGAGTATGAATTTCTTCCACCATAGGCTTCCAAAGTCTTACTCTTGCATTGATAAACCAGTTGGAGACCTGGTCCATGCACAGAACTTTTCATTTAGGTTCCGTCAAAATTTCATATTCAAACAAACAAATATTAATGGAAGTACTGAAAAAATTAAATATAACTAATTTGATGTAGAATGACAAAGTGGTCCACGGTGTACGTGTAGAAATTTACAAGCAATGAGCTATTGCATACCTGATTTCGTGAAAGACCAGTCTGCTTAGCCAACATTAGTTTGTCTGTGTCAGTAGGGTACCTGTGACAATATTATAGCAATAAATTAAAGTCGTAATAGTTTTTAAGAACACGTAAATGAAGTTCATAACTGAACCACATTCTCAAGGACTACATTGAGTAATAACCTCTAGAAGACCACAAATTTCACTTTAACTGTTGGTTGATGTATTAGAACCACTTACGGGTGAAGAAAGTTCTCAAACAACCATGCCCTCAGCACAGTTACAGCGCGCTCAGGTAGGCCTCTTTGGGGTCGCCAAACAGGTTGATGTTCAGTAAATCCTATGTTTTGAATAGGCTTTTGGCCATAAAGACTTCTGTCGGAGTTCCCAGCCCTTGGAATTTCATCTTTCCCATAGTTTATTTGGCCATACGATTTAATCGTAAATTGCAGCTGGTCAGTAATTGCATTCTTTAAGTACCGAAAGTGTTTAGACATTGCCCTTAAAGCCAAGTTTGCAAACGGAGCTGCATTACTAAGTCCAGCAACGGATTCAAATGATGCCACAACTGCCTGCATCTGTTGGTAGTACTGCTTGTACCTCCTGTAAACCTAGTGACATTGGAAAGGATAAGAACACAGGGGATACTAAAACACATCAATACTACTAATAGTTGGACAAACCTGTTATAAATGAGGTGCAGATGCTAGTTGTTTTAAAATAAAAAATAAAAAATTGCTTAATGCTATTAGACATAAGTTATGCTAATCAACTATTTCATTAAAACCCAATCAAGGGGAAATTAATGGCCGAACTTCCTCGTAGCAGAAAACAGACCTTTAGGTCTGAAAGACAATTGACTTGCATTAAAGTTGGACAAACCATTCATTCGACACTATCCTAATAATAACTCGTGAAAGCATTGTGTTTTCATTTCATCTTTCATCTGGTTACCCAAACAAATTTCCTGAATGTGCAAATTATACACTCAACTACAGTAAATATCTTCACCAAGAGATTGAAGTAGAACAAACAATTGAACAAGTGTCTTGTTTTATTGTGTTAATGCATTTCATGCCTTTTGATGCAACCACTTGATGCATATGTTTGCCTCTTTTTACAAGCAATCAATATTTGATTGGACCGAGCAATAACCCCTTGTCAATACAAAAAGGATCCACCATCCAAATTGGACTGAAGGTCTGCATACATCGTCTTTATCACTGTTCTAGCATCTAGATTGTGTTTTCCCATGCATTATGCTTTGCCAAGCTACCTAATCCCAGCTCATTGCTCCAAATGAAAAAAAGGGGGAGGAAATGAACTAAAGTGAGAAGAAAAGTGAAAATGAATGTCTTGTACATTTTTATCTCATCTTCATTAGGCTAATGATACCATCATGCATATTTCCATGCACACTACTTTTCTCAAGTATAAATGTGATACATCTTATCAAATAGATTCCTTCAATTAACTTTTTATGCACATTATACCCCCAAGCTTAGTGGCATTGCATGCAGTAACCCATTACACCTCTCTTTCTATTGCTGTCAGGCACTTTATGGCACCAATCTTTATGAATATATTCCCTCAAATCACCTTTTCCAAAAAAGATGATTCTGTAATCTCTCTAACAGCCTCTATGCCTAAAATTTAAGCATCTAATCACATTAAATGAAGTTTAGAACAATAAAAAACTAGAAAGAAAGAAAAAACTATACTATTTTTTGCAAGCCAATCATTCATGAAGCACCACAACTTGCATGTTGGTACAAATTACTTCAATGACTAGCCAACATTCAAGTATTATCTATTTACTATAAAGTACTACCTCTGTCCTCAATAAAATTGAGAAACTGGGGAAAAAAATCGAGTCAAAATTTAAAAAGCCAGGCCCAGTGATAGTACATCATTTTCTTAAAATAATATTTTAATAAATATTTTTAGCACATTATTAAATAAAAAAGTAATACTTTTATATTAAATACAGTAGTAGCATTTATTCTGGACCCACAAGTAAATTAATACAGAGTTAACTTCCATAATTCACCTAAAAATGTGTGTTAGCCACGACAGAGTAATAGGTTACAATGCATATTTAGAATGACCAAAATAAATTATTTCATAAACAAGAAATTATTAATATTTTCAACTACCTATAGAACTTACATACATATTTCTTCTAGTCCGTTCAGATATTATTAATATTTTTAACTACCTCTAGAAATTCTATATTAATTTACAAAGTTATCTTTAAAAGTTGTCTTTCTTAAAATATAACTTTAATTTTGGAACTCCACGACTAAAACAAAGTTTAAATGAAAGATCAAAACTGTGTTTTGGTGCAGCCTAATTATACAAATACGAGTAAGTTATAACCAACTCTGCATATATAATACCTCATCTAGCATGGAAAGTAGCTTTGATTTCTTCCTCCCGTGTTCGCCGTAGCTACGCAGATCTTCATCGGGAACTTCATTTCTATTCAAACAATCTAACGAAGGAGGAGGATCTAACAAAGCTGAATCTTCCGTAATTTTCTCCACATAATTAATCCCGCAACCCACATCACAAAGCTCTTCCAACATTTGCTGAGCCGGTTTCAAGAATCTCGATCCCTTCAAAATCGAAGCATAACCCGTAAACGGCCCTAAAGGAACAGCACTGCTCGATAAATCACACGGCTGCTGGTCATACTTCTGCAGCTGATTTAGCGGTGAAGGAAGAGAGTAGTTTTGATGGGTTTGCTGGGAGGAGAGAGAAAGTGATAAACCTTGGCCACTAGACAAAACCCCGGATCCATTATTAAAGGACTGATCAAGAACCCTAAGGTTTTGAGGGGAGAGGAGAAACGGATTGTTGTTTAAATCGTGAATAGAGCTAGGGTTTATGTGGAGAGAGGATTGGGGATCCATGTATAGATGGTGGGTAGTTGAAGATGAAGAAGATGAAATATAACCCATTAAATTCATGCGTTCTTCTTTAATACAATTTGGGTTTGTTTTGGAGTTTTCGGGGAGTGGGTTTTGGTTGTTGTGCTGATGGAAGTTGGCGCAGGTTAGCAAATCGGAGGAGGAAAAAAGGGAGGGATCGTAGAGAGGGAGTAAGCTTGCGCAGGGGTGTAGGCTGTCTACGCACCCAGCCACTCTGAGCTTATCTCTTCTGCTTTGTTGTGGGACATGGTATGGTGAATCAAAACCTTCAGCCATGAGTAAGAGTAGGACTGGACTAATAAGACTATCACTAACCTATCTTTTCTTTTTTCCTTTTTTTTTCCTTCTTTCTCTCTTCCTTTTTGTTTGCTGAGAACAGAAAAGAAGGAAAGGAAATATACTCCTAAGAGGAGAGAGAAAATGGGATGGATGGAGTGTGATGGATTTGATGGAGAGTGAAGGGAAGGAGGGATGAAGAGGAGAGAGAAAGTGGGAGGACAAATTACAGTGAAAGGTTGAGGAGATGTGGTGATGATGAAATGAAAGGCTATTATGATCTTCTGAGCTACTAGTACTACGTGCAGTATTGCTTCAATCTTATAAAACAAATTAAAATTTATACCAAACCTATACTATACGGCAGGAACAGAGAGACGTTTGAATATATTCATACACAGTCGCCTGTACACTACACAATACACAGACGACGATTTTTTTTAGTTAAGGCGACGGTTCTACCGTCGCTATAACTCAAAAAACCGTTATTATAACACGATTTTATATATATATATAGAGCTCTCAAAAAATTTCTTATGCGGGTGGTTCGCATATGGATCACCTTTAATGATGAACAAAATCGTCGTTAAATCCGTCGCTATAAAATTTAAAACATCGTCATAGCTTAGAACCGTTGCTATAACTTTAGATATATCGCATTTCTTTTTATTCCTATAATTTAGATATATTATTATTTTATTTTTTTTAATATTAATTTTTTATATCTTTTTATTTACTTTTTAAAATTTATAAAATTCATATTTTATGTCAAATAATTTAACCCTAATAATTATACGATAACAAAGAATGGTTAAAAAATAATATAAAATAATGTGTAAATTATAGTTGGTGAATATTTCATTATATATGGATAAATTCAATAGTAATAATTAATAAATTATAATTCATATTATTTTTTTATTTTTTGTTATTAACATAATTAAAAAAAAAACTTGACTCACAAATACACTTTTAGATTATACTCCCTCGGTCTTTAAGATGTTTTAGCATACAATTTTTAAGAGGATAACAATAATAACATAATATAAATCGTGTGAGGTTATTAAAAATAAATTTAATTTTTCTTAACATTTTTTTCTTATATTTTTAATTTATATGAAAAAATATACTTAAAACATAGTACTCGTACACGCAAATTCTCTCTACAAGCCCAATTACGTATACATATACTGATATTATAGGAAGAATTACATATATTAGTACTTTTTTAGAAATAATTACAAAAATCATACATCTATAAAATAATTACAAAAATATTACACTTTTTCATATTTATTTACAATAATAGTGCAATTTGGATTCTTTAATTTAAGGGATTAGTATTAATGGGCTGATATGGCAAATCTGGTGGGTTTTTTTTAAACGCGTGAAATCTTCTTCTTCTTCTTCCTTCTTTTTCTCTCAACTCTTATATCCTTTGTTCTGGTATTTCTCTCTCTAAAATCTTCTTCTTATTATTCTTCTTCTTCTTCTTCTCTCCGCCCTTACTATTTCTCTCACTCCTCTTGAAGCCACTCGTCGTCAACGGACTGATTCTGCTTCTTCAGACGATGGAACCGCCTCCTTTTGGAACCTACCATGCGATATGTACATGGTTGAAGTGATGTTGTCATACTATGAGTCTTTACT
Organism: Panax japonicus; assembly: GCA_020205505.1. Taxonomy (NCBI): domain Eukaryota; kingdom Viridiplantae; phylum Streptophyta; class Magnoliopsida; order Apiales; family Araliaceae; genus Panax; species Panax japonicus. The sequence continues at coordinate 1,334,622 of CM035107.1, forward strand.
TCTCTGGCGACATTCGTTCGATACCAAATTGACAGTTTAAACTTGCATATTGTAGAGATGGCAGCACATCTGGGCAACTCTTCCCCATTTGAATTTGTACAAATATAATTTTGGGAGTTGCGCTAAATTTTCCCTATTTCGTACTTTGATTTTGTTGGATATTCATAACAATTTGTTATGATTTGTGAGTCTGCAATGTTTGTGAGTCTGTAATGTTTATTGGAGTTTATGTAAACTGGGTTGGATATACAGGTTGTTTCTGTTTTGGTTATCATTATTAAAACTTGTTCTGGTTACTTTCATATAACTATTTGGTTACTTCTTTATTATGTTTTGGTTACTGTTATCTTATGGTTTGGCTACTATTATTGTGCCCTCGATGTGAGATTTTGGTTACTTTTATTTTTTATTCTGGTTAATATATAATTGTTTAGTATATATGGATTGCCTGAACTGAGTTTTATTAAATGATATTTCTTTTTTGGTTACCATTAAAACTTGTTCTGGTTACTATCATATAATTATGTGGTTACTGTTTTATTATGTTACATTATGGTTACTGTTATTTAATGATTTTTTACTACTATTATTGTACAATCAATGAGGTATTTTAGTTATTATTTATTGTATCCTTTAAGTTGTGTTGGATACATTGTTTCAGATGTACAGTTGGTAACCAAATATGTATATAAAGGTAACCAACTATTGTTTTGATAGTAACCAGAGAGTTACAATCTTGTTTCAGGACATATATCAATTGTGAAATGTACATGTCATAGTATAATTGGGTTTCCTAAACAAACAATATCACATTCATTACAAGATGCTGGATACACAGGTTGTTTTATGTTTTGGTTACCATTAAAACATATTATGGTTACTGTTATGTAACTATTTGGTTACTTAGTTATTATATTTATTTTACTGTTATTTAATTGTGTTTGACTACTATTGTTGTACAATCAGTGAGGGATTTTAGTTATTATAAGGGTAACCATTTTAGTTTTTGTTAGTAACCAAATAATTAAAAACTTATATCAGAACAATTATCAAGTGCTTAATGTACATGTGAGGGTTCCCATTTATCTAGCTGATGGATACTTTTAAATTACATAGTTATAAAAGTTATTTGGAAATGGTCTATGCCAGTTGGTAACTAAATATAAATATAGAGGTAACCATTTTATTTTAGATGGATAATCAAATTTACATAAAAATATTTCAGAACAGTTACCAATTGTTCAATGTATATGTTTACTTTATATTGATAACTCATGATGGAATCAAAAATTAAAATATTAATCAACATCAATTTTGGTTACTGTACACCATCAAAAATGTTACCAACTATGTGGTTAATAGTTACTAGCAGTAAACAATTATATATTCCTGTAAACAATTAAATTTGTTGTATTGGTTACTGTCAATAGCCATTGTCTAACAACTGAATAAACATTGTAAAGTAACCAAATTAATATTAGACAGTAACCAAATTACATAATTTTAGTAACCAGAAAATAAACCAAATTTTTACATGCAATTTTGAAGGCCTAAATGATGGAATTCGACCAAAAAACCCTGCAGTTCAGCAGCAAAGCTGGTGACGTTTGATCGTTGACCCATTTCCAATGAAATTAGGGTCCGAAAACGCCAAAATCTGACACTCCAAACTTGACAGAAATTTTCAAATGGTCACTGCAACCAAATAAACATTATACTGTAACCAATTAAATAGTATACAACAACCAATATATATAATCAGATTAGCAGTTGTATGAAGGTAACCAATGTAGTCAATAAGTAACCACCAATATAAAAGAAACAATTATAAAACACAATAACATTATAGAGTAACCAAATAAACACCTTACAGTATCTAAATACATATTATACAGTAACCAAGACATCATTAGACAGTAACCAAATATTCAGTAACCATTATAATGTTACACAATAACCGAATCAACATTAATCAGTAACCAATATATTGTTACACAGTAACTAAGACAGCATTAGACAGTAACCAAAATAACATTAGACATTATAATGTTATTCAGTAAACAAGACAACATTAGAGAGTAACCAACAATTCAATGAAGGTAATCAAACTCATTTAAAAATTATAAAGCCATCAAATAAACATTATTTAGCAAATAAATACACAATTATCAATAACCAATTTATATATATTTAGTAACCATAATAAAAAACATATCAATGAATCATCCAATCGTTATAGGAAATTGTAGTAACCATTTGAAGTGTGAAAAACTTAAGAAAGGTAATCAATATAGGAATTCGTAGTAACTATAGGTAACTATATGCATCTGAATTTTAATCTCACATACCTCAGTATTCAGATTTGTATCGAAGTTGCTGTGATTTTGTATTCAACAATCACTGTCGTTCGATTGTACTGTTTTGTTACTGAACTTGAAGTTGCTGTTGATTTTGTATGCTATTTTGCGATCTCAGCGTGCCCGTGCGATAGATATGTCTTCTCCGATCTCAGAACAATATAACGACCAGAGATTTTGTCTTCTCCGATAGATATGTCGTTGATATGTTCTTCTTTGATCTCAGAGTTGCGTCGCGAGATTTCGTCTTCTCCGGTAGATTCGTCGTTGATTTGTTCTTCTCCGATCTCGTTGCTGTCGATCTTTTATGTTTTGTTCAGTAACCTGAATTTAGGACCGGTTGGTTGGAAGTATGAAAGTGGTAACTGGCATATAGGAGTTAATGACGCCTGATTTTAGGAATCATAATATATTGTGTTGTTTTATTTCTGTAATTATGTTGTGTGTGTTTTATTTTTGTAATTACTTTCTAATTGTTGTATATTAGTGTTAAGGACCCGATATTATACCGACACGTAAATTAAAAAATAATATTTATTTATATATAATTAATATTGTATTAATTAATTAACTAACTTATCATAAAATTAACTCTAATTTATATAGTAAATTAAAAAGTAGTTAGTTTATTTTGAATGAAAAGTTATGCATGGGTTGGGCTCGGCCATAATAGATTAAGGTGATACAAAATAAAGAAGTACAACAGAAATCAGGGTTTAGTTAATAAAGTGGTACAGAAGTATAAATTATTTAAGAGGTGGCAGTTGTTCATGTGCGTTGACTGACAAAATGATGAGTGATGACCGTATCATTCACTGCTAACCTACGCCAACTTTATCAGTAACTTATATATACATAGTACAAGAAGCAAGGTATACCTAGATACTACTACTATTCACTAGTTGCTTGCTGCTTGGCTATGGTCTGTGGCATACATAGATAGTCATGCTAACGTTTTTCTTCTTGGATATATATATACTAGGGTGAACGGCCTACGCCACTACGAATATTTGTGTAATTATTTAATAACTAAATGAATCTAAATGAAAAATGTGATTTAACAGGTAAAAACATTGTAGTTTTGAAATAGCGTAATGATACCCACTTGCTTAAAAGGTTAATGTGCACCAAATTGGTTTGGAGCTCATTTGCCTGATTAAATAAAAAATAAAATAAAATAAGAACTTCAAAAATAATTGACCCAACCGCAAAAAAAAAGTAAATTTAGGCCATCGCAAATTTGGGCAAGCTAGTTGCTACTGATTTTAAGAAATTTCGGCAGAGTTTCCTTTAAAAATTAATATCCAGAAAAATCTAAACCTGTTTAAAAAACTTACAATCATCCATACATATCCAAACCACCAAAAAAACCATCATTTCATAACCAACATCATCATACCATGCAGAAATTAATACATACTCAATAATCAACACGTATCCAACCACCAAAATATCAAGCTAGTAGATACTAATTTCAAGAAATTTCGGCAGAGTTTCCTTTAAAAATAGATATTCAGTAAATTATAAACCTGTTTAAAAAACTTACAATCATCTATACATATCCAAACAACCAAAAACAACATCACTCTATACTCAAAATCATCATAACCATGTATAATTATCCATCTTTATAAAAGACGAACCACAAAAATACATATATGCAGAAAATAAAGAAACAACATGTTGAGCACCACCCTTTACTTTACACCTTACACCAAATATATTTTTTACAGCTTATACCAAGTATCATTCAATATATACACAAAAATACATATAATAACATTTACCTTGTAGATCTGTCAAGCTCTACCATGTCTTCGGTACATAAATCTTTGAAAAGAAAAGCTATCCATCGGCAACGTCCAGGGCCAACAAATATTGTTTGTAACAAAAATCTGTTATTTATAAGAGAAAGCAAAATGTTAGCAGTATCGCAAGAACGAAACAATTGACGTGTGATTAATTGAATACGATTTAAGAATTATAAATACACATAACCCTGTTAACTTTTCTCCTCCCTCGACTTGTTGTTGAATGGACACGTTTTCATTCAATAGCAATATCATCCCAAGACTGCAAAAATTGAAATGAATCGTTTAGGTCTATCAACAAATTAAATCAACTAATTGGAAATTGATAACAAAATGTAAAGAGCAAGATATATGTACAAATTGATCGATTCATGTGCAAGTAAATCTAAAACATAAGTTATATATAATAAGCATATTATAGCTCAGCCAACATAGACCAACTTATTATGTTAACAACGATTATCAAGCTTCTCAAATTTGTTATTCACACATACACACATATAAATTTGTTATTTAGGCAAGCTAGTTGCTACTGATTTTAAGAAATTTCGGCAGAGTTTCCTTTAAAAATTGATATCCAAAAAAATCTAAACCTGTTTAAAAAACTTACAATCATCCATACATATCCAAACCACCAAAAAAACCATCATTTCATAACCAAAATCATTATACCATGCAGAAATTAATACATACTCAATAAACAACACATATCCAACCACCAAAATATCAAGCTAGTAGATACTAATTTTAAGAAATTTCGGCAGAGTTTCCTTTAAAAATAGATATTCAGTAAATTATAAACCTGTTTAAAAAACTTACAATCATCCATACATATCCAAAAAAACCAAAAACAACATCACTACATACTCAAAATCATCATAACCATGTATAATTACCCAACTTTATAAAAGACGAACCACAAAAATACATATATGCAAAAAATAAAGAAACAACATGTTGAGCACCACCCTTTACTTTACATCTTACACCAAATATATTTTTTACAACTTATACCAAGTATCATTCAATATATACATAAAAATACATATAATAACATTTACCTTATAGATCTGTCAAGCTCTACCATGTCTTCGGTACATAAATCTTTGAAAAGAAAAGCTATCCATCGGTAACGTCCACGGCCAACAAATATTGTTTGTAACAAAAATCTGTTATTTATAAGAGAAAGCAAAATGTTAGCAGTATCGCAAGAACGAAACAATTGACATGTGATTAATTGAATACAATTTAAGAATTATAAATACACATAACCCTGTTAACTTTTCTCCACCCTCGACTTGTTGTTGAATGGACACGTTTCCATTCAATAGAAATATCATCCCAAGACTGCAAAAATAGAAATGAATTGTTTAGGTCTATCAACAAATTAAATCAACTTATTGGAAATAGATAACAAAATGTAAAGAGCAGGATATATGTACAAATTGATCGATTCATGTGCAAGTAAATCTAAAACATAAGTTATATATAATAAACATATTATAGCTCAGCCAGCATAGACCAACTTATTATGTTAACAACGATTATCAAGCTTCTCAAATTTGTTATTCACACATACACACATATATAAATTTACTCATATGTTATCTGAATGGTTTTCTGTAAGATATGTTATTTGATTGATGTTCATACATTACTAAATCATGTATTCAATTGGCCAAAGCAGGAATTGTTATTCAGTGGAGGCATCATACTCTCGAAACATTATCAGATTTGCTTACACGGAAAAGAGCAAGGAAATGTAAACCAATTTTCTGCAAATTAGAGAATGAGTAACTTCTACGAAGGCATCATCTGTAAAATAAGTGAACAAATGTATCACGTGGATTCAAAAACATAAGGGTGTAATATACGATATTGTACTTTATATATATATACTAGCTGGGTCCCGTGGCTCCGGCACTGTATGAATAATATGATTTATCTCAAATTTTGAACGACCAAAATATTTTATTGAGTGAGCGGAAAATTTATAGTCATTTGTATTTTATTAAATTATTATTAGATTATTAGATAGATAGATGTATTTTATTAGATAGATGTATGAACGGTGGGATTTATCCCAAACTTTGGACGGTCCAGATGATTTATTGAGTGAGCGAAAAATTCAAAATCATTTGTATTTTATTAGATAGATATATATATATTATACCATAGAGGTACAGTAATTACATGTATGTACTAGCATGTCTTCTAGCTCTGATGCATGTAATTACTGTATCTCTATGGTATAATATATATATATATACACACTGTTCGGATCTTAAATTTATTTCTTATTTAACATATCTTGCATATTTTTTTTAGCGACGGATCGGACGACGATTTGATTCGTCGCTATATATAGAACTGTTATCTTAATTTCTAAAGACGAAAAACATATAACGACGGACCAAACCTATAGCAACGGACCGAATCATCGCCCGATCCATTGCTTAAAGGGAGTATAAGATATGTGATATAAGGGGTATCGTATATATATATAGTCTGGATCTTAAACTCACCCTTTATCCAACTCACCCGAGCTCACCCTCTTTTAACGATAAATTCGGCGACGATTCGGTCATATAATCGTCGTCTATACTTTTAGCAACGGATAACATATATCGTCGCTAAAAGTATAGACGACGGTTGTATCGTCGGGTCCGTCGCTAAGGGGAGTAAACTCGGGTTAATTGAATTGAATAAAGGGTGAGTTTAAGATCCGGACCGTATATATATATATATATATGATAAAGATCAGGTCCGGACTCCCGGACGGGAGAAAATCCGGACCTGAATTTTTTTTTTTTTTTTTGTAGAACAACTAAAAAAAAAAAAAAATTTATGGAACTGAAATTTTTCAATAATACAGTGTTTTGGGTGTGTTTTTAATACCTACACCAACCAATATATGTACAGTCTGCCCAGACTGTACAGACATGTTTTGTTATAGGCATCCAAATCACGCCAAAAACACTGTATAATGTAAAAATTCCAATTCCATAATTTTTTTTTTTTTAGTTATTTCAAAAAAAAAAAGCAAAAAAAAAAAAAAAAGGTCCGGATTTTAAACCTGTCCGGGAGTCCGGACAGGATCCGGACCCTATATATATATATATATATATATATATATATATATATATATATATATATATATAGCTCGGATCCAGTCCGGGATCCCGGACTCTATTAAAATATGGATATTTTTTTTTTTTGAAACAACAACTTTTTTTTATGGAATTGGAATTTTTACATAATACAGTGTTTTGGGCGTGATTTGGATGCCTATATCAAAACATTTATGTGCAGTCTGGACAGACTGTACATACATTGATTGGTATAGGTATTAAAAACACACCCAAAATACTGTATTATGAAAAAATTTCAGTTCCATAATTATTATTTTTTTAGTTCTACAAAAAAATAAAAAAATTTGGGGTCCGTTTTTGATTAGGTGCGGGAGTCCGGACCTGATCCGTGGCGTATATATATATATAGCAAGGATCAAGTGCATACCCCTTATCTTACTCACTCGTGCTCACCCCCCTTTAGGCGACGGTTTCGGTCATACAATTGCCGTCTATACTTTTAGCGACGCTATATGTTGTCCGTCGCTAAAAATATAGACAACGGTTGTATGACCGAAACCGTCGCCTAAAGGGGGATGAGCACGGGTGAGTAAGATAAGAGGTATGCACTTGATCCGGACCGTGTATGTGTGTATATATATATATATATATATATATACATAAAGGATCAAGAGTAGAACTCTTAAGTAGTAGAACTCCCTTAAATAATAGAATTGTATCAAAACGACGTAGTTTTGATAAGATGCGGTGGCATTTTTATAAATATGCGGTGGCATGGTATTTACAAAAATGCCACCGCGTCTTATCAAAACTACGTCGTTTTGATACAATTCTATTATTTAAGGGAGTTCTACTACTTAAGAGTTCTACTCTTGATCCTCTCCCTATATATATATATATATATATATATATATATATATATATATATATATATATATGAGTACAAGTATGTCTTTCTAGCTCTATTGCATGTAATTGTACTGTATGTTAGATTTGGCAAAATATAATTTTGGTTTAATTATGGGTTATAAAATATAAATATGGGTGTCTTAATAAATAAAATTATATAATTTATTTTTAATATGAGTTGAGTGAATTGAAATCAAATATTTATGAATTTAATATAGGTCAATTTATTTTTTAAATTTCAAGCTTATTATTGGTATGACTAAATAAAATATTATATTTCTTAGTTATTAATTAACTTAACAACTAAGTTCGCCGACCCACCAATTTTTAAACCAAATTGTCCGGTATGTATACCTCATGGTGAGAAGTTGAGTCATTAATAACGGAAGTGTATGGCTTATGGCTTATGGCTTATGGCTTGGGCTGGCTGGTGTTGAATTAATGTCACTAAGGTTGTGTTTGATAAAATTTAGAATTAAGATATGAATGATTATAATATCTTAATAAATTAAATCATCTGAATAGTTATGAGGTCTGAATCTAAAAAATTTTTTGATAACTAAAAAGTAAGTTGTCACTTAATGACACTATTTTACCATTTTAAAGGGTAAAATTTTATTTAATATTTTTAAATATTCAATTTAATAAAAATGATTGCATAATATTGTTGAATATATTTATATAAAAAAAATTATCAAAAAAATTTCATTAATATGCACCTCTTAATTATTAAGATTTTATTTTTTGTCTTACTGATTAAGAGGCATTCAGAGGTAATAAAAAAATAAACAAACAACATTATACCTCTTAACGAATAAGAGACAGTCCATTAAAAGACAATCAAACAGCACCTAAGTCAGTGAGTGAGTCAGAGTCAGGAGAGATCTTTTGCTTGAGAGGAGATGGATCTCCCTCTCGTTCTCTCTCTGTTTGTCTGTCTTGAGGTCCCCCGAGTTTGGCGTCGCTCCATCAAACGGACCTGCACTCACTTTATTCCTTCTTTCCAACTTCCATAAATTTATAATTTTCTGTGTGTAATAATGACGTAATTTTAATTAATAAAATAATAAAATAATAAAATATCAAACTAATTTTTTATAAAAATAAAAAATGTCAAAATTATCATTAATAAACTCTTAAACTGACAAGATATACACAGAGTCAGTTCGGCAACGACTTATTCTAAAATATCTTAGAATTAAAATATAAATTGACTTATAAATTATTTTAAATTAATTTATAAGTTCAATTTCACTTATAAGTCAAATTGACTTATTTCGACACTTTTGATCGGATAAAAGTTGGAAATAAGTAACTTACTTAACACGTGAATTATAATTAGAGGGTGCAAGAAAATATCTTTTGAAGTTTAGGATGTGGCAGTGCTCTAAAATATAAACTTTTGGGGTTCAATTCGTATTTCTCAGTGGTTAATTTCATGTCAGCATCTCTTTCTCTCGGGTGCTTCTACACAGACCGGTTTATTGGAGGTTGATTTTTTTTTTGCTTATGACTTCAAAAAATATATAATATTTATTTTAACAGAAATTTTTATAAAATATAGTGTTTTAGGTGTAATTTGAATACACATATAAAAGCTGTATAACCCTACTTTTGTATGTATAGCTAAATTATACCTAAAATATTATATTTTATAAAAATTCCTTTTAAAATAAATATTATATAATTTTTGAAATCACAAGTAAAAAAAAATAAAAAAAATCAACCTGTCCCGTTTTCCTGTCCGGCAAGACTTATCCCTCTCTCTCAGGTGTTGCGTGCTTAAATCTCTGTCTATGTAATAGTAGTAGTAATAGTATTAGTCATCAATGCAAAAAAGTGCAGAATTTGTCAATTAGTTGCTCTCCTTTAATTCTGCATCGTCTGATTCAATATTTCCTCATCATCTGAACTGATCAGATCAGATCAGGGCCCTGTTTTGTTACGATACAATCAAACATGGCCCCACAAACGTCAGCAACAAGGGCTCCACGCCCAACAAGCTACATATACGGACGGTACTAGGTTGGTAGCTTAGGTTTATGACACTATTAATTTCCTCAACAATCTCCATCTTCTTCGCAGTATTTCTCTTCTTTCAAACAAGGTTGGCTTTATTCAAGTTTGTGAAATCGGGACCGGATTGACGGTTGAATCGATTAAAATTAAGACTAAATCGGTTGATCACGGATTGAATCGGTAGTTTAATCGATAAAATCGGACTCACTTAACTGATTCTTAATACTAAAATTTTTTATTATTAAAATAATCACTTTTAATAATATTGTAATTCAACTTTATTATATTTAAGTACTTTTATTTAATAAAAAATGAGTTTTTTTTTAAAATTTATTTAATTATTAATATAAAAAAATATACATACACAGTTGTATAGTACACAGTGCCTATGGTGACGATTTTTTTGATTTGTAGTGACATTCACCCGTCAATATAGTTATTCTGGTCTACAACAACCGTCACTATAGCTCAAAAAAATAGTCACATCTTGAAACACTGTCTAAATTTTTGTACCTTAAAAGTGAGAAAATCTATCTAATAAAATACAAATGATTTTGAATTTCTCGCTCATTCAATAAATCATCTGGACCGTCCAAAGTTTGAGATAAATCTCACCATCCATCTATCTAATAAAATACAATCTATCTAATTCTATCTATCTATATCTATATTCTATATATCTAATTATATCTAATAAAATACAAATAATTTTAAATTTTCCGTTCACTCAATAAATCATCTAGGACGTCCAAAGTTTGAGATAAATCCCACCATCCATCTATCTAATAAAATACAAATGATTTTGAATTTCCCGCTCACTCAATAAATCATATGAGTCGTCTAAAATTTAGAATAAATTCCAATATTTATAGTGCCGGAGGCACGGGACTGTTGCTAGTATTAAATATTATGGCTTGGGTTGTAAAGAGTTGACGAGTTTGAATATATAGTACGCTTGAATTAGGCTTCAGAGGAATAAAATTAAAGTAAAACTTGTTTAATAAACAAATTATTTACTAGTCTCACATACTCTAGTCCAATCATTTTTAATTAAAAAATTAATATTATTATAAACAAATTATTTAGTAGTCTCATCGAATCGGGTCAAATTGTTTAATTTATTGAATTTTGCAAATATTATCAAATCATTTTGTATAATATTGTTTAACCTTCTATTTAGTTTAAAAAGACTGATATATCTTATCTTATCTATTTATATTTAAACTAATAAGAATATAATATTTTTGATATTAGTAATAAGGGTATGATAGTTCAAACGATAAGATTTTATCCAATTATTTAAATAAAAGTTATAAAAAGATGGAAACTAATATTGTCACATTTTTTTTTTTGATATTACCATATGTATGTCTTTATATATTAGTTAGTAAAAATTTGACACATCAATATGGAGTCTGCATGTAAAAATATCAAAAAAAATGTGTAAATATAGATTTCCTAAAAAGATGTATACTTATGAGAAATGTTTAACAATTATTGGTATAAAATTAAAGGATAATTTCGTTGAATATAACAATTTAGACTCATTAATTGTTAAAAAAAATAGCAATTACTTTAGAGTGTTATTATGAGTAAGGATATAAGTGAATCGAGTCGAACTGAATATTGAGTTGTCTAGATTTGGTTTATAAAATTTATCGAGTATAAAATAAGGTTTGATTGAGACTCATTTAGCTATCGAGTCGAGCACGATCCTGAATTAAGCTCGAACAGTTTGAACTTTTCAAACGAATATGATCCGAGTATCAATAAAAAATTATAATTTGAGGATATTCGAGTAATTTATCGAAATTTAAAATTTGCACATATGTGACTTATTTATATTTCGAGTCGAGCTCGAATCAAATTTTTAGTAGAGTGAGTACGAATCGAGCCCAAACTGTTTATTCATTTTATAGTCTTAATTAAGGAGAGTGGTTAGCGTGAAATTAATTTTGATCAATTAATTAATACGGTGTCGACACACAAGTCGAAAGATGATCTGTCTGTATATCAGAACTAATTAATTAATTAATTTATTACGAAATTAATTTTATAATAACGGGATCCGTTATTAAGATGCGTACGTACGTTAATAATAATTTCATACCTATTGAAACAAAATGACAAGACTTGGAAGAATAAATGATCACAAATCAATCACGAGCCTCAGAACCAGATGAATGAAGAATCTCTACTATGCTCTCCCCCCCCTCTCCCCTCCCCCCTCTCCCATCCCCCATCTCCTCCCTCCATCTCCTCCCTCCCTCTCTCTCTCTCTCTCTCTCCCTCTTCCCCCTTCCGCCTTCCCCCTTCCCCCTTCTCTCTCTCTCTCTCTCTCTCTCTCTCTCTCACACACACACACGCACTACCTTTAGCCTTTAAGGAGTATTACTCCTTTTCTTTTTCATTTTTTTCTAATAAAATACTAAAGTTTGCATTTGATATAATAATTTCATATGAATTTCTTGGGTTTTTCACTATTAAATTTTAAAATTTTAATTTATTATTGAGCAACGTGTCAATTGCCAACTTTAATAGATTATAAAAAATATGCACAAATATAAATTACTATCATAAATTATTGATATATTTTTATTTTAACAGGTAATTTTTAATGATCGATTAAACTTTTAATTTTTCTCGCGTAATTTTAATTTCTATGTTATCACACAATTTTCCTAATTTTAATAAATTAAAGTTAATTTAAGTCACATTTATATTAAAAATAATTAGAAATTAGAGTCAAAATTTAATATAATAATTTTTTTTTGAAAGGTAATATTTCATTAACTTAGATCAGAAGCCAACACATCAACAAGAAAAGAGGGAGGAGATTGACTCTAAACCTCTTGATCAGACGTAGAACCGGATGCTCGTGCAAGAGCATGCGCTACCTGGTTTGCTGATCTTCTCACAAACACAAACTGACAACTATCAATGTCTCTGGCTAGGGATTTACAATCTTCCACAATTAAACCAAAATAAGATAAATCCTCCTGAGTACTAGTAATCGCTTTGATCACCAAAAGAGCATCAGACTCCAAAACCATATTGTTGAAGCCTAATGTCTTCAACCAACTTAACGCCTCACGAACACCAATTACTTCTGCAATCGTAGCATCCAACGGACCTTCAGCTATTCCGTTCTTGGCTGCCAACATAGTTCCTTCATCGTTTCTAACCACACAGCCATAACCAATATGCCCAGTATGACCAAAAAGAACTGTATCAACATTACATTTATATGTGCCTGTAGTTGGCTTTTTCCAAATCGAATTAGCATGCACAACCTGTGCTACGCAATGACTGCAGAAGAACAGAATTGCTTCTAAGTGTGAACAGTTAGAAGCTACAAATCAAATATGCATCTCAATTTTAGCTGTGAACTGTGAAGTCAAGCGTGGTTTTGGGCCTAGAAAATCGGCCCATAATTTGTTGGGCTCCTACCAATCTGTTACTAGGCTTTCTAGGCTCTTTCAATCAACACTGGGCCTTAAATTTCTTGGACTCTTTGAATAGTGTAGGTCTTGTTCAGCTTTGCAATTTTTTATGAGATGTGCTTACAAGTTACTTGGGTAGGGGGTTAGGTAAAAAAGTAAAAAAGGTGGCTGTCTATTTGTGATTAATATATAAAATTTTACTTAATTTTAACAATGATGTTGACCTCTTTTGTAACACACCTTTAGGATTTGTTTACGATTAGTGGCGGATCTAGATTTTTTTTAATAGTGGCAAATTTTAATTAATATTTTTGTTGAAATTGAATTAAAAAAATTCATGTAAAATTAAATATCATAAATAATTAATTTTTTAATTATTATGTATCAGTAAATATAATTAAAAAATAGTGGCACATGTTAATATTATTTTTTAATTATTATGTATCAGTAAATATAATTAAAAAATAGTGGCACATATTATTATTTATGATATTTAATTTCTATTATTATGGTCCAAAACTGCACACATTTTGATATTTTAATTAATTTTTTTCTCTTTCAAGTTTAACTCTTCCATTAATCCGCCCCTTTGAATTTATTAATTTACATATCTACTCTGCCCTTATACCTATAAAAAACAAATTCAACAGGAACAACTGTCTATATTGAATCAGGATCCTCTATGAGGAATTCTCTGTGAGGATCTTGTGAGGATTTTGTTGTGGAATTGACAACACATTAAAAAAGAGATCCAATGGCTCACAACGTTTTGATAAGAATTTTTTTTACAAGTTGACAAAAAATTAGAATCCACCAAACGCGTTTATTTTTACATATAATTTTTTAAAATTTCTTGATAAAATTTGTGAGCCGTTGAATCTCCTTTTTAATGTATTATTAACCCCACAACAAAACCCTCACAAGATCGTCATAGAAAAATCCTCATAAAGGATCCTGATTCGTCTATATTGTCTCGTATATAGATCTGTCCCTGTTTAGAACTGTTAAAGCAAACCTAATATTAAAATATTAGGTAAGAAAATGGAGAAGAATCAATATTGTTAAGAACCTACCACACGAACACCATTATAAAAATGAAATTGATTTTTTCATAATATTTTTTGATATTTTTCATAATAAAAGTGTTATTATAGATTTATAACGATGATGAAAATCGTCGTTATAGAAAATCATCGTTATAAGATCTATAACAACAATTTTAATATAAAAATATCGTTTTTTATTATAAATTTTATCAATTTTCTTATAAGTAATAATTCCAGCTAAAAGCCCAACTCCGAATAGGAGGTTCCAGTAACTGGAAAGTGATCATAAAGTATCTTTGCCTTTCCTTTATTTATCGATCATTTCACTTTGATTCCACGCCTATAATAATATAAATTATAAAGTACTCTCTCCGTTTTTAAAAGATTGTAGTTTTAGATGAATTTTTTTTTTCAAAAAGTTTGTCGCTTATAACTTTCGAGGAGAATAAATTATTTATTTTTCTATATTACCCCTATCTTCTCTCATTATCCCAAGAAATTATCTCCTTTTATTTATAGTTTTCAACTTCCCATAAAGGGGTAGTGATAGAATTTCAAATAAATTTTACTTGGTAAATGATACTTTCTTAATCCATGTATCAAA
Organism: Panax japonicus; assembly: GCA_020205505.1. Taxonomy (NCBI): domain Eukaryota; kingdom Viridiplantae; phylum Streptophyta; class Magnoliopsida; order Apiales; family Araliaceae; genus Panax; species Panax japonicus. The sequence continues at coordinate 1,349,903 of CM035107.1, forward strand.
ATCTTAAACGACAATATTTTAGGAACGGAGGTAGTATAACCTTAAGGTCCATAATATAAAACATTAAATATATATACTATCAATTGTCTATATTGTCCTTGTATTAGAAAAAGAAAGTGTTATTTATTGGACAAAAAATAATGAGAGAACCAAAGTTATATTTATTACTCTGGGGTAATATTGGAAACTAAACAATTAATACTTACTTGAAATTTTCAAACGACGTATATTTAAGAACAAAAATAATTATCTAAAACGACCTATATTAAAAAACGAAATATTATTGAAGATTGTCAGCTTGAAAATTTATATATTGAAAGCTTTTAAAAGGAAAATAAAATAGTTGAACTTCTTTTCACAATAAATAGAATAAAAAGTTATTCTATTTAATGTCTTGAAGTCATTAGTCCCAACTAAATTGATGCTGATGAAATTCTTGCACTCCGGAAGCTTGAAAGATGCTTTGTCCTCGTTCAAATAATTTCTAGAATATTTAAAATAATACATTTGATTCCAAGTATTAAATATACATTTGATTTAAAAAAATTCAATTAATCAGTAATTATTTAGTTTCTAATATTATTTCAAGTATGAAATATATATTTGATTTTTTTATTATTTTATGCTAAATAAATAATATCTTCTTTTTTCAATACAATGACAATATATACAATTAATATTTATATTTACAAGCAAATTGATATTTTCACAAGTGAAATATCCTCTTATATAACTATGAGTATTAACGGTAACCCCCACTTATTATTCATACGAGAAAAAATTTGTGAAATTATCAAATTTATATGTGAAAATATCAATTCCATATCCACATTCGGGAGAATAAAAGATTGTTTTTGTTTTCTGCATTTCCTTTTGGTGGGGTCAAAATGTTGGATAATTGTATAAAATAAGAATAAGTCTAGGCGGACAGTTTTATTGGATCGAATAATTGGATATTTCTAATTTTTTTCTTTTTGTGACTCTTAAAAATTGTATAGTATTTATTTCAATTGAAAATTTTAAAGAATAAATGCTATACATTTTTAGTTGAAATAAATGCTATATATTTTTTGAAAGTCACAAAAAAAAAAAAGCAAAAAAGCAAAAAGATTTTAAAAAATGAAACTAGAAAAATAAAAATAAAAATTCAGGACAGGAGCTGGATCCACCGTGCTACACTTGGCACACCCAGGTTAACAGCAAACACCATGTAGTAACCAGGCGGCGCCACCCTTCCATCCGGCGGTACCGTACACCCGATCTTGTACAGTCCGCTACCGTCCGGCAACGCACTCGTCACTAGCAGCTTCACCAGCCTCTGTCCCTGCGAAAACGAATGAGTCGCAAAGGGCGCACTCCCCATATTCACCTCCACTATCCCCACCACCGGTAGCGGGACCGTTACAAAAACGTCAAACACCTCCCCATACCCTACTTTCTCCGGTATTTCCACAATATCCGGCCTGATGTTAGCTCTGTCCGGAGATAAATACTCTGGTGAAAATGCCTCAATTCTCAATTCAGTCGGAAACTCGGCTTCAAACTTGTAAATATAATGTGGGTTGCTTCCGGCGAGAAGGACTCTACCATCCGGCAACAAATTGGCGGTGGAGTGATACATTCTGGGAACTGAACCGGGGTTTAGCGTCATGAACCGAAGCCCCACCGGTTGGTCAGGCCGATATAGAACCGGATGCAAACACGGGTTTGATGCCATTTCAAAACCCTGAGTCCCCGCCTGAGCGCCGTTAATAATCAAAACCTCGCCGGTCGGAAGCATCACCATATCACCCATAATTCTACCGAACGGCATGTCCTCCATTTCCCAAACCGGGTCGGGTGATGTCGCCACAATCCGGCCACAGCTGGCGTGCGCCGGCGTGTCGGTACTCCTGTAAATGTACGCCCCGTACTGGGCGCCACCGCATACAACAATCGTCGCGGTGGAGTAATCCCCTGCAAGCGCCAGCATCACCGACGATCCCGCCGACGGGTAATTACGTGGGCCACCCTCTAATTCTGGATATTCTCTCACTATAACGTTTGCATCAAAATCGTACAAAACAGCTTTGTTATTAGCAAACACAAATAAATTACCGTTGGGAAGTAAGTGTAGGTAAGGGTATAGATTGTCCATTTGATTATCTCTGGCTTGAGCAAGAAACGGGAAATGTACTGCGCCGCCGGGTCTCGGCGGATAAAACTCCACGCTACTGGCAGCGCGGCCACCCACGACGACGACCGAACCGTCCGGTAATATTTGATTAGTGGCGTACCACCTCCCTTCTGATAACTCAGTGTCTTGGAGTTCGTGCCAGTCACAAAACTCGGTGGACTTGCAAGGGGAGAATTTTCGGATTTTTTTGAAGCCGTCGAGGTCGCCGCCGGTTTGGAGAAGTGTGCCGTCGGGGAGGAACTGGCCGGAGGAGCACCAGGTGTCGGTGAGGATCATTAAGGGTCGGACTTGATTGGTAATTGGGTCGAATAGGACGGAGTGGGCGTAGCAGTCACGTTTAAGGACGGCGTCTTTTGGGTCGATGCGGCAGTGGCCTTTTCGGAGCATTTTGCGGGACGGGCCGATGTTGGTGCGGTCGAGGAGGACGACGGTGTTGAAACGAGTGACAGCGGTGTGCATCGAGGCTATGCCGGCGTTGGCGAGGAGGAGCTCCCAGGTACCGGGGAGGTCGGCACGTGAGATGGGGACGGCGGAAGGGATGATAATTAAGAAGAGAAGGAGAAGCTTCCATGGAGGATGCATGGCTGGTTCTGTAAAAGAGGTGTTGAGAGATACCAGTAAGCTAGTCTGCAGTTGAACTAAAAGAGAGATTAAAATTGTAACGTAAGAGGGAGAGACGCAAGTAAATTATTATTATTCATCCATTCTTGCGTAGAATTAATTGAATGAATGTGAAATGCTTGATGATGGGAATGAATGAATGATGGAAAGAAAGAAAGTTATGCGTTATATCTAGTAAATGGCGGATGGGGATGGGTGGTGGTTGTTTTCTGTACAACGGACCGAAGTGGACCAGTGGATTAGGATTTTTATTTAGAGCTTTGCTATAATTTGTTTTTGTTCTTTCGGTATGATGGATGCTTGGGTGGGGTCTCAGCATTGGTACCATTTGTCTTTAAACTAAGTTTATGGTGCATTTCATTTGATTCTGTGTTGATTTTAAAATTAATTGACATATTTAATAATAATATTCAACAAATTAAATTTATTTTTATGTATATGAAATCATACATGACATTAACAAAATAATATCAAGCAATAAGTTTTTAAGTTTCAAATATATTACTCATGAATGCTCAATCATTACAATTCAATTAAGTATAGTAGTTACAAACAGAAAAAATTAAAAGTGTATAACATAATTAAATTTGTCTATTATATTATTAAGAATATGCCCATACAACTTCCAAAAAAAATATATAGGAGTAATATATAAGAGCCATGCACGGTGCAGAAATCGCGCCCAAACAACCTATGCAGTTTTATAGTCGGTCCAAAATCTCCTTATATGGTGCGACTCAATTAGTACAGTTTGGTCCGTTTTTAGAGCAATTTCGGGGCTTCTTACTTGGCCCTAATGATGATGGGGTATAATGATATACATGTCTAAAATATGGCTTACGTTATTTTTGTAAGAAGACTTGTGAAACTATTGTTATAGTAGTTTCTTATGTGGTTGTCACTTTTCACAGTAGCATGGAAATATTTCATTTTTCCTTTCTCAAGTCTTCATTGTTGCAAAGAAAGCTTACTAGTTTCTCCTCTGAATGTCTGGATATTTTTACCATATAATGATCAGAAGAAGAAAAACAAAGCTGAACACATGCACTATCAACTGAGCAACATTTATATGGTACAATCCCATTTATTATTGAACAACACGAATAGTATGAAATCAAAGCAACAATTCTCAAACATAATGACATAATCTTCTTAGCAATATAGTAGAATTTTAGGATTATACATATACAAGTCTATATTAAGCTATTGCCTCTATACCATCACCTTCATAGCAATCTGCCACTGCCACTGCCACTGCCACTGCCACAGCCCCCCTTTTCTGCACATTCTTGTAAGAATATCTCCGTGCCACCGCCACATAAACGCCCAAGTTCACCGCAGTCATGGCTGCCAACAACCAGTAGAAATAGTCCAACCGGCTAGTGTTCAAATCCTTACCAAACCAACTCTTTCCACCATTCTCCGTTACTCGATCCACAATAGTGATCAAGAAGCTACTAAGGAAATTTGCAACACCAAGAACGCTCAAGTACAAACCAATCCCTAAACTTCTCATTGAATCCGGAACTTGGTCATAGAAATATTCTTGCAATCCCACTAGACTAAATCCATCTCCCATCCCAATGATGAGAAATTGTGGAGCTAACCAAAATACACTCATTGATAATGATCCCTTGATTGGATCCTCGTCCACAAGATTTAGTCTTTTTCTTTCAACCAAGGCTGCTACTACCATTGTTGTAAATGTGAAGATCATTCCAATACCTATTCTCTGGAGAAGATTGATGCCTCTTTCATTTCCTGTCGTTCGTCTTAAAAATGGGATGAGAATTTTGTCGTAAATGGTGACTGAAATGATCATGCCAATGGCAGAAAGGCCATAAACTGAGGCTGGTGGGATGAGGAAACTGTGGGTGATGTTACGGTTCATTGTAGTGCTCTGTTTGATGAAGAAGGTTGAGGTTTGTGTTACGCAGATGCCAAATGGTAAAGAAGTTAGCCAAATAGGAATTAACTTGAGAATAAGCTTCATCTCCTCAACATTGGTCACCGTTACTAGTCTCCATGGATTATCTTGGTTTTGAACTGAACTTTGTTTGCCTTCAATGATTGCAGCCTTGTCCAGAAACCTGACAACATACAACTGTAATTTTCAGTTCTTCATTTTATTTGGGAATCTATAGAATTCGCGGTCCTAATTTTGTTATCAGTTCAATTAACTAGCACAACTAAGAACTATTCAGTTTTATCATCAGAATGATTGTTATAAGGAGAACATGGTCCTATCCTATGCAACAATATTATACAAGTACGAAGTTGCTCACTTAAGGTTCTTGGTGTGGCATAGAAGCCTCCCTCGAGACTTTGCTGATTTGGGAACTTCATAGAGTTGAGCAGGGCTAGAAGGATGTGGAAGGTTTCTCTTGGAAATTGCTGCCACAAGGACTTGTAGCATTGGCGTTATAGGGCTCCCTGTAGGGATCCTGAAGCGATAATATGGCCTTCCAACGCAGAAGATCACTATAGTGGAAGCCATTACACATGTGAGGATAATATCTGCAACACCCCAGCTCACATGGTCTTGCACATAAACAATTACAGTTGCAGCAATTAACAGTCCAGAACAAAGTCCACAATTCCACCAGTTGAAAAAGGACAATTTCTTTCTTCTTTCTTCAGGATGGTCATCATCAAATTGGTCCGCTCCAAAGCTTTCTAGAGCGGGCTTGTGCCCTCCAGTTCCTATAGAGATCAAGTAGATTGCTAGGAAGAAGACCACTTCATGGAACTTCCTAGGTTTGAGGCAAAGGCTCGAGGCACAAGGTTTCCAGCTTGGGATTACTCTTGACATTGTCAAGAGAAGCAAACCCTGTTTTTAATTGAACAAGAAATTTTTTCGCGTAATTAGATCAAGCACAAGGTATGGAAAGAGGCAAATATAACTCTTCAGTTTTTTTGATTGATGCATTGCATTGTGCTTCCATATCTTGGAAAAAACAATGGCTATGGCCTATGAACAACACACATGAACTGACTTTAAAATGGCGGTCATGAAGATTAAAAGACAAAAAAGCTGTCAATTATTTTGAATCTCTATGATTATGTCACCTATGTTGCAAAAAACCTTGTATAGCAAGAGTCTAAGGTAAGCCTGAATAGGTTTAGACATTTAGTTCAACATTGGACAGGACTAGTGGATTACTTGATTTTTTGTTGGTGAAATCGAGCAGAAATTAAGATTACCAGGAGGTAAATAATGGATGAAACGAGAACAGTGAAGAATCGACCCATGTAAGCATCGGCTACAAAGCCTCCCACTAGTGGCATCATAGTGGTTACACCAGCCCAGTAGTTGACACTTTTTGCTGCTGTTTTGAGGTCTTGATGAATCACCTTAGCGAGGTATATGATTAAACTTGTTGCTATCCCAAAGTAACTCAACCTCTCACTAAACTCAATTGCTGCAAAATTAATAATAAGGTTACATAAATTGAGAAATATAACAGAAATCTTATTTATTTTATTTATACAGTTGCTAAGATGAAGATGAATGTGCATTAGAAACTTTCACTTTAATTTAAATCCCTCTATTGACTATCACTGCTCCCATTATATTGTATACTTACATACTAATTTGGTTTACACAGATGGACTCCTCAGTAAATTAATGTAACCATTAAGCAGGCCATTACACATAAAGATCGAGTGATAGAAAAGGTGCCTAAGCCACTGTAGGATAAAAAGCATACCCTAGTATAACTTCACTCAAGGGCATCTAATTCATTCAGCTAATCAACTATATGTAAAAGAATCCCTGAACAGTATTGAACTTTTTGTTATTCTCTTGGGATGGTCCTGCTCTATAGGCTTAGGTTTAGACACATTCCTAAGGTGGATTATTACTATTTTGTTTTCTTCTTTGGCTGCAATTACAATTTTCCTTGCTCTTTTTCAAACAAATATGTTTATGGTGAGAAAATGATTTCACACATCCACTTGTTGATATACCTTGTATACCAGCCATGGAGCTGAAGGATTTATACGAATGTAAACAGAAGAACATTGGAACACATCTCATGATCATAGCTAGTATAAACTTTTGCAACTAATCAAGGGCGAATGAAATGTTATGAGAAGAAAGTATGTTGGACAGCCGGACGAGAATCATATGTTCTTGAATCATATATGCTAATTGAAACTCATGATTGACGCAAATGGATGACATCTTGTTTATGTAAATTACAACAAGACGGAAAAAGAATGTACATTTTCCTTCCAGAAATTGACGTAAAGACAACTAGGTCATGCATATATAAGAAAAGAGCAACACGAAAGATAGCAGTGTGAAATTTCACCATATACAAATGTTGAAGAAGCAGAAATTTCAAAATATATGGAGATTGCATATAGTAAATGGTTATTCTTACAGATAATGAACAGAGATGCCCTCCATGCACCAGTAGAAGCTCGAAGAGGAACCTTTCCTTTATGATCCACAGAAAAATCATGTACCCATTTCTCTTCGTCAAGATTAGGGAACGATTCTTCTATCTTTATTTGCTCCATCTTAATGCAGTACTTATCACTACTACTAGTTGCCAAGTATGCTTTTAAATACTACAAAGGGGAGGGTATGCTTACCTAAGCTATATATTATGACTGCATTTGCTGGTGGGGTTGCAGCTTTGGCTTCAAACTTATTATATATACGGATGATCATGGTTAAACTATATATGCTCTCACAGAATAAGAAAGTAAACAATTAATATTGAATTACTTGTCAACAATTGCGATAGAGGTTGAATTATTCCACTCACATTCGAGTGTTGCTCTCTAAGAGGGAATAGCATCTATATAAACTCAACTGAAACTCAAAAAGCAGCAGCCATTATTCTTTTCCAATTGCTGATCCAAAGTCATAGCAACAATGGGGTGGGGCAGCCATTATTCTGTTGAGGCTGTTTAACTGCACTATATTTTATAAAACCTATAGTTTAGATCTTATCAGATGCGAATCTACTTAAAGACAAGTCTTTCTACTAAAGTACCATATCAAAAATGAACAATACCTAAAAGGATCGAAAACAAATTATTCATTTTCAACCTGGTTTTTTAAATACATCTGTTAAATTTCTAAAGTTGACAGCCACAACCTTCAATTATCGTATGAGATTTACTAGTAAATGATCATGGGCGGAGCCACACTTGGGCTGGGGTGGGCTGTAGTCCGGGTGAAGTTTTTGACAAATATTTAGTACTTATGTCCAATACACCCCTGTTCCAAAACCAGCCAGCAAGGCATAACTGTATGTACAACCACCCCATTTAAATCCATAATTTTCAAAATCACTTGACGGTTTTTTGTTGTTGTTTTTAATTAGTGAAAATACGATCCTCTGTTTTTGTGCAATATATAAGTTTTCAAAATCACGATCCCTTACTACTATGTATGATTTTGAATTTATGATTGATCTTGGTGGGACAATTTCTTGTGTATATAGTTGGTACTTGATAGTCTAGGACGGAAAAAATTTCTGACTCCACCCTTTAATATGATAATGTGAAAAGCAGAAATCAGTGTGCACCATTTTTCTCAAGTACGATGAAATCATTTGTACAACTAGTCGGCTAAAGTAAACACATGTTCCATGTGACCTTCTCTCACAGAAAACATGTGTTCCAATACTGATGGCAAAATTCTTCATTTTTTCCTTTACTAAGTTGGAACCTACCCAACCTAACCTTGCGCCATTATCAGACTCATGGCTGCATGCATGCATTGTAAAGCTCGGATATACACAATAAGCAACTAGCCACATGTCCATAAATTCAAAACATCTTGAAGTTTGGTGTAAACTCAAATCAAGAATTGCATAAGCTGCCTGAGATCAACGTCATTTTAGAAGGAATGATTTGAAAGTGGTGGTACAGATTTACGTGTGGTATTAGCTGAATAATAGTATTTGGGTTCCTTTGAAAATCTACAGAATCAATTCCCTGACAACCAAGCCTACACTCGGCAAGAAAATGACTGATGAAAGTCATGCATGGTTTTAAAAGAAGTTTCAAGAGGAAGAAACTATATATATATATATATATATATATATATATATATATATATAGCTAGCATTCATGGTCCAACTTTGCTAAGGTGGCAGACTGCAGTTCCTAACGTTCCATTATGCTCCATATTAATTAAGTTTAAGTTCCGGAATTAGGCTACAGAGAAAGAAAAATATGAGCAGTTAGAATTTCATGGAAATGAGCAAATGGTTCCAAGATCATTTTTACCCATCTGGAAATGGTTATAAGGTCATAGTCACTTTGTTTCAAATGTCTTTTGAGAGTCAGTTTATGTTGAGATAAAGCCCAAGGTTTATCTAGTTGTAACGAATATAATGACAAGTATCTTGAAAGAACTATTCTATGCCGATATGAAAATTTTCAGGACTAAATTAAAAGTATGATAACAAAATGCTCAACACGTTTGATAAAAAATGAATTAATCTGAATTTGAATCCGAATGAGCTGAATCTGAATCTGAATGAGTTGAATCTGAATCAGAATGAAAAAAAATTGTTTGATAATTGACATTTGTAAAACATTTGAATGACAACTTTATTATTTTACCCTCTGAAAAAATTTAAAATTGTAATAAATTTATTTAATATTACTTAATATAATAGTTAATATTTTTTTTTAATTTTTAATTTTTTTTACTTCATTCAACTGCTCATTCATCTAAAAAATCTGACTTAGCCATTCAACTCGTCCATCTTACCGATTCAGCCATTCAGACCAAAACAAACGCACTGACCGATTCAGCCATTCAGCTCTAAACAAACACCAAATATCACTCCCATCCGTCTTATAAATACCACATCTGGTGTTATTTTTGCCCCAGAAATAGTTTAAAAAATTACTATGCAACCATTTCACCTCAAAAAAAAAAAGAAAAAAAGAAAAAGAAAATTCAATTGTAACATTCATTGCAGGACGTAATATAATTGTAAAGTATTTAGGATAAGATCAGCTTATGCTCCAACTCTTAGTAATTAAAATTAAGAAATCTGATTAGACACTTTTTTTTTTGATGACTAAACCATATCTCCCCTCCCCGAACAAGACCAAACAGCAGAGTTGAAATGTGATTAGATACTTATTAAACTAGTGGCTGAGCTTTGAAAATTAAAGCAGATAATTCAACTCTGCAATGAGTAACAAAAAAGTTGATCATTTGTTTTTTTTATTAGATTTCTTCTTTTGGATTGTGCTAGCTTTAGAATAAACTAATCTTATTCAATGATCCATGTGTTTTTTTTTCTCTCTCGTCTTTTTGCCAGTGTGAAATATAAAGTGGAGAAAGCTTCAACAGAAGTGATAGATTTGCCGTTTGCGAGGGAGGAGTCCCCCACCTTTGAGATAAGATCCATGCAAGTGGATTACCATTATCTCAGTAATTGGATCTCTTAAGAAACCATGAATATTGCTATGAATTATGACTAGATTTGATTGTTTCTATCCTTCTTTTTAGTCCTAATTTAACCACATGTTAAATGAAATGAAATTGATTGATTGCCAAGTGGAAGTTTTAGATGGTTGAGGGTCTTCTCATACTCTTGTTTTCCCACCCACGGCCCACTGGGGTAACAAATATTCAAAGATTCTTGTGTTTTGTTGAAGGACATTTGTCAAATTTGTTTTAGCTAACACTAGACCGGATGATCTTGAATCAAAGAAAATATTCAACACAACATTCATACTATCTTTTAAGTACTGTACTGTGTTTATCTCTCTCCTCACGTAACCTAATAACATACCTACAGGGAGACCTCCCGGACATATCGCATGCAGATGTACACCATAAGGGATATCTAATTATCTATATTCATGCATCCATTTCTACTGAGAAATATTTTTAAACATGATCTGCATCTTCTTTAGATAGTAGTAAAAACTGGGTGCTATTGAAGTTTCTATACCACCGATGAGCCAACATTCCAAAACAGAGGTGAACATGAAAAGAGGCAGGCCAGTTTCCAAATAAAGTAAGGGTCTTGGCTACAAAAACGTTTCATTTAAAATGTAGGGTCGGTCTGTCTAGAGTAGTCATGGATTCTTGGCAATTACTAGTATATTTCATCATCTTCACACCCACCATTTCTAAAAAATATGCAGTTCAAAGTAAGCTTCACTAGGAGCCTCTTGGTCTCCACTTTCAATCTCCATTATTCTCAAGACTTATCTCTACAATATACACTCGTTACATGCAAAATAAATAATTAATTCCTTTTCAGCTGCGGTGTAAGACTCTTCACTTACCAAAATACTGACAAATACACTAAAACGTGTAGAGTGACTCCATGCCAACCAGTACCTACATAATCCCCTGAGATCTTCACAAAAGGCATCCACATATATCCCAACCTAATAAAATAAAACATCCAAGTTTATTTGTGATCATCAGCATTCAGCACTAGCAAAGAAGATCATTCTAGAGTGCCAGTAAGCTCTAGTTATTTTCATTTTTTTAAGACTCCTTCATAATTGGCATATGTCCAGCTGAAGAGCACCCTTATAAAAGAATGAATGGGAAGGTAAACTGGCTAAAAACTTTCTATCGCATTTGTGATCAAGGTCTTCAATCTTCACATAAAAAACCGACTACTCAAACGTTGATATCTCTTACTAAAGAAAATTCCACCATTAAATGATAACAAGAATTAGAGTATAGTTGTAGCATTTCAAAAGCAAAGACCATATTAAACCAAGATTAGGTCAAACATAATGTACCCCTTCGGTGTGACATCAACCGGGAAAATGAAGGTAGTTAACAATCAAGCATTGAGAAAATGTTGCTTAACTTTGTCGCTATTCACGCAGTAATATATATCAATGGGAGCCAAAAAATAATCTCTGGAACGATTAATCTACAGCTTTCTAGTAGGCTAATTATTCTACTTATGTTGCTAATGGGGCATCTTATCAGTGGACAACCCAACAAATCAAAAATGCAAAACAGAGAAAAGTTGCCAACAGGAAAAAGTTAATAAAGGAAGTTTCCAGCCTGTTATTATATGAATCATCTATCCAAAATTTCAAAACTATTTTGGTAGATCATTTTGTACAGACAAATTAAGCTTCAGAGTGCAGACAAAGGAAAGAGAGCACATATGCAATCACTATATATATATATATATATATATATATATATATTTCACTAAACAGAGCACTAATCTAGAATAAAAAATGAAACACATTCCACTAAGATCCATTTGAGAGGTTGGTGATGGTTATATAAGAGCCCACTCATCAACTATGCTCAAACAGTCCAATTGTTGAGATAGTAGTGGATAAAGGTTGACTGCCGACAAATAAGAAAGTGAAAACAAAAGCCAAAAGATATGTCGGTATTGTAGCCCAAATTGACAAAAGCCAATAGATGCAAATTGGTTGATGCAGATTGCTTCAATTATCAATTTTAAAAGTAAATAAACCAAAGGCTTTTATACTGGAGGACAATCTACACCCTAGAAGATGGTCAACCACATTACCTACCAAATTGAACAAGACTATGGTGGTCGCATGGATCTGTTGAAGAGGAAACTCAAATTAAGGGTCTTGTAGTCAAACTGGGGTGTGGAAGGCCCTGCGAGCTAGCGGAGCAAACTTTTGAACAGCTTCAAGACTAAGGTGATCAACTGACCATTATAAATAGTAAACTCATCATATAACAAAATCTACAATTCACAGTTGAAAAGAACAAGAAAAAACATATGTGCAATAGTGACAGTTAACATTTATAGATATACTCTCTTTTTATAAGTACAAATATACTCATTATTCAATTAACATGCTACAGTAAGATATAATAATTCTTCACCGCCTAATGGAGCTATACCTAATCATGAAATATATACATAGCAAACAATTTTATGTACAAACATATACAATATAAAATAATTTGAGTAATGTCACCAACAATTCAAGCCTATTTAATGAGGAATCTTCATTGATATTCCATTTTCATAAGCTAAAGATTTTTTTACAAGTTACTTTTCTCATAAGCAAAAGGTGGCACAAGGGCGTTTTACCACAATTCTCTTCTAGCTTTAACAAAGGTTTGCCTTCTCAGATTGGCTACATTTTAATGTAATTCTCCATCTTTTCAGCATGAGCTCTAGTCTAGTTTTTCAACAGCTAAACTATTTCATCGCCATATTTTGTTAAGGTGTCGCCTAGGCGTCCAGTCGGTTCGACAAAGACAAGGCGGTTGGGCGACTTGGTGGCTGTTTGAAAGTTGAGCGCCTAATAAAGCAAGTTCTTTGGTCACTTCTCTGCTTCTCTTTCTTATTCTCTGGTCACTTATCTGCTTTACAGTTTACTCCAAAAATGAAAGAAACTATGATTATATGATCTGATTAGATGGATTATATAATATGTATAGTATTATTTTATTAGTGACATGTGAGGGTTAGACTTAGGATAATGGGTTGGATATACTAGTTGGTCATTTAGTACATCAACACTTGTCCCACTATGGTGATGAGTGGAAGAATAAATTTTTTTTTATTTATTCATCTACATGTGCATATCTAAACTTCCTTTGGTACTATCGCTATTAGTTACATGGCTTGTAGTTAATATTAAATACTTTGTATAGTATAATATTTATTTGTTACTTATACTATACTATATTATATTTGTTATTCATAAAAAATAAATATTATTTAAGATAATTAATAATAATTTAACTTTTAATTTTGATATTTCTATTAAATTATTATATTTATTATTCATAAAAATTAAATATTATTTTAAAATTATCAATAAAAAATAAATATTATTGTTAGTAAATATGTTTCGAGTTTTAATGTATATAAAATTTCATTGCTCAATGTACTTTTAAAGAAAAATAAATAATGAGTACACTGTGAACGACTTGTCGCCATACAGATGCCATGGTGGGCGCTTATCGCCTAGGCGTCCTGGCGGTCAACTGCCGTTGTGCCTCGCCGAGGTGCCGTGACAAATATGTACATCGCAACATCGAGCTTTCTTTCAATCTATCCAGCAATTTAGCAATTAGCATAGCCCAAAGATTGGCCTAGTACCCTAGTGTGATAAAAAAGTTAATAGTTTTTATGTTATTTTGTGAATCCGATTAAAAAATTTGTTCCCAATCCCTTCACTATTAAGTATGGCGAACATGCATTCCTGATCCTGTCAACATACTATCTCATACTCTCCTCCTTGGTAAAATCAGTTACATGTTATCATAATCAAATGAGAATGCAGTCAATGCACCACAAAGGTCTTAATTTTATCTCTGAACTACCAGATCTGTTAACTAGTTACTAAAATATCCAACTTCATTGATATCTCAAAAATGAAAGCTGATTAAGTTCTGATACCATTCTAAGACCTTTAAAATGGAGAGTTGTAGTTTGTTCATTCATATAAATACCATAACATTTCTTCTCGTTCATATGACATTTACTTAGTCTTCAATTACAATGGCATTCTATTAATTTATTATGGTATTGATGAATTTCGTCTAAAGATATTTTTTGTTTCTTAAATTCATCTTCTAAAATGCTTCCAAGTTCAACTGCTCTACTTTAAAATTATTAAATTTTGATAACTTCACAAGACTTCTCAGTAGCCTCTGTCCTTATATCCAATGCCATGCGGAACTTATCCAATATTCAACGTAAGCAATTTCCTTAAAGCCCGTATTTGGCATTAAGTTATGTAAAAAACAAACAAGCCTAAGTTGAGGGCACTTTGGCTCCTCACTTGAGCACGCTAAGCGATCTTCATTTTCTGTTATTTTTACTTCATTCCTGATGTGATGCAAAAAGTTAGAAGACCATGATTAGGTAGGCCTGATTGCCTGAATGATAATGAGAAATGAACTAAAATTCTTGAATTTTTTAAGTTCTCAATTTCAACCGAAGGAAATGTCTAGAGCCCTTCCGAAAACAAGCAGATGATATCAGGAATATATTTTAGGTTTTAGCATATTTGCCTTTTGTGGTTTGATAAGATATCCTAAGAATTTGATTCCCAAAACCTGACCAAAGTTGCCACACTGAGCAACATATAGTGCAACCATCATAATTTACACGAGTATGACATAATTTCTAATTGAAAACCACTTATAGTGTATGCATCATTACAAGCTAAATTTCCAGTTGACGACTAAAAAAAATCTATTAATATTTAAGACTTGATATACATTCTGACCAGCAAAAGTTATAGCAAGAAGATGCATATACAAATTTGCTTTTTGGAACAATGATTGTTCATTTTTGTTACCTGATCATCTTCCCAATTTTGATCTCATGTGCCTAAAATAACAGACACCAGTCTTGGGATAGCATCACTTCAAACTGGCAACTTTGGAATCATGAAGACAACAAATGCGACCTAACATCTCTTTCAATGTTAATCCAATGCTCTTCAAACTTAACTTGCTGATTACATATATATAACTCAGCTGAGATTATCTTACTTATGAATTCTTCTCCCCTAGCTCCATTAATTCTTCCCCACCAGCAGTTCAATCAAGTCTTTTAAAAGTAATCCTTAGCCCCCAATACTCATTCATGTACCCAATTCCCTTCCTGAAACCTATAACTGCCGTCATGCTGCAAACTCATATCATAAAATTCTGAATTTGAACCTTCCAATTTCTGTGGAAGCATGCCCCTACTAAAAGGTCCATCTTTTCGAAATACCCGATTACTCCCACTTTTTTCCTGATCAAAACTTGAATCCAACCCATTATCGGTACTGCCTGAATTTGCTAACCCAATCCTTCTTCCATTTCCCTTTTTTCTAAATTTCCCCTTAGAACCCTCTCCACTTCTTCCCTCATTCAACAATTTTTTAGAGCCAGTATAATCTTCATCTGACCCACTCCTCAAATTTTTGTTAAATCTGCTTCTTGATACCCCTAGTTTTTCTCCACTTCCATTCTCTAAATCTGAACCCAAATTCCCAAATTCATCAACTTCTTCTACATTATCATCACCAATTCTCCCATAGGGTTTAATACTATGAACAACCCCTTTAGGAAAAAACCTTGCAGATGGAACTCCATCGACAGTTTGAAACAACTGCGGCCCATCTTTCTCAGACCACAAATCAAACCCACCAGGCCTCTGAAACCTATCAGCCAAGACTTGGACTTGCTCATCGGCGCTAGCCGAAAACAACTTGGGGGCTTTCTCCACAACTTCCCAAGGCCTTTCCAGTTCTGAAACGGCGGCTTTCAGCTCGGCTCGCTTTCGCATTTCGTAAATTTGGCGCTCGCGGGCGAGTCTGGCCTTTAGGAGTTGTTTGGCTTTATTTGCTTGCATTCTTTTCCATTGCCACTTGTTGACGCCACCTGGGTATGTTCTTGGGCCACCGCCCATTCGAATTATTGTTGTTGTGGTGTTTAGTGAGAGGTGAGAGAATTTGGGGATTAGGGAAAATTGGGTTTGGTCAGAGAGAACCCTACATGATGATGGAAGATTATGAAGAGGAGTTTGCGGTGGGAGGGACATATTGAGGATTGACATTTTTGGATCTGCTAAAGGATATTACTGAAGCTCCAGAAGGATAAGTATGTTGAATTCTTTGAATAATCTTTGAAGCCGTGTGCCAGTATGCGGATTGGGGTTCAACTAGCTGGGCATGAAAATTGAATAAGATTTGTATTTTGACCATAAATTTTTATGAATTCGATTATTAATTGACCACACATACCTTGTTTGTGGATAATACATTGACACTCAAATTTTATGATTTTTGATTTTTAATGGTAGAATTTAGGTAATATTAATTTAATATTTTGTAATAAAAATTAAACAATAGTCTCTTGTTTTACAAGGAAAAACTCAATTTTTTTTATATATAAAAAATAATAATTTGAGCCTTCAAAAATGACTGGGAATAATGTATAATACATGCAACTTCCTTAACACAATTTTTTTATATGGTTTGTTTAACAAATTACTATTAATCTACATCATCATGTCTTTGATTTCTGGAACAATTCGCCATGAATGTAGCAAGAGAGTTCCTGAATATAATTAAAAATCTCTAGTCCCGGCCGGATTTCAATCATGAGATTCTTAAGTAGTACTACTAGTTTTTCCATTGACGAGAAATTTGAAGCCTTTTCTTGCTTTCTATTTTAGAACAATTAAGTTTCTTTAGATATACAATGAGATTGAGACAACTCCTGGTATCATGTTTGGTTCTTCCATGCAGAACAATTGGATATGGTTATCAAGAACTCTGCCTATAGCTAGATTAGATTATGGGAGAACTGTAATAAATAATTTTACCTTTTCAAATGTTAAATTTATCTAGTCAAGTGGAGTATTGTGTAATTAAACAGATACCATTAAAATACTACTATGCATCAGTACTCCAATAATTTAATAATATATATGCATTATAATTTAATAATATATATATGCATATTCAAATAACTAATGATTGACTTTCAATCAATTATTAAGATAAATATTTGATTGAATTATTGTAAATTTATTTAGTTTATAATTATGAAAAAAAAATTATTTTAATTTTATTTAAGTTTGTAATGAAATACTATGTTAACGTTTATGTTCCAATAAAATTATGAAACTCATGTTTTAATAATTTTTAATTTAGTTATAACAATTAGTTAAGAACGAATATATTATAATTTTTCAACTAATATTACAACTATTATGTTTTAAATTCACATATATTATTAATATAATTAATATTCAAAATAAAAATAATTGAATATTTCGATCTGCCAAGACTTATTATATATATTACCTTAAATATATTTAAGTCGACTTTAATCAAACGAACACCGACTTAGAGTCCAATATGGCAATATATATATTTTCCGTTTACCTTCCAAGAGGTCGATGATATTATTAGCTCGATAGAAGTTCCAGCAATTAGAACTCCGTTCATCTTCTCTTTTCCACTCTCAATAATTTCAGTTGGTTTTTAACAGTACCCAGATTAAGAAAGAAACAAATGGCCACAGAACAGAGTGTGATGGCTGTGATTAGGGCTTCGAGGCCTACTTTCCGAAGCCCACACGACAAAGTTGCCTACGCTATACATGCCTCCTTGCTCGCTGCCGGTTACGTTCTTATTTCCACCGGTCCTCCTGCCTTCACCGACGATGCCCTCTCCTCTGCTTCAACCGGTAAAATATCACATATATTTATATATCTATATATTTATAGTATGTGTATGTTTTTTATGAATTGGGATTGAGTTTTATTTTTTTGTTGTTTAGATGAGGTGGGTACTGATGGGTGGAATGAGTTTGAGGATAACTACGCATTTTTATACTCCAATCCTGAAAAGGGTTCAAAAAAAGTTTTGGTCAAGTGCCTTGCCATGAACGATAAATTGCTTGTTGATGCTTTGAGAGACGGCGATTCTGAGCCTCTGCATCTTGAAATCGAGTAAGTAGGATTCAGCTCTATTCTTCTCTGAAATTTGATTAGATAGTGATTCTGTTTTGTTTTTAGGTTTTCTTGTTACAGGTTTATGACTTAGTGTTGTTGAATTATCCTGGAATTAATTGTGTTTGTTGGGGTTGGGGCTTATCTGCAGTGTTGGGGAATATGTTGCTAATAATGGGGGCTCTAACTATAGCTCGCAGTACAAGAATTTGGGGAAGCTTGTAAGTGTTGTTGATAAAGAAATTTTGAGCAAATTGAGTGGCCCTAAAACGACTAAATCGACAATTATGCCTGGGAGGTAATATTTTGTATTTATTCTTGTGCATCAAGTACAGTTTTCCTGTTATGTTAGTGCCACATTTGTATGATTCTATTTGAAATAGTTTGTGATGTAGTTCGTTGTTCTGTGATCATTTGGGCCTATTAGAGGAAAAAGTCCCTAGCTTTGTTTAGTTTATTTATCTTTGCTTTCAATTTTTTTTTGTTTATTAGTTTGTATATCAGTGCCTAGTTATAATTCGACTTGAATGTAAAGTAACAAATTCGGGTGCTGGTAAAACTGCTTTATTTGTGAGTTCAAATTACTTGATTGCTTATACTATTTCATCTATCTTAATTGTTACTGATCTTTTTGAGATTCTTCTCATCTAAAATTGCTTTTGCTATAATTTTCTATTTGATTATTGACAAATATTTTTTTGAGAACTTTATTTTGTTAGACTTTATGATTGTAGTTCTTGAATTGGTTGTTTGCAATGTTCTGCTCTGCTTTTCTTCAAACTTTAATGATATCTTCTAATATACTTTGTTTTCAGTTCTGAAATTAGAGGATCCAGAGCTGATACAAAGCAGCCTAAGGTGGGAGTTATGGAACCCCAAGACCCTCAACCTTATAATCCTTCCGGGTACTCTAAATTAAGAAAAGCTTTCCGTAGATTTATTGCAGTAAATAGGACTAGCATCATTGAAGACATTACTACTGAATCTACTGCTGTGCTTTTGATTTACTGTGCCATTATTGATTGTCTGAACCTTGTTTGTACTTCTACACATTCCAAACATAAAAACAAGCCCCAATACAAAGGCCTATGTTCTCCAGTCTGTTCTACAATTTGTTTAAATGCCCATAGCTTCTTAAATCTAAGAATCATGTTCAAACCTGAAGAACACCATTCCATTTGTTATAAATACAAAATTAGGGTTATTATGTGGATTACATGCAGAAAGTTGCATTTGCTTAGATTTTTGTTGGAAGAGTATGTAATTATGGCAAGGTTAAATTTGTTATGCCTTGTGTTATTTTAGGACATTGGGGTTTGGGGATTTTGAATTGTTCAAATTATCATGGCCATTTAATATAGATAGGTTTTTTTTGGCATCTATTCTTTTTATTTGAGGTTTCTTCCATTCTTAGGTTTCTATGCATTCATTAATTTTACGTAATCCGCTAAATTTCAAAGAGTTGTATATTGATCAAGTGAAACTGAGGTGTCTTTGTAACACCTCAGTCCCACATCGAAAGATATGTGAAAAATTTGTCTGTATATAAAGAATTAAATTATTAATATAGTACCTTCAATTATGACCTTTTGAGTGAGCCTGTGGTGGTCTAAGATGACCAAAGAAGATAATATTGGGCTAGTGGTTTAATGTCTTACTTGGATGAATTTGATTCGATTTGGACTTGAGATATAATCCAAAATTTGTCCTGAACTCGGGATTTGACCTGTGTTGTTTCATGTGGTATCAAATCCGACTCTCGAAAGCTTGGGTCGGGTTATCGGATTGAGTTGCCGGAGGTGGAGACACGAAGGTTGGTGGTATTTTGTGGAGAGATGTCCGAAGGCGGGGACACAAGACCCATCAGTATTATTCCACAATAGCTAGAGAGGCAAGGATCTGTGGACCGTGCGTGGTCAGTTTTGAAGAGGATGTCAGAAATTTAAGTGGTGGGTTGTAACACCCCAGTCCTACATCAAAAGATATGAAAAAATTGTTTATATATAAGGAATTAAATTACTAACATAGTACCTTCTGTCATGACCTTTCGAGTGAGCTTGTGGTGGGCTCAGATGATCCAAGAAAATACTATTAGACTAGTGGTTTAAGGCCTTATTTGAATGAATTTGATTTAATTTGATTTGATTTGAACTTGAGATTTGACCCAAAATTTGTTCTAGACTCGAGATTTGACGTGGGTTGTTTCAGTATTTGTGCTAGAATCATTAATGACATGTAGCTATTGGATTGAGGGTTAATAGAATTCATCATTTTCATTTTTACAAAGTCAAGGATATCACAAATCACCACCATTTTTTTCGTAGATTTTTAATTTTTTATTAGTTCATTCCTCGGTAGATAGATTAGCCGATAGGGTAGTTGATCAAGCCAATGGCCAAACCAATTTGGCTTGACAAAAGCATTTAGATATGTTTCTTTTCACTTTCTTATCATTTGCTCTAATTTGATTTTGCATAAACTTCTACAACTTTTATACCTGATTGTAAAGTGTTAAAGGGCACCATTTCTAAACCAAAGCTATTTTTTGAAGTTAGCCTATTAGAGTTGAGGTCTAACTTATGCAAAAACAATAAAATGAAGAGAATTGAGGTCAATCCCACTTTAAAGGAATAGGTGTGAAACAGTTCAAAAGATTGTAGTATGTTTAAGGAATTTTTACAATCATTTTCAACGCTAGTAGCCTTTGGCAATTGCACTTTTATGATTGTGGTTACAGTAAGACATGCTTTACATGTGTAGTCATGATTATGCTTGTGTAGTTGTTTTTGAGCCGAAAGGAGCTAAATATATAATTTGAGTTCCATTGCTGCAGTTTTGACTATGTTGAGTTCCTCATTGCTGATATTTTGAGTTTTTTTTTGGGTGGTGGGATGTATCAATCTTGTATCAATAACAAGAAATATGAATTTGTTGGCAAGATTACTGTACTATGTGGTAATAGAGGTTCATGGAGTACAAATATGTTGATACTCTCCATACACTTGGTGACCTTAAAATTTTCATTTTTTTAATAACTAATTTCTGATTTGCAATGTAGGGTAGTTGTTCCACCAATCTATCCTACTATTGGCGGCAGTGATCTCTTTCCTGGGTCAGGTGCAGGAATGTATCCGCCAAGGTGCATTTCAACTACATGATTTTAAGTTTTTGCATTTGTTTGAGTAGTTGTAGTTTACGGCTTACCGTCCATGTTAATTACTAGGGATTCACCATTATTAATTAGATTTTTATCAACCTTTTCAGGGGCGACTTCAGTAGTGGAGGGGGCATGTTTGTAGGTCCGTAAAGCTAGTCTTATATTTCATCTGTTTGACAAATGAGCACATTAAAACCCTTTTTATTCTTACATATTTCAAATTTTAAAAACAGGACCAGACCATCCACTTTTTGGTGGTCGGATTGGTGAACAGCAGCCTGGTTTCCCAGGAGGACAGCCGTAAGTTTTATTCCTGCTAACCCTACCCTCCACCCTATCCCCCCTCTATTTTGCTCTCTGAAGTTAAAGAAACTGTTGCTAGGCTGAGCTTTAAACTATGTGGATCTATTGATACAGGGGAGTTCCACCAGGTGCTCGTTTTGATCCTTACGGCCCACCTGGTTTTCCAGGTTTTGAGCCCAATCGCTTTACAAGGTAATTTGTTAAAATCACTTTGTTTCCTGCTAATGTATTTAATTGTGGGTTTAGCAGTTGACTGTTCTAGTGCTGTAATTACTGATAACTGAGGCGCTTTAGGAATCTGTAAATTTAATCAGTGGTAGTGGGCAACTGATATGGGTACAGAACAAGAAAATAATCAATGTAATGGTAAATATCACATTATCAGTACATGATACATTATGATGTGGTTTTTTTATGGTACATCGAATATTTTCTTGTTCAGAATAGAGTTGTTGGTTTTATTCAGTGAATAAGCAGGAGTCCATTTTCACTTTAGATATTTCTCTGTTGAATCTTTTTATGGACTCCCATTCCTTAAACTGGGTTACCATGCTAGTTTTACTTGGATTGAAATATATGTTTTGGCCGTTTGAAGTTGTTTTTAGATAAAAAAAAGAAAAGAAAAGAAAACTTTGGGGCTGTAATCTCAAGAAGTGCTCCAATTTGTCACTCAACAAAAGATAGATATTATACATGCATGCCTATATTGCATAAACAACTGAAAAAATACGTATATTGTTGTGTTATGCATTTGTCGGTGTTTGATATTTTTCTTCTTTTCTATGAAATGTTCTGTACAGGAACCCACGAAGGCCCGGAGGTGGCACGCACCCAGATCTCGAGTATTTCAGGGACAATGATTTCATATGAAGAGAGATGTCCAATGTTTGTGTGGCTCTGTAGTTTTGAAGCTTTGAACATCAGTAACATGTTCGCATAATTTTCCTAGGATTTGACCATATGAAGTTATATCAAAACATGTAAATTAACAATAATAAATTTTGGGACCTGCTATTTTGTCCACTATAATTTGCTTATAGTTCTTGTTGCATATTTGCTTTTGTAGCATGTGGTTCATCAATCCATATCTATATCTATATATATATATATATATATATATATATAAAGCTGGAGGAAAAAAGTTGTAAATAAAACAGTTAAGTTTTTTATTTTCCCATTTTAAAGGGATAGAAGCTGTTATTTCTTAAAACTTATATTCTCTCTAGTTTCTCCTACTCCTTTATTAAATCTTATTTTCTCTGCAACATTTTCTCATTCATTCTACACACCTAGTGTTTGCCATGATATTAGTTTTAGATAATGTCGGGCTAAGTTACACATGTATCCATTAACAAAAATGATAAAAGAAGCTTGAAGAAACCTAAGCTTTTTTTTTTTTTTTTAAATATTCCACAATTATGGTCTGAAAATTTTGCGATCGATAGAAGTTTTACTTCTAGAAAAAAGAATTTTTTTTCCTGCTCACAATTTCACTTCTAGAAAAAGCAAGCTTGAAGAAACCAGACTAGTTTTATATTTGCAAGTTTTAAGAATGTGTTTTTGTTTCATTCTTAGCTACAATACAAGATTGATTACAATCAAATTGATAAAAAAAAAAATAATAATAGTACTTTCTCAGTCCCATAATATAATATATTATGATGTTTTAGAATTGTGTACAAGAATTAAGGAAGAAATAATTGTATAACATTAAATATAGTATTAATTATCTATAATATCTTTTATCATATATTTATCACACTCTCTCTCATATGTAATATTTTTTTATGAGGAGTAATTTTAAAAAAAATTATAATTAATTCTTTTGGATTATATAATACGTCAAATAATTTTAAAAAAAATAAAATTATCTGAACCGTGATATATTATATAAGGGAGTGAGGGAGTACGCAATTGTAGTAACCACTAGGAGGGTTGAAAATTTTGATACTTTTAATCACCTCAAGTCTAAAAGGAAGTTTCCACCCGAAAGAAGACGTAAACGTGTTGTATACCGTGTTCTAGAACTAGAAGCCTATATTCAGTATATTTGTGGAGTAGATTTCAAATAGAAAGAGCCAGAGAGTTGTTCTTTTCTTATTCTATATATATTCCCTTCATTTTTCCATCACAATACACAAACAAATTACATGACCCACATTTCATAATCTTCTAGACTTGGAAGAATATTTTAAGTGTTCACATGTATTAATCCATGCACTTACGTACGTCAATCATATTGTATAGTTATTATATATATATACATATATAGACAAACTCAATCTAGTTTCCAACAAACTACTCTCTCAAGTACCAGAGAAAAAATGGAGTTTTTTAAGTCTTCTTCTTCTTCTTCTTTTTGTCAATTACAGGTGCTGATTTTGGTGATAATTATTGGCTTTTCAACTTCCAATCAGAAAACAAGTGTCGCAGAAGCCAGGCCACTGTCTTCTTCTTCTTTCAGTTCCTCGAAGTTTTTGGGGAAGTTTGGGAATGGTTTGCAAGTGTTGTGATGGCGCCGGGGGAGAGTGCAAAACTACATGGGTTGAGCCTTGCTCTCACCTCCAATGTCATCCATGGAAGTTACTATGATCATGATTCATATTCTTTCTGCCTCCTTTTTGTTAGACCAATATTAATTAATTGTACATATAGAGCATATATACATACTAGCTGAATGATTTTGTACGAGGATTATATATACAAAAACAACTCGATCTCCCTGTTATACAAATTCAACTCATTTCTATCGGATATATTGACCATGCATTTTGGACTACTTGAAATCTGAATTCCCTAAAATTTGAAAATGAAACCTGCCCTGTTCTTGAAATTTTCTTATTAATTCCACTTATGGGCTATGGCTTCTTAATTAATTGTTTGCTTTTTCGTAAATATTCGTTCATAAAGACGACGATATTAATATTGGTATGAACACATTGTTTCTTACTCAACACATACAATGATTATGGTGATAAATATAGAGAGATTAAACAAGTTCATGATCAATAATTTCTGAATTTTGATCCTGTGAGCTATTAGTCTAATCGTCTCGGTACTATTTCTTTCTTTGTCCGTCCATATTAAGTACCGATCGAGAGGAACAAGACATGGTTGGTTTGTAAGTACATGATTAATTGGATCATTGACCTAGCTAGCTACTACAAGTAGATAACAGTTAATTACTCCCTAGAAGGAAGGACTTGATCAAACATTGACTTGGCATTAATGATCATACCACACAAGTGGTTCGTTGTATTAGCTAGGCTTTCTAACATTGATTAGTGACCACAAAATGCCAGATTAAAAGAGTTGCGATCTAGCCAGCTTCTTTACATGCCAATGAGGTCTTAAATCCTTGACTTTGAATCCTCGTTATGGTCAGTCAAACCCTATTTAAATATTTGATATTCTGGTCGTTTAGTGATCATGAAATACAAATCACAATTTCAAATAGATGTGTAGAATTCAAACCCACCACACTATCATAGATGATTGTTATGATTATCTATGAATTCGATTATCATGAAATTAACTTCAAATTATATTTAAATCTTTGATATTTTCTTCAAGGTTAATAAAATACAGAATCACAATTTTAAAAATATGTGTAGCCTCTAGACCCACCACACTACACTATCATAAATGACCGCTAGACTCAAGTTCAGATCAAGTCTCAAATTCACTATCTCAAGACTTAACCCATTACAAACTCACTCATAAGATCATGAGGTTGGTATGCATGGTTATACCCTAATGTCTTAATTGACATTAATCATTAGAAGTTATTCAACCCAAAATTTAATTAAAAGTATGAGGCCGAGATCAGGAGGAAATTTCTTCATAGCCCAACCCATTTTGTATTTCACTTAGGTAACTTGTAGAAAGTGTAGGCCCAATCATTCTCTGAATAAAAGTAACAATTCAGACACCTACAAATAAATATAACTCATGCTTAATCTTTTAAATATTGACTTAGCATAATAAAGATTTCAATCCATCGATCCTCTATCTTTAATTTTTTGGCCTGTTTGTTTGCCATAGTTGAGGTGTTGTATTCTCCTCCACAACACAACTATATTTATATCTCATCAACTAAACAAATTAACTGATGCCTAATTGGTCTATTTATAATAAACTCTAGATCATCATATCGGTACGTGTGATGGGATGTTCACTCATCAACATTATATATATATATGGATCCTATCTGGACTCCCGCATTTTCTTAAAATACGGATCATTTTTTATTTTTTTTGGCTTTTTTTTAAAAACAACTAAAAAAAATAAAATAAAATATGGAACTTGAATTTTTACATAATACAGTGTTTTGAGAGTGATTTGAATACATATAACAAAACATGTCTGTACAGTCTGTGCAGACTGTACATACATTTTTTGGTATAGGTATCCAAATCACGCCCAAAATACTATATTATGTAAAAATTCAAGTTCCATAATTTATTTATTTTTTTAGTTCTACAAAAAAAAATAATTTGGGTCCGCATTTTATAAGGTCCGGACTCCCAGACCTGATCCATCTTGTATGTATATATATATATATATATATATATATATATATATATATATATATATATATATGATTTTTATTTTTAAATTTACACCGTTTACAATCGTAGAGTTAATTTACCCTACGATCGTAGAGTAGTCACTGACTGATAGTAAATTAGTCCCTCTACTACCGTAAAAACGTAGGGTGAATTCCCAGATCGTAGAGTGATTTAACCCTACGATCGTAGACTGTGTACATTTAGAACACCTAATACAACGTAGTTTTGATTGATAAATTAGTGAAATATCAAAATAATTATTAATAAAAATGGTAAAATATAAAAAAAACTAATGAAATCTATTAAAATAATAGGATTAATTGGGTTAGTAGATAGAGGGAAGAGCCGTATACTACAATCTTACCCTTTATATTCCACCTGTGTTTCTTAATTTGTTTCCCTCCCGCACTTTCATTACCGACTACTTTTAGTTTTCTATTTAACTACTTCCTTAATTTCACAAAAAAGAAAAAATCTATTTACAAATTAAAGAAATGTGCTACCTTATATATATTACAACATTATAAAAAAGTGTTTATTCTTACAATAAATTTTGATCGGTCCATTCGGATATCTAACGACTTATAATGCTTCCGTTTATAGTTTAATTTTCAATATTATGCAGTTTAATACTGCGAATGAGATATATGATCAAAATAACCCTCCTTCGTAAATGTCCAAATGGCCAACCTGAAAACGATGCCATTTGTAAATAATTTCCAGTCCACAGTATTAATTCTTTCTAATATATACCCAAATTCTAAATCCAACTCACTTCATGTATCAGTGTAGCTGAAAGTAAAATTTCTGCTTCAGCAGTCAAATGACGAGGAACAACATTCACGTGTCCTGCAAACAGAATGTACCATAAGTTGATTAGAGTTTAGTCTTCTAACAGATGGTAGGATACAAATGTGCTTCACAACTAACAATCTCCATGAAAAAGATAACGCCATTGTTAGAGAATAATAATCAGTTCCATCATCATCTCAGCTTTCTATAATTGAAACTGTAATTTAGAGACCCCAAGAACTGAAACTCCTCATCCCATCTTAGATCTCTATTTTTGTTGATGACTGAGACTTGAAAACTAAAAAAAATAGCATTTGGCATCCGTGGACGGGAAATTATTTACAAACGACGTCATTTTCAGTTGGACATTTGACAATATTTATCGTCCGCAGTTTAATACTGCGGACGAGAGACTTTCACAGTTATTTTGATTATTTGTCACGTCCGCAGTATTAAACTTGAGGAATACTGGAGATTAAACTGTGGATGATAACACTTTTTTACAACATTGTAAATGAATCGATCCCCTATATATATATATATAATTATTATCATATATTTTCTGCAAGTGTATATCTGGTATTTCTGATTGCTGGGTTACTTGTGAGTGTAATCAAAAGAAAATTATGGTCAAGTGAAACACATAATCACACATGTCCCATATTTTCGTCTTTCTAATCTGTAGGGGATAATAGTCCAAATATTTGTCATTCTGGCCATTGTGACATCTCAGAAGAATAAAAAAGAGCACACATAAAGATGATACTCCCTCTGTCCCAAATTAACTGCTCAATTTTGACCTTTTTAAGTCAAATTGACTTTTTTTAGAATTAATAATTAAGCATATATAAATATATTTCTAATATTATAAAAATTGGGATTAGTAATAAATTGTATATACTTTCTTTTGGTTATAATCTCTTTACCTATATTTTAACAAAAATAGTAAAAAGATAATTTTTAAAAATGGTCAATTTGACTTTAAAAAGTCAAAACTGAGCAATTAATTTGGGACGGAGGGAGTATATAGGAGAACATTATCCAATATGGAGAGGGGCCGGGTAATTAAATATGTAAGCGACGGGGACAAGGCATGTGATATGGATCGGATACGGCCACACACGTAGTCGTAGAGCATGAGCATGAGCATCAGCATCAGCATGCGCATGCGGCGACTCTCAGTGGCTCTAACCGACCACCCTTCCTTTCAATCTCCTTGTCATCTTATTTTTCCCTTCTTGTCAATCTCTGTTTATTGTGATTTGATTGTCCATACCAAACTCATATTTACCTTTTTACTCTGAATTTAATTTAATTGTTGGAGTGATACTTTGGGTCCCATGTATTTTCGCCGATCTTGACTAGTAATGGTGAAAGCTAAATATTGAGTTGTTTAAATTTAATTAATAAAATTTAAGCTATCAAGTTAAGCACGTTCTCGAATCGAATCCGAACAATTTAAATTTATTCATATTTGAATTATTTATATTTCAAGTCGAGCTCGAATCGAACCATTAGTACAAATTGAATCCGAACTATTTGATCATTTTACACTTTTACTGACAAGTGACTCAATCCTAATATATCCTTTAAATTATGTGTCACTAAAACACAATAGTAACATGTTAGATTTTAAACCCAATATTTCAAATAATCTCATACTGAAATCAAAAAAGAATTAAAAGTAAGAAACACAAAATATACATTGATTCATCAAATTGTGATTAATTTTGTTTGTCTGATATATTCAATTATGGGAAGACTTTAAGCTTTGGACACTGGTGTTTCTTTAAGTAACGGAACAACCATCCCATTACAAGTAAATCCCTCTTAATCTAATATACTTAATTAGTTATTAAATAAAAGTATAGAGATATAATGTTCATTCTTTCGTTACACCTACATAACTTCAAAAAAATAAATTTTCAGTTACACCATAACATAATTAATTTTATTACATTTCAAATGGTCACATCTTCCAGATAAGGAGTAAATTAAAGCTAGCTAGTAGTCATAATTTATTTTCAAGTACCGTATTATGTACGTTGGCAGAAATTTGTTGGGGTGACTGTTACTTATTTTTATGAGTACAACTAATATCTTTTTGTTATAAAATTTAAAAATATATTTATAAAATGAGAAATTTTAAGAATAATTATATATTTTTAAATATAATTTTAGGATTAGTTAGGAATTTAGTAGTGTGATAGTGAAAAGGTAATGACAAATTAAAAATATCATATCATTTCTCTAATTTTAAAATAAATTAAATATGTCTTTAATTTTAAAATAAATTAAATCTATTATATTATATATACTAAAACACAGTAGAAGATACCAGAACTTGACACCTGTCATTCTCGCAATTCAACACGTATCCTGTCTAATTAATGTTCCTTAAGGCCCTTAACAAAACTGTTCAACTAACCTAACAAATGAGGATGTAAACAAATCCTAGTTCATTCCCCTAAATTTTAGATTTATTGTAAGAACCCAGATTTTATGAAATAAAAATATTCAATTTTTCTTATAATTATTATTCAGTAAATGGTTAAATTGATAAAAGTTTAAAGTTAAGAGTGATATATGAAATTTTTCAAAATACGCAAGTGGTTATAAAATACTCATTTCTGTCGGGGAATATTCGTTTGGTCGTGGAATATTCTTGTTGTCGGGGAATATTCGTACGATGGCGCAGTCATTCGTGGGGCTCATAACAGAATAACTGTCAGATGAAGAAAACGATAAAGTATGAGTTTTTATAAATAACGGCGTAGTTGTTACCGTTAACACTGTTGGAATACGTGGTGGTTAAAATACAGTAATACGTGTGATTGCACAGTAGCACACGGTATTGCACAGTATTATTGAATTATTGATTCGTACGTAAGAAAACACTACTCAATAATTGTTACAGTAATTACTGTTCAATATTTTATTTTATTGATTCAATAATTGATGCGTTGATATTTTATATTATTGTTGTTTCAATAATTATCACTGCACAATATTTCCTATTATCAGATCAATGATTCATATTAATTGAATAATATTATTAGATAGCATTATTGGCAATGTCTAAAAAGTTCTGTCAAGGAGAGGTTTGGTCATCTAATTGCGCGCCAGTAAGGAGAAATCTTTATCAGAAAGCCCCTTCTTTCCTGGGAACGACCTGGTTGTCATAATTGTGATTCTGTAATATTATTTGTGAATAATTAATTATTAATTTATATGATAAGGAAATATTTATTTGATGCGGATATAAATGATGGATTTATTTATGTGGTTATAAATAAAGGAATTAATGTTTAGGTGTTTTATCAGTATTTTATCGAATTTGAGGTATTAAAAGATCAAATCGGTGTTCTTAAAGCTCTATTGCGTGAGTTATAATTTTAATCCAACCGTTGGATCATTGTTATTTTTGGATATGTTATACATATATGAGTTGAGTATATGTCCACAAATTTTGAACCGTTGAAATTAACGCATGGTTTGTTATGATTTTTAAAAAGTGTTGAAACTGTGTTAAAAATCGTTCGTTTGTGAATTTCGGATATTTTTTGTTTGGAATTTGGAAAAACGCAAAGCTACAAAGTTGTAGAGAATTCGATTTCATGCAGAATGGACATAAAATTCGTATTTTTTCTGATAAACGGACTATTTTCTATGAATTATTGAAGTTTTAAAAAATAAAATAATTTTTATTAAAATGGGGTAGAACCCACTTTTTGGTTGGTGTTGAATGCATGTGCTGAATTAATCTTTCAATTATGGAGGGCTGAATTCAAAGGTGGCTTAGGAGAAAAGAATAATTAATATATTATTTTATTAATTTAGTGTTCTTTGGCGTTCTAGCATTTTCCTATAAATAGGTGCTTATGTTAGAATTGAAAAACACACCAGAAACATAAGTTTTTTTTTTCTCTATATTGTCGAGCGTATTTTTGTGATTATTTAGATACTTGGAGAGTTGCTATTCAGTGCAAGTTTTCTTCAGCGTTATATTTGACATTTTAGTCAGAAATACTGCTCTTTTGAGGTAATGGATTTTAAGGGTTGTTATGTTTCTTCAGTTTCGTAATTTTTTTTTTATCATCAAAAATTCTGAAAAAATTTAAAATGATATTTTGATGAGTTTTTTCGACTGTGTCCAAAAATGACGATTTTTGGATGGATAGATTAGGAGTCATGAATTTTATGAGAAAAGACTATTTTAAAAGTAAATCCTTATAACTCCTTGTGGTTAGTTCTTAAATTGGTAATTTTTTTTATTGGGAATACATGTATATAATAGAAGTATACTTAGTAAATTTCAGAATTTTTTGATAAAAATATAATTTGTAATAAATGTCTAAATATTCGACAGTTTTGGCCATGTGAAAAATAGTAAATAAATTTTAAAAATTTTGAGAAAAATATATGTTTAATATGAGACTATATTATGCTAAATCCCAGAAAAGAAATATTTTTGGAACTGATTTGGTATTTTTCATGAAAATAAACTAGTTATGAATAAATAAATTAAATATGTTATGTGAAGTAACAAAATTGAAAAATAGGATTTTATGGCTTGGGAATCCTATATATGGTATATGCAGATTTTTGATGAGGTTGTTGGTTATTGGTGATGAAATCTTATGAGTTTGGCATTTTATTATGATTAAATGCATTATTTAGTAAAGTGTAAACAATTCAAAATAAATTATTTATAAGTTTAAGAAATATTATTCTTTCAATATCATTATACCGAAATATTGTTATGAATTTTATTATAAAATTTTTACCTTTTTCATGTCGGGGTTACTATTCACGGGATACTATTCACGACAAAATTGGTTTCTTTTTCTGACCAAATCATAGTTGATTTATGAATCTTACTCTTGAAATTAAATTTATGTTTTGATCATATTATTTTTATTATTATATATAATATTTTTATAATCATGGTGAAGAAATTTCTCTATGACTTAAGTGTAAAGATGGGTAGATTATTGGTATGATCGTGGCTATGGGTTCTCTTTGGCCAGTAGTACAAAATTGAATCGTTGACTGGTATGATTATGACCATTGAATTTATAATTGAATATTTTTAACTTAAGTGCAAAGGTGAATTGATCAACATGATTATAATTATGGTTTATATAAATTCTGAAATGATTGTATGTTCTTTGAGATATTAATACCTTTGGCCTGTAGTGCAAAGATCAATTATTTATGAATATCTTTGGCCCGTAGTACAAAGATGACTTGTTGATTGAATATCTTTTGTCTGTAGTGCAAAGATGACTTGTTGATTGAATATCTTTGGCCCGTTGTGCAAAGATGTCATGTTATTGAATATCTTTGGCTTGTAGTGCAAAG
The DNA here is from genome assembly GCA_020205505.1 of Panax japonicus. Classification (NCBI taxonomy): domain Eukaryota; kingdom Viridiplantae; phylum Streptophyta; class Magnoliopsida; order Apiales; family Araliaceae; genus Panax; species Panax japonicus. Next base: position 1,382,324 of record CM035107.1, read on the forward strand.
ATGAAATGTTGATGAATATCTTTGGCCCGTAGTGCAAAGATGAACTTATTAGTATGATTATGAACATGAACTGTGATTTGGTATAACCATGATCTTTGATATTTCAGGTAAAGACAGGTGATGTAAATTATCTTCGTCTTGGGTGCGAAGAGAAATTTAGAATCATGATTATGGTTATGAGTTATTCATATGATTGTGAAAAGGAACTGTTGATTGATGTTACAGGGATAAAACATTATTGATGGACTTTTAATGTGGAGAAGATAATAAACTTTATAGTCTATTTGACTCTTCTAATGGATTGCTCATTCCGCTGCAATTATGGTTGAAAAATTTTATCATCTACCATATGTTCTAAATCTCTGATTTATTACTGATGAATGTTATTGATAATTTAATTATCTTTAGTCATGATATTATTTACTGAGCTAGTTGTGCTCACCCTTTTGTTTCACAATTACTTTCAGGTAATAAAAGTGTAGCTGAGTCGAGCGGGGATAACAAGGGAATAATGTGATGGTCCGAGACTGTCCAAGTTTCTCAATACATTATAAAACTGGTATGACATGTAATATATAATTGTATTGAGAACCTAAGATACTGTGTGTCGTATTTTATACGTCACTTAATAATTGATTTTGGTGAGCAACAATAGAGTGATGAGAACCCGACCTTGAAAGCGTCAAGAGTGCACCGCATTAAAATGAAGAGAAGAGAAATCTTCTCGTGTCCCTTTGGAGACTTAAAATATTTATTGTTGTACTTTATATGACATGTAATAATTTGAGTATGAATATTATCGTATATATACGTTACAATATTTGTATTAAAACTCACAGCATATATGTCGTTGTATTTTGCACTGACAATTATAATAATAAAGTTGTAGTTGCTTTCTGTACCATATATTTGACGACTCAGAATGGGTTGGATGAATTAGACCTATTTTGGGGGCGTCACATTTATAATTTTCTAAATCACTATAAATCTAAACTATTTTGATAATATAAACCTAACCTAAACTGTTTTAGATTTATCCTTTGTAATTTAATTATTATTTAATAAAATCATTACTTTATGTTATTAATTAATTTTTTGAATTTATAATCTTCTAAATCACTACAAATCAAACAGTTAATAGCATAATGTCATTCTCTTAATTTTTTAGATTTATTATCCCCTAAATTATTAAAAATCTAAACTGTTTTGATAATATCAAATGTTTTGATATTATTCTTTGTAATTTAATTATTATTTAATAAAATCACTACTTTATCTCAACACTACATTCTACAATGTATATTCATCTATTTTTTGGGTAAAATTTGATCATCGCACAATAATCTACCATATTCTTATTATATTTTAATTAATTATACTTACATATTTATTATTAAAAAATTAAATAATTTCGTCGCAGCGCGGAGGTTTGTATTTAGTATGTCTCTAAATTGATAAGGTAATTTTTAAAAAAATATACAAAAATATGGAGCTAAAATATTATTGTTGAAAATTAAAACAGAAAAAGAAGAAGGAAAGATTAAGGAGAGAGAAAGTGACCATAGAAAGGGGTGGGGACGAGCAGAAGTTTGATATTATCCACTAAATGGGTATTCGTGGAAGTACAAGGTTGGAAGATCAGGAGAAGGACCCACCATGGCGAGTGATAAATTACAGGTGGCTAAATGCCTGCGCCTTAATTTGGACAGCAATGACACGACTCCCCATTCCCTGAATCCCCTCCCAGAGTGTTGAGCGAAATTGTTCCAAAATCGCATAAAAACATTAACCAAACTGTACTATTAAACGAGTCGTATTAACGATTTTAGTACATGTGACAGTTTAAAAATAGGAAGCATCAAGAGCATAATTTTTAAATAATATAATATCTTAAATAATATAATTTTATCAAAATGACGTAGTTTTGATAAGACGCGGTGACATTTTTGTAAATACGCGGTGACATGGTATTTACAAAAATACCACCGCGTCCCTCCAAAACTACGTCGTTTTGATAAAATTATGCTATTTAAGAATTATGCTCTTGATCCTTTCCGTATATATATATATATATATATATATATATATAGAGAGAGAGAGAGAGAGAGCAATGATCAAGTGCATACCCCTTATCTTATTCACTCGTGCTTACCCCCCTTTAGCGACGGACCCAGCGACGGTTTCGATCATACAACTATCATCTATACTTTTAGCGACGGACAACATATATCATCGCTAAAAGTATAGACGACGGTTGTATGACCGAACCGTCGCCGGATCCGTCGCTAAAGGGGGGTGAGCACGGGTGAGTAAGATAAGGGGTATGCACTTGATCCGAAACGTATATATTATGCTATTTAAGGCATTATGCTATTTAAGACATTATGCTATTTAAGAATTATGCTCTTGATCCTTCTTCTCTCTCTCTCTCTATATATATATATATATACGGTTCCGATTTTAAGTTTATCCTTTATCTTACATACCTTGTTCATTCTTTTTAGCGACGGACCGGACGACGATTCTGTTCGTCGCTATATATATAACCGTCGTCTTAACTTTTAGCGACAGACAACATATAGCGACGGACCGAATCGTCGCTCGATCCGTCGTTAAAGAGGGTGAGTAATGTATGTTAGATAATGAGTGAGTTTAAGATCCGAACCGTATATGTATATATATTAAAAGTTATAAAGACAAATTCATAAAAATATAATAGATAATTTTAATTATATTGCCCACTTTTAAATTTTTTATTTGTGGCTAGAAGTATTTTTAATTGAATTGCAATTGTTTGACTAATTATGAAGCATTTGTGACTAACATATTTCAAATTTAAAATATGTTGTTTGATGTTATTTTTAATCTCATGTATGATTTCTTAAACATAAAGATGAAACCAAACCAAATGAAACTATACCGTCTACAGTGTCATGTACGATTTTAGAATTATCAAACCGCATCCAAACGATTTTATGTAAATATAAATTATCTTTATTATTCATTTTAAACATTAATAAACGAGATTAAAAAAATTAAATTATTCATCTACTACTATTAGTATGTAGCGGATGGTAAAAAAAATTCAATTCATTCACTACTAATAAAGTTTAGATTTTATTAATTAAAATTTAAAATTTATTAATCAAGCTATATGGTTCATTTTCATTAGATAGGATTTAAGATTTATTAACAAGTGATTAATAAGGTTAAAAAATATTAAATCCTGATCAATATAAATTATAATTAATAATATTAAAACTTTACTGATGTGGACACATAATTTTTTTATGTAGACATAATAATTAAACATAAAAATTAAATACAATACTTATAATTTCACATATTTGTATATCCAATTATCATCAAATGAACATCCGTATCAAGTTCGGGTTATGTAGGGGTGTAAACGGTATTAAACGGATACGGATACAGGTATATCCGTATCCGTATCCGGAAAATTAATTCGCTATCCGTATCCGTATCCGGTATCCGGCGATTTTAAAAAAAATATCCGTATCCGGTATTCGGAAAAATATTCGAATACAGATAATATCCATTACCGTTTATTTTATCCGAATAGACAAATTATTCGGATATCCGAATATCCGAATTCGTTTATCAGTAACCTAATATAAAATTCATTCAAAATATTTACGAAAAAAAAATTAAAGTTTAAATCATACATATTAATTAAACACAATTTAATATTTAAACCATACATATTAATTAAACATCCTAATCATAAAAGGGAGGAACATGCTAATTGACGTTTTGGGTGAAAATAAAAAGATTCAATAATGTAACCGATACTTTGTTTGATGGATCAAATTGAAATTAAAATCTCAATATTATTCTTTCAAATTTTATTAAATAATAAAAAAGAGAAATAATAATATTTAATAAATGAATAGTAATAATTATGGGAGATTTATTTATTATTTATCCTCAATAAATAAATTACATGGTTATAAGAAATTATTTGATTTCATTATATTTATGGAGAGTACGAGTTATAATGTATGTGTGACAACTAGTTAATCTAACTTAATTCAAAATTGACATTGAACTTATTTTACATATTTGGACTTCTAGTTTCTAAATAATTAGGCAAATGAAAGTGATAAATACTCTCTCCACCCAAAAATTCATAAACATGAATTAATTTATTTAACTCTCCCTTCTAGATTAATTTTAAATTAATTCAGACCTAACACATTTTAACAATAAAATTATATTGTCCATTGCTTCCGCCTCTCAACCGTTGTCCTTAAACGTGTGTGTATATATATATATATAAATATATATTAATAGCTTATATAAATAAATGTAAGTGATTAATTAATGAATATAAGTTATTAATATATATGTGTGTGTGTATATTGTATATATATATATATATGTAAGTTATTAATTAATTAATGCAAGTTATTAATATATATATGTGTATATATATAAGGGTCTCCATCCATAGCAACCGGTTGTTGGGAGCAACCCTTTTTTACCAGCCGGTACAGCTTGTACCGGCCTTAGACTTTTTTTTTATAAGCCGTAACAAGCTGTACCGGCTGGTAAAAAGGGGTTGCTCCCCAACAACCGGTTGCTGTGGATGAAGACCCTATATATAATAACTTATATATATAAATGTATATGTAAGTTATTAATTAATGAATATAAGTTAAAGTGATTAATTAATGAATCTAAGTTATGAATTATATATATATATATATATATATATATATATATATATATATATATATATATATATATATATATACACACACACGTATATATTAATAACTTACATAAATAAATGTAAGTGATTAATCAATGAATGTAAGTTATTAATAAATACATATATTATATATATATTAAATTATTAACAACTTATATAGGTAAATTATTAATTAATAATTTACATTAATTAATAACTTAATTAATGTAAATATTAAGTGTGTATGTATATATATATAAGTTATTCGGATACGGATTCCAGATATCGGAATCCGGATATCCGTATTTGCCGGATATATTTACGGACGGATGTTAATCGAATACGAATACGCCTATATCCGTATTCGTATCCGTTTATTTACGGCTACCTTTAAACCGAATACGGATATATCCGTTTTTTTCGGAATACGAATAATATCCGCTTTTTTTCGAATACGGATGCGGACGAATACGAATTTTCCGGTTACCATTTACAGCCCTAGGGTTATGAATGATTCCCATGTGTGTGTATATATATATATATACACACGTCGGCATCTCAGTGGCGTTGTTTATATATATATATATATATATATATATATATTGTCGGCATCCCAGTGACGTTGTTGTTATAAATTGTTTGGAGGTGAGCAGGTGACGGTTATCGTTTTGTCTTTCACTCGTCGGCATCCCAGTGGCGCTGTTTATGTATATATCGTCGGCATCCCAGTGGCGTTGTTGTTATAAATTGCTGGGAGGTGAGTAGGTGACGGTTATCGTTTTGTCTTTCACGTATTTTTCCCTCTCTTCCTCTCTCCTTCCATTTCTGTAAAATCTCCTTGTTTCTGTAAAATTAGTCAGCTGTTTCCTTGGGGGTGGATTAATTGTTGCTTATAAATACATAAAACCTCCTCTTTTCCAACTCTTATTTACGTCCCTCCTTTAGACTGAGTGAGAACGCTATACATATAACTATACTATATACACATAGAGATAGAGATATGGAGGGAGAAAAGCTCGCGGATTCTTCATCGTCATTCACTTCAGATCTTTTTGGTCCCACGAACCCCTCCTCTGCATCTGCTTCTGCTTCATCTTCCGCTATTTTAGCCTCTATCTTTCCTCCTAATTCCCCCAAGGTAGCCTTTTGTTTTTCCTTTTGATTATTATACAAAACTTTTACAATTTGATTTAATTTTGAGGTATTTGTGTTCGGAATAGTCTTAATGCCGTGGCTTTTTATTTACTAGCTCTGCTGTGCGAATGGCAACAATTTTAGTTTTTCTCCCCCTTCATATGGATCGTTTCAAGACTTTTCTTTTTCAGTCTGGATGGTTTTTGAATTCCTAATGGGGTTTCCATTGGGCTATTATTATGCCAATTTGTGTTGAAATTAGGAGGTTGAAGGTATTTTGATTTTGAGATATTTTCTTAGAGTCAAAATTGTTGTTTACTTTCTGTCCTTTCACTTTAGATTTCTTTTTTTGAAAAAAAAACAAGTTCTTAGTTGCTTTTACTCTTCAAACATAGATTTTTTGCTGAACTCGTATATCGCAACACAAATGTTGAATGGTGCTTTCACCGAGAGTCGGACTCAACGCCTTGGCAAGTAAAAGTTTGCTCCCGACTACAATGAGTCCCATAGGTCTTTCAAAATATTTACTCCATTCGGTCCTAAACATAAAATCAAGTTTGATTTTTCAAAACTATTACGAGATATTTTCAATCTCAAATTTAATTTGATTCATTTAATTTTGAATACAATAAATCTTGTGTTTAGTAATACTATTACTTGGTTAAAAAAATGATCTTATTGTGCTTTATTGCAGGAAGCCAGGAAGTCATAAGTAGTACACGAGACGGTTGAACTTTTTTGTGATGCGGAAGATGGATGGATACTGTTGCCGCCTCCACCTGCTGGACATGAATGAGTTATAACTATATTATGTAATCATAGTCATATAAGTTGATTTTTTACTTTATTTAGTATAAAGGATATTTAACTTGTTGTTATTACACTGTAAATTTAGAGAGACTCATATTACCATCCGCATAGACTGTGTGATGCCAAACTAAGTTATCAGCTTATACTTGGTTTCTTTAGCAACTTTTTTCTGGATCAAGAAACATTACAAAACACAACTACACAATTAGGCATGGTAAGTAAAACACCTGATCAATACTATTTATTTAGGACTTTCATGCATGGATGATACAATACTGGCGAACTTAATTTTTTAATGTCTGAAGAAAGAGCAGCCAAGGCAACATTCAACATACTAACATAGTTGCCATGCATCATGATCTTCTTATGACAAGTAGTTATTGATAATAATTATGAATTATGATCTTTCTCACAAACGATCGGTGAAAAAAAGCAGCAGCTAAAACACGAAGATGGAGAATAGTTGCCCTGTGACAGGGCGGCCAGCAAGGTTGCATCGCTTGGGGATGGTGACTGCGATTTGTGGATTGATTCCAGAGCTCTTGGCAGGATCAGAGAGCAAAACAGCACAGAGGCAGCTTGGGTTCTGCCCTATTTTTTTTTTAACATGAAGGCATGCAGCAACTGTCTGAAACAGCAATTTCTCATCTTGTGCTGCCACTGCACAAGGGGCTAGCTGAACAGCCTCGTTATCTGCCGAAGATTTTCCACATGGCCCTGCCCCAGAAGGAAAGCCTGTTCCAGCCCTGTAATGCCAAATACTGCAATCAAGCCTAGTAGACAGAAGACCTTTAGTGAGTCCTCCATTTTCATTAGTGATACTGTTTCCTTGTATTAGATTTTTCTGATGCAAAAAACTCGAGATTTCCTCGCCAAATTAACATGCGCTCGAGTCATTTTCGTCAAAATGCGTCCAATGTACTTTGATCTAAAGAACAACAAATCCTGTATGTTAATGCTTCAAAATTTGTTACCTTCTTATTGATCTAGTCATATAGCTCCTCAACATTTAAACTTCATTAGTTATTTATGCAGATTTTCAATGGACTGTAGACTGGTGAAAGCTTAAAATCATTTAATTGTTGAACTAAAGATTAGGATGAAAAAAAATTATGAAACTTTAGGGGCATTCCGAGAATTGAACTCGGGACCTCTCGCACCCTAAGCCAGAATCATAACACCAGACCAAATGCCCTAAGAATGATTCCATCTCTCGTGCACACAAAATTCGTACCCATATTTAGATTTTGAAGGAAGAAGAAATCCATCTCCAGCAAAAATAAGAAAGGAAGAATTAAGTAGAAAAATGAATTGATACATTATATTTTGTGTGCCCATTCATTGATATCTTCTACTTCAAAGGTGACATTCTTTTACAAAATTCCAAAAGGAACATTAAACATAAAACTACATGGTTTAAAGACTATGGAAGAAGATGTCTTTAAGGAAATTAAAGCCTTAAATTCTGATGATCTGGACAGTGTTTCTAAATTATAAAAAACTCATCGTTATATTAATATTATGCAGAAAGTTGAAGATGCATTTGAGAATGGATTTGATATCTCAACGCAAGAGATAGTTGTGGGGGACATTGATTAGGAGGAATATCGACCTATAAAAGACTGCAATTTGCTCCTACTTGACATTGAGAATGAAATTTGGATCCTCCACAATTTTATGATTTTATCCAGGACAAGTATAGATCGAAATTTCCAGAACTTGAATCCCTTGTTCCTCAATACCTGATTGATTATGCTCGTGCGGTCAAGAGGATTGGGAATGAAACTGATTAAAGCTCGGTTGATTTACAAGGGCTATTACGTGCCGCTACCATTTTGGTAGTTTCAATTATGGGGGCAAGCACTAGTGGCGAGCCACTTCCGGAAGAAGTTTTGCAAAAGATAGTTGAGGCGTGTGATCGCGCGATTGCACTAGATTCTGCAAAGAAAAAAGTTATTGATTTGCTAGTGTCTAGAATGGGATGTATTGCACCCAACCTTTCTGCTGTTGTTGGTGGTGAAGTTGCTGCTAAATTGATAGGCATTGTTGGTGGTCTTTCGGCATTAGCTAAGATGCAAGTACACCTAGCAAACGGGCGGGCCTGGCCCAAACAGGTCACGCAGGCAAAAAATGGGTGGATTAAAAATATTTGGTTTTTACAGGGTTAAAATTCTGCAGTTCAAAGCCCGGCTCTTGACGGGCGGGCCGAGACCAATTTTGTGTCTATTTTATGCTATTTTTTGGGTTTGGCCCATACGGGCCGGGCCGGGCCAAAAAGCCCGACTTTTATTGGGCAAAAAAACTGTAGCCCAAAACCCGGCCCGTGGCGGACGGGCCGACCAGGGCCACGGGCTTGGGATGCAGCCCGGTCTAAATGCAAGCATGTTATGTTCAGCTTCTTGGTGCCAACAGAAATAAGTTGGTTGCAGGGTTTTCAAAGGCCACGTACGTTTCGTTTTCATATGGGATACATTGAGCTAACTAAAATATTTCAAACCATTCCCCCTGCATTGAAGATAGGGGTGCTCATCGGTAAAAAACCGAACCGGTACCGAACCGAAATTACCGCAAAAACAAGAACCGAAACTGGTACCGAATTACCAGTTTCGGTACCGGTTCGGTACAAATTCGGTACCGGTTTTTTCGGTTCGGTTTTCGGTTATACCGCATGCATAGTGATATTATAATTATTAATAAATAATAATAATTAAATAATTTTTTTTAATATATTACCATTTGTTTTTTAAACTAAGAAATCGTCTACAAAGACTACTAATCTGAAACAAGCTAATCTGCTAATGTGTTATGTGTGCAGACTGCAGTTGACTTTGAGTTATGGCCTTTAGCCTTATGCACTTATGCCTTATCTAGTTGGTTGTTGGCTACTGCTGCCTCACGTGATGCCTGCCTGCTTGTTCAGTTGTAAATAAGAGAGTTTAAGTGTTTAACTGTTAAAGACTAAAGTACAACGAGACTAAAGTTAATATGTTTCGATTTTTTGTCGGTAATTCGGTTCTTACCGAATTGTAAAAAACAAGTACCGCTACCGAAATCGAAAAATTAAAAAAAAATCGAAAAACCGGTACCGAAAAAATCGGTACTGAAAAAAATCGGTACCGCCGGTTTCGGTACCAACCGGTTCGGGAAAAACCGAAAAAACTAAAATTTTTGCACACCCCTAATTGAAGATGCGAGCCAGTTGGCTTTTAGCTACGAAAGCTACACTTGCTACAAGAGTAGACTTTATGAGATGAGATAATAACGGTGTCCACATGAACTTAAAATGGAAGATGTCCATAAATCACTGTGAACAATATCAAAAGGCATAGCAGTAAAAGATAAAGAGTCATGAAATGACAACTTAATGTGCTTCCAAGGGGACAAGAATGACAAAAAGAGTTACGAGCATTGTTACATTTAATGAAATTGCTACTACAAAGAGAGCGAAGAACAGTATCTCCCGGATGACCTAGGCGAGAATGTCATAAACTAGGAGAAACAACAGCAAAAACAGAGGGTGTTGTGGCCTGATTTTTGGTGGTGATAGGATAGAGTTCTCCCCAGCTCTCATAACGCATTAGACGCCTCCTTGTCTATATATCCTTTAAAGAAAATCCAAACGGATCAAACTCAACTGAAACCATATTATCAGTAGTGAATTTTCGAACAGAAATAAATTTTTTGATGAGGCTTGGAGCATGGAGTACGTTGTTTAGGTTTAAAGGGGGATTAAGAGGGTGAAGGGAGGTACTACTATAACCATGAATTGAAATTGTGCTACCATTACCAACAATAATACCATGATTTTTGCTCAAATTAAAATACGACGTGAGAGTACCTTGATTTGCCGTCATGTGAGGTAGCACCGGTGTCCATGTACCAATGTTCATCCGGTTGAGAAATAGAGAGAGTGTGCATTGCGGTGTCGATGTCTGTGGGAGCATAGCCAACACTTGGAGGGGCGGCTGACATTTGATATGCTTATTGTGGCCTTGGTCCAAGCACCCTTGCTTCTCTTGGTGGACGCTGCTGCCACGGAGACGTCAGGTATGGGCAGGGCGGTGTTGCCCACGGCTGTGGCGTCCAGGCGGCCCAAGAAGGGTATTGCCACTGCTGGGCAGACCACTGTTGCTATTGCGGGATGGCACGCCCCCCATCACGGCCTCCACGACCACGATTGTTGCCGCCTCTACCGCGATTATTGCCCTTCCTACCGCGATTGACGCTGTTTCGACTGTGCGAAGAACCACCTTGCTGAGCGGTGGATTCGTGGCTGATAGTAGTATCATCCGCCGGTGGTTGAGGAACTGCAATTAGGGCAATGCTGGACTCCCGTGCTGCGCACTTCGCCATGCTTGTTTCCTCTAAAACGAGCATTGAACGAGCCTTAGAGAAAGGGGGAAACGGATCGTTGTGTTGAATCAATGTAGCGACTCCACCATAGGCATCGTTCAGGCCAGCGACTATCTGAAGAACCAATCTTTGGTTTGAGACCGACACCCCAACATTCTTGAGTTGATCGACAAGCAGCTTCAGCCTTTGACAATATGTACTCACGTTGGGAAAATCGTCCAGATGAGTATGAGTGAATTGATTTTCGAGATGAACGACTCTCAAATGTTTGTTGTCATGGAACAAATCCGCCAAACGGTTCCAAACATCCATGACCGTGTCATCAGGTTCAAGAATAGTATGGAGGAGATCATTGGAAATTGTCCCATAAATTCATTGCAAAACAATAGCATCAAGCCGAGACCAAAGGTCAGTATCGGTCTCCTTGATCGAAGAAGAAGATGGCTTGGCCGTGTTAGTGGTGGAAGGAGGGAGAATGTGATCTAATACTTGATAAGCACGCGCATGAATTTTGAATAGGGCAGCCCACAAATTGTATTGAGAGTTTTCCATGTCTAACGTGATAGGTATAAAGTTCTTCACATTGTTGACAGCTAAATTAAGCCGAATGAAACTTTGCTGACTCGGACATGGTGGAGGATGACGATGGTTGCTCGACCATGATGAGCAGATAAGAGAGGCTGCAAGGAGGGAGGTGGACGGTTACACAGAAGAGGTTGAGAGAAGATAGATCATAGGCTCTAATACCATGTAAGAATGTCATCAGTGTCTTTCTCATTAGCATTGATCAAAGATATATACAATACATATGCAATATTCTAGGATATTCTAGGCAATATCCTAGGCTACAATATAGGAAAAAATAATATATATATATATATATATATATATATATATATATATATATATATATATATATATATATAAATATTACTTTACATAATCTAATAAGATCCAACCGGGTGTACTGGAAGGGCTTTTCGCGAGTTGATCAGTATGAAGATTGACAAGTTGCAAGATCCACATCCTGCGAGGATAGTGAAACCTCTTCTAGTTCCTGATTTTGAGCGGAAGAAGAAGAGAGGTGGGTGATGACAGATTGACTAGGAGGTTATTTAATTAACATGTGGGCCGTATCATGTAAGTATAACAATTCAAGTGGCCTTCTCAGCATTATTTATTCATGAAGATTATCATGCAAATCTGATACATGCGGGGAAATCGGAAGCTTAGTCACGTGGCTTTGGAAAATAACGGCATAAGTCGCACGCGACTTTTGCTTGGAAAATCTTTGGGATTTATAATTAGTTTTAAATCCTATTATAATTAGAATTTCTTTTAATTAGGATTTTTTTTTAATTAAGACTTCTTTTTCAAATTGACTTCTATTAGGGTTATAGTTTATTCCTATTAGGATTTGGATTGTTTTGAGTAGTATAAATAGAAGTCCAAGTTATGTAATCAAACACATTATACATTATTTTTATTCAATATAATTGAGAGTTTATTCTCTACTTTTGGTTCTTTGAAGAATTTCTAAGAAATTAGTAGTTTCTTAGTTTTTTTCTTTGAGATTCAATTTGACTTATCATACAACAATTCATAGTTGTGTGTGGCGTCTTCTACCGCATCAATCGTCGATTGTACCGAGATTACCGCTTCAATATAAGCGAGGGGTCAAGGTGTCGTTGGTGTCCATTCAACGCAGATTTCCAAATGCGAGCAATTGTACCAAGATTACCGTCTAAAGTATAGACGAGGGGTTAAGGTGTTGCAAGCAATTCACCCAACAACTGTGCTAGAAACGGTCCGGGCGACGACCACCTCACGCAAGCGTGCCGTGGAGTCTATCAGTGGGCGTCGGTTGAGAAAGATGAAAGATAGATGCGCTGTAACGGACATGAAAAAGCTGGCAAATAGGGTGCAGTTTGGGGTGGCTGAAGAGAGCTCTTTGGGAGATGGACTGTGAAGAGGATATGGAATGCTGGGATATGCAGGGAGTGAGAAGCTGCGTGTTTCAGTTGGTCAGAGCAAGCTTGTTGCCAATGCGACTAAGAAGAACAAAAAAAAGTGTTACGGAAGCAGTATCAGGACTTGTTTCGAGTTTTGCATTCACACCTGCGCAGGGAATTAAGCTTTTGAATCCACAGGCACAAGCAAATAAGATTGAAAGCGGAACTCAGTGTTTGATAAATTTGGGAATTAAGATCTGAATGATTATGATGTCTTAATAAATTAGATCATCTGAATGGTTACGAGGTCTGAATCTAAAAAATTGTTTGATAACTAAAAAGTAAGTTGTCTCTTAATGACACTATTTTACCATTTTAAAGGTAAAATTTTATTTAATAATTTTAAATATTCAATTTAATAAAAATCAGTGCATAATATTGTTTAATATATTTATATAAAAAAAATTAGCAAAAAAAATTCATTAAGAGGTACCTCTTAATTATTAAGATTTCATTTTTTGTCTTACCGATTAAGAGGCATTCAGAGGTAACAAAAAATAAAACAAACAGCATCATGCCTCTTAGCGAATAAGAGACAGTCCATTAAGAGGCAATCAGATGTAAACAAACAGCACCTCAGAGTACATATTTCTTAGAACAGAAATTTTTTTCGAAGATTAAGGCCATAAAGAGTTCCAGACAACGAGTACGTTAAACATTGATTTTTAGCATATTTAATGCGTCAAATTTGGTTGTTATGGCTATTGAGATGCACTAGTCAAGTTTTAATTTAAATTTCAATTTTCTGGTGATAGATTATAAGTCAATTATGTTTATTTTAATTTTTTCTGCAGATTTTATTTTCTAATTTTTTGTTGGTAGTTTAAGAGTATTTTGTAAGAGGAAGACATCTTCCAGAAAAAAAAATACAAGTACATGGTATTTAAGAAGAAAGTCTGATTTTAATACATTCACTTTCTGTTTATCTAGTACCCGTGGGAAAAAAAAATTACTATGTTTAATTACTTATATTAAATTATAAATACCTGATTTTCTACTAAATTCTTTATTGTTGCATATTGTTATGGGATGATGTAAAATATTAACTTAAAGACTATTATTATATAATTTATACTCTAATAGTATATGATGTTTTATGGCCTACAATTTATGTTGTTTTACATATGGGTCAACAAGAATATATTAAAATAGAATAAATCATTTTATATCTTTTATCTGATAATATAAACTCACATTAACAAGTTAATCTGATTCTTATAAAAATAGAAGCCGCTAGAGTATCTTGTTTGGGCCGCTACATATTGTAGCGGTTGACAATACATTTTTTCTCATCTTAGACTTCTATTTAATTGATCTACGACTGACAATTTAATTATTGGAATAATGACTATAACAACCGATGGTTATGGATGAAACCATCTATATATATATATATATTGGTCTTGATGAAAAACGTGGCTGACCTCACCCCATAGGTCAGTTCTTCAACTTAAAAAGTGTAACACGAAAGAATATGGTGGCTGAGGTCACCGCTTAGGTCAATTCTAGTAAACACAGGCAGGATATTCATACATCTTTTTTGGCTATAAAAAAGTATTCAAGAAGCCCAGAAAGAAAAACAAACCAACATCAAAACTACAGCTCTCTGTATCTCTTCAAGTCTGGGAACCAAAAATCATAACAATGGCCAATCAAGAAGTGAAGTTGTTTGGTGTCTCAATAAGCTCATTTAGCCGAAGAGTGGAAATTGCTCTAAAAATGAAGGGGGTGGAATATGAATACATAGAAGAAGATCTCAAAAACAAGAGTCCTTCGACCCTACTCAAGTACAACCCTGTTCATAAAAAAGTTCCTGTTTTGTTGCACAATGGAAACCCAATAGCCGAGTCTCTAGTCATTCTTGAATACATTGATGAGACGTGGAAATCCGGCACGCCTATTTTTCCCCAAGATCCTTACGAAAGAGCCATTGCGCGTTTTTGGGCAAAATTCATCGATGATAAGGTACGTATGTATACTCGTTCTGTTTCAAAATATATGATCACTTTCTTTTGCATATCGTTTTGCGCCATAAAAAGGCTAATTGTTGTATTCATTCTTTTTGGTTTGTTTGATTAGTGTGTGCCTGCAATATGGAAGGCTTGTTTTGGAAAAGGGGAGGAACAAGAGAAGGCCATTGAAGAAGCTAAGGAGCATTTGAAAACACTAGAAAATGAAGTAAAGGGTAAGAAGTTCTTTGGTGGAGAGAGTATTGGAGTGGTTGACATTGTTGCCAACTTCATTGGCCTTTGGACTGGAGTTTTTCAAGAAGTAAAGGGGGTAGAATTGTTGACTAAAGACAGATATCCCAGATTAATTGAGTGGAGTGATGAGTACTTGAAGTGCAGCACTATCAAGGAGAAATTGCCTCCTAGAGATGAACTAGTCCGCGGTTTTCAAGCTCTCTTCGGTTAATTAATTATTAAGAGTTGTGTCCCGCAAATTAAGAAGATGGAAATTTTTATGCCTTCTATTTTAATTAATGTTGTTTAATCATTGTTTGCGGGTTAATTTGTCTCGGAGTTTATTTTTATTTGTTTGATCAGTTGAGCAGAAATTGAAATATGTAGTAGTAGCTTATATTTAACAATGAAAGTGATCTAATCTGATTTTCCTAGAATCATTTCCCATTAGTTTCTCTAGTTTTTGACTTTTGCTTCAGAAGTTTCTCAATATATTCCATGTTTCCTATTTTGGTGGTGAATGAATGGTGATCCTTAATCCTAGTAGATTTGTATAAATTAAAAATAAATAATCCTGAAATATATATATGTTAACACACCGGTAGAGCCTCCCTAAATCCAATGCTAAAATTACTCTGTAACCGTCTCTTACCCAAATCGTTGTTTCCTTTCTGCATCATGGCCACAAACTCATTGTAATCTATGCGGCCGTCCTGAAAAGTTAAAACATAGGTGAAGCTCATTAATCAAATAAATTTCTTTACTTTTCTCTTCAAATTAAAAATGCAACCTTCATTTTTCTATCTAGGCAAAAGGGATAGTTAAATCCAGTTAATCAACTGGCTCAGTATCATATCTGGATGAGACCTAACCATGTGTCCTTGAACATGTTATCACAAAGGAAAAAAATTTATGATTCATTCTACTTTGGATTCGTAGTTGTTGCTTTATTTAAGCTTTTTCAAACTACCCTAAGACTGAGGTTTTCTTGTAGGACTCATGCGAGGCAGCAATGTCATAGATGGAACAATTAGATCAAAATTAAATAAATAGTGTCGCAATGAGGGAAGCGCTTACATTGTTCTGGTCAGCATCTTTGATCATTTCATCCAAATGGATGCTATCAGTGCCAAACTCCTCGCAAGCTTGTTCGAGCTCATCATGGGTGATATAACCACTGCCATCTTTGTCAAAGTACGAAAATGCAGCAAACAGATGATCTTCCTTCTCAACTTTATTAAGATGCAAGGTTGCAGCTATGAACTCCCCATAATCAATAGTCCCACTGTTATCAACATCAGCCTGCATTTTCACAAGCATTGTAGCCAAAAAATCAATACCCCATGTAACCACTGAAAAGAAGCAAAAGTCACGTTTATTTACTAATAGTATGGAAAGTGCTTCTCACGTTTATTTGGCATTATGCAGCAGTAATAGTCAAACTATTATGGAAAGTGTTTAATATAGCATTAGAACACAACAGCTCCAAGCTGTAGCGGCCGAAGTTTTTTTTTTTTACTTTGCGTCGATTCACGTAATAATCTTATCATAATAAAAATAATATTAATAACAATAACAATAATATTAATAGTAATAGTAATATTATTACTATTATTATTAAAAATAATAACAATAATAATAATATTATTATTATTACCTTAAATTTAATTAATATTTTTTTTATAATTTTGTTTTATTAAATCAAACATTTCGTAAATTATTGAGAATTTTATATCAATCTCCCATTAATCTTTCATCATTTATTATAAGTTTAATATTTAGATAATATTATTACTCCATTATTAAAGTAGTATATAACATTTGAACACGACCGCTACAAAGGAAGGCATGTGAAAAAAATTAAGACCAAGCCAATACAACTTGTAGCGGTTGGTATATAATTTTTTTCCCTTATTTATCTTTTTATTTGACAAAGTGGGACATCGGAAGGCATGTAAAAAAATAATTACAGACCAAGCCGCTACAGCTTGTACCAATTGGTATATAATTTTTTTTTTTTTATCTTTCTATCTGACAAAGTGGGACAACAGAAGGCATGTAAAAAAAATTAAATACCATGCCGCTACAGCTTATAGCGGTTGGTATATTAAAAAAATTATTTTCTATCTGACAAAGTGGGCCCACGTTAGTAAGTTAATTTGACTTTTATTAAAATACCAGCCGGTACATATTATTCAGCCAACCGACATGCTGTACCGGTTGGACAAAATTTTTCTTTCAATCTTAATTTTCAATTAATTTGATCAATGGCTGGCATGTTGGTTGCTAGAATAGTGCCAATAACAACCGGTTGCTATGGATAAGAATCATATATATATATATATATATAACGAATCTAAAGCATACTTCTTAAATAACATACCTTTCTTAAATAATATATATTTATTAAAATTACGTCGTTTTGGAGATTCTTTAAAAAAATAAAATAATAATAAAAGAGAGTGTTTCTATTTACTTTATTTTTATTTATAAAAATATCACTCACACTCAATTTATTTAAATTTATTTAAAAGAGTACGCAATTTAAGAGGTATGTCACTCGTGTATATATAGATATTGGTCTTGATGAAAAAGGAGGCTGACCTCACCCCATAAGTCAGTTCTTCAACTTAAAAAGATTACCACGTAAGAATATCAAAAAATTAAATGCAAATGTAAGCAATGAAATCATAATATGGTGGCTGAGGTCACCCCTTAGGTCAATTCTTGTACTATGTTTTGAATGTATGGCAACTAGTAAACCCAAGCAGGATATTCATACATCTCTTTTGGCTATAAAAAAGTACTCGAGAACCCCAGAAAGAAAAACAAACCAACATCAAAACTACATCTCTCTGTTATCTCTTCAAGTCTGGAAACCAAAAATCATAACAATGGCCAATCAAGAAGTGAAGTTGTTTGGTCTCTCAATAAGCCCGTTTAGCCGAAGAGTGGAAATTGCTCTGAAAATGAAGGGGGTGGAATATGAATACATAGAAGAAGATATCAAAAACAAGAGCCCTTCCCTTCTCAAGTACAACCCTGTTCATAAAAAAGTTCCTGTTTTGTTGCACAATGGAAACCCAATAGCCGAGTCTCTAGTCATTCTTGAATACATTGATGAGACGTGGAAATCCGGCACGCCTATTTTTCCCCAAGATCCTTACGAAAGAGCCATTGCGCGTTTTTGGGCAAAATTCATCGATGATAAGGTACGCACGCACGCACGTGTATACTCGTTCTGTTTCAAAATATAAGATCACTTTCTTTTGCATATCGTTTTGTGCCATAAAAAGGCTAATTGTTGTATTCATTCTTTTTGGTTTGATTGATTAGTGTGCGCCTGCAATATGGAAGGCTTGTTTTGGAAAAGGGGAGGAACAAGAGAAGGCCATTGAAGAAGCTAAGGAGCATTTGAAAACACTAGAAAATGAAGTAAAGGGCAAGAAGTTCTTTGGTGGAGAGAGTATCGGAGTGGTTGACATTGTTGCCAACATCATTGGCCTTTGGACTGGAGTTTTTCAAGAAGTAAAGGGGGTAGAATTGTTGACTAAAGACAGATATCCAAGATTAATTGAGTGGAGTGATGAATACTTGAAGTGCAGCGTAATCAAGGAGAAATTGCCTCCTAGAGATGAACTAGTCCGCCGTTTTCAAACTTTCTTCGGTTAATTACTAAGAGTTGTGTTTCAAAAAGATGATAGAAATTTCTGTGCCTTTCATTTTCTTTAATGTTGTTTAATTATTGTTGGCCAGGGTTTAGTGTTGATTTGTTTCGGAAGTGAAATATGTAGTAGCTTATGTACGTTTAAGAATGGTCGGAGTGATTTCATAGCAGTCAGACTAATATGCACGTAACCGGATCATTTTCTAGTTAATTTGTGCATTTTTTGACTTGTGGTTCTGAAGTTTCTCAATATATTCGAATGCTAAGTTTCCTATGAACGTAGTCAACCTGCATTAGACTTATAATATCCCCATTAAACAAAGATCCTCAAATAGTTGGCCCCTAATTGACTAAAGAGTAAATGGAACCAAAATATTCCTCTTTTTATATTTTTTTAAGTTTATTAAAAAATCTCTTGGACACAATTAAATATAATTGCTTTTCAACAACTTCTGTTAGCATCTTTAGTTTTAAATTCTTATGAGAGAAACGTCAAAAAATTATGCACAAATATATCCTAAACATGCTTTTAATATGCATAAAACCAATTTTTGGGAGAGAGTATATATAAGTTTATTTCATGATACTCATTGAAAGGGTGGGAGGGGAACAGAGAGAATAAGTACTATAATTTTTACAAGTGTGTGAGGTTGAGGTAGTTTTTAAAACGACATCGTGTTTTTTTTAAATAATATTACTATAGAAGGATTTCTGATTCAAGAAGGTGAAGCAACTCTCACCTCCCGAGCTCTCATTCTTATTTGTTACTTTTGTTGACTTTCTATTAAATCTTGGACTTGCATATTAGAGAAATTTGTGGAATTTGCAATCCTTTTGATATATCTGGATGGATTGAACGAATAAAATGAAGAGAAGAATAAATTGCTTAGTTGATGGTGGTGGTGGGGGTGGTGGTGGTGGTGGTGGTGGTGGGGGTGGGGGTGATAGTGGTGATGGTGAGGGTGAGGGTGAGGGTGGGGGTGGGGGTGGGGGTGGGGGTATCATAGGATGTTCACACCCATCTATCTCATTAGGATGAATCTCATTCCACAACCTTCTCAATAAAAATTAATCAAATGTAATAAATTTTTATTCTATTAAAATGGTTAACCAACTTTTTTAGATTGGATGTGTATTCGAAAAATTAGTGAGTACACATAATACTCCTAGCTATAGAAACACCTAGCAAATTGGCAATAAAATATTTGAATGTCCAAAATTTTCACTTGGACATTAAATTAATAACTTATATCTTGCTGATTATTTATGACGGGAGTGGTTAGCATGGAGTTAATTTTAGTCAATTGATTAATTTACTAAAAAGTTAACTTCATGGTAACTAAATCTATTTATTACTATGTCACTTACAACATAGAAGTAATCTCTCTGCGTGTCAATATTGTATTAATCAATTTATCAATTTACTAAAAAAATAACTTCATGATAATGAGATCTATTTATTACTATGCCACTTACCACCTAAATTAAAAGTTAGAATCTGTTTGTTAAAATTTGTTTGCTCCTTTTCTCCACAACCCCCTTCTTCTGAAAGCACGGTGAGACCTTAAGGCCTAACCTCTTTTTTTTATTAATTTTTTTATATTAATATAAAAAAATTATTGAATAAAAAATATAGAAGCTACAGTAGATAGATGGTCAACTAGACGTCTAGACTACCTAATCAATTAATACATAAATTTAAAACACCCACTTAGATCTCTAGATTTAGCTAGTCAAATACTGACGGGATAAGAGCATCTTCAGCAGGTCGGTAATAAATAAATTTTAGACTATATTTAGTTTAGGATATAAATCATGTTCCGGCAGACAGACTAAAGATAGTCCATCGAATTTTTCGACAAGGCAAAACGATTATATCACAGAATTAAAATTGATGAACTATAATTTGGACTATAATTTTTAATATATTTAAATAGGAGAGATGTTGATGAAGAAGGAGGAAGAGAAGGGAGATGGCGAAGAAAGAAAAGAGGGATTCTGAAGAAAAAGGAGACAAGCGGCTGAAAAGGACGAAAGAAGAAGATGAGAAGTTCCTAATAAAAAAGTAACGAATAGAAATTAAAAAATTTATAAATATGTACAATAATTTAATATATTTTACCTATCTCTCAATCAACTACTTCAACCTTTAACAATTATAAGTATTTTATTAATAATAATTTATATTTTTATTATATTTGATTTTTATTTTTTTATTGATAATATTTCTTTAATTTATTTTTTAGATAGAAAATTATGGTCCTCCTATGTATTATATTATTTTTTATTATATTTAAGTTTTTTTGAATTTATTGATTATTTTAATCTTTTTATATTATAATTTACGGGATAGTTCACATAATAGTCCATTTACCAAAATAATTGAAGATCAAGAGCATTCGCAACAGATTCTCCAATAGACTCTTTATCCCCACATTTGAAGAATATATCAATAAATCAATATCCAACAGCTTCCTTATCCTTATATAATTCTTTATTTTAATCCCTATATATGATTTGACTCTTCAGGGTGAGGGAATCAAAAGAGCGTTCCCTATTTATGTAAAATGATATTTCACACCCTATTTATTGCGATTTTATGTTGGTTAAAGAATCTTTATCTCACTTAATTGCTGATTTGGGTATGCATGCCTATCAAATTCACTCATTTTTATTTTTTAAACAGAGGATTTAGAGAAGAAAGAGAACTATAAAAAAATTTTAAAAACAGTCAAATTTAAATTTTGATCATTTTTTTTAAAATATTACTACTAATTATAAATTTTATTATTTTATAATTAAAATAATATTGTTTTAGTTCTCATAAATACATAATGATCGTTGCATATTTTGATTTCTAGCAATATTTATTTTTAAATTAAAATAATTGCAATTTTTAAATTCAAACAACAATTACTTTTAAATAAAAAAAATAGTTACAACGTTCAAAACATGATTTGACTGTTGGAAGTTTCAAATTTTAATTTTTAATTTTTAAATTTTAAAATTTAATATTTAAGGAATCAATATAAGGAACCTGTTGGGTACATAGTGAAAAAATTGAATCCTATCCTACAGAATGACCCAATAGCACTACAGTGGACTATAGCAAAGGTCAGCGATGGTCTGCTTCACCTTCTCTTTCCTTTTTAATCTGGGCTTGTTATTGAATAACAGTTTTGATGTTATCAAAGGGCTGGGCAACTGTTATTTATAAGAAATATAAATAATTGTAGAGAATTGATATTTTCACAAGTAAATTTGATAGTTTCACATAAAGGTGTAAATGAACTGAGTCGAACTGAGTATTGAGTTGCTCAGATTATTTAGCTATCGAGTCGAGCAAGATCTCAAATCGAGCCGTTTGAACATTTCGAACGAATGTAATTCGAATATAATAAAAAAATTATAATTTGAAAATGTTCGAATGATTTATTGAACTTTAAAATGTATTCATATTTGAATTATTTATATTTTAAGTCGAGCTCGAATCAAATTTTTAATCGAACAAGTACAAATCAAGTCCGAACTATTTACTCATTAGACAAATAGGCCAGTTCTCCGGTAAAACCACCACCAATTAAAAGGATATGCTAGTTAACTAATAAACTTAAACTATACAAGTATTTAAAGTAATTAATTTAGTATTCAACGTGTTATAATGCAACAAACAATAAAGATGATGATAATAATAATAATTTTTGTAAGTTTAGTGGGTGACGTCGCCCATGACCAACTAGGCCATTTTCTTGAATTAAATCACCCAGAACCTTCAGTGTTCATATTGCAATAAAGAATTAATCAATTACAACCGAGTCACCAACCATTTACTTTTCTGAGTCTTTGACTTTTCAAAGCCAATTAGTACCTTGCTGTCTAATTCAAGATTTGTATAAGAAGCAAGATCAAGAAATCAGAATCCTAGAGCCTCAAAAATACTTAGTTTCTACTACTTGTTTAAAGAAGCAAAAAAAGTGTGAGAATGGGTGATGGAGCAGTTAAGTTGTTGGGTGTTTGGGGAAGCCCATTTAGCCGAAGAGTAGAAATTGCTCTGAAATTAAAGGGGGTAGAATATGAATTTATAACACAAGATTTGTCCAACAAGAGTCCTCTACTTGTCAAATACAACCCTGTTCATAAGAAGGTCCCTGTGCTCTTGCACAATGGCAAACCAATTGCCGAGTCTCTTGTCATTGTTGAGTACATTGATGAGACCTGGAAATCCGGCACACCCATTTTGCCTGCAGATCCTTACGGCAAAGCCATGGCGCGGTTCTGGGCAAAATTCATTGATGATAAGGTATAATACTATAGAACAGAGCAAATCTATTTATTATTTAGGCTTATTCTAGTTGTCTTGCATATTTTGTTCTGTTCCTGTACCATTTCTTGTTAATAAAACTAATTGATTCTTTAATTTGAGTGTAGTGCTTGCCTGCGATATATAAGATTAGGCGATGCCAAGGCGAGGAACAAGAGAAGGCCATTGAAGAAGCCGTTGAGCTCCTAAAAATACTTGATAATGAACTCCAGGGGAAGAAGTTCTTTGGTGGAGAGACTATTGGACTGGCTGATATTTCTGCTAATTTTATAGGTCTTTGGCTCGGAATTTATCAAGAGATGTTGGGGATACAAGTGCTGACAAGTGAGAAGCTTCCCAGATTAAGTGAATGGGCTAATGAATACCTTAACTCCACCATTATCAAGCAAAGCTTGCCTCCTAGAGATGAACTATCCGCACGGCTACGCTCTTATTTCAAACCAACAAAATGATATTACTACACTGAGAGTGTTGTGTACCATTTGCTGCACAAAGATCATGGAAAGTTTTCTATGGAAAATCATCTAATCACAAACTATCCTTTGCTGTGTTTTTTTAATGATGTCTAATGTTAATTGGGCTTGTTTGGGAAGTTCACTTTTTTGTTTTTGTTTGATCAGTTGAGGGAAAACTGATGTATGTACTATGTAGTAGTCTGTGTTCAACAATGTGTTGAACTTGTTCCATTTTCATACTTCCTAATAAAATCATTTTCCTTTAGTAGTTTTTGACTTGAACCAATAGTATGTCAACATATTCCAATTCAAAGTTTCCATTAGCTTGAACATATTCAAATTCAAATTGAACTTGACTTTAAAATGGACTAATTAAATAAGCAAAGATTTAAGAGTTTTTATTCCATGGGAAATCAGTCCTTTAAAGCACCACATAAGTTTCACCAGGCTTCTGATTGTTCATGCATCAGCATTCATTATAAGCAAGCCAAATAATGGTCTCGCTTCTGCTGCTGATTCAAACCCATTCCTGATAGCAATAAATCCTAGTACTATATTTTGTGCTTGGAAATATGGAATAAAACATATACTAATCAGTTTTAAGTAAAATATAAGTTATTTTATATACATGTGACCACCATATAAGTCTCCTTTTTTTCTTTTTGAAATCCCCAGAACACAACATATTTCATAACCAAGACATCATCATTAAACCAATCAAATCTCATTGAAGAAGGAATAAATAAACTCATAGACAAGTCTCACATAAAAGAGGAAACAAACTTCTCATAACAAGAACCAATCAAATCTCACTGAAGGAGAAGGAAATAAACTCACAAACAAGCCTCACATAAAGTGGAAACCATAATGGAAGACATAAACTTACTCAAGTGAGAATTGAACTTTGGAAGACATAAACTAGCTTAAGATGAGAATCGAACTTAAGACCATTGTCTCAGTATCTCAGTTTTAACCACTAGATTTAACACCTCATCGGCCACCATATAGATAACCTAGAATATCTAATATAAATAGATTAACAGTTTCGTGCGAAGAAAACAGATATTTCAACAACAGAAAATGATATTTTCATAACAAAATCGTCGCTATAAATCCTATAGCGACGTTATACCTCTATAGCGATACATTTGCTGTAAAAAATATCAAAAAGTATTGTGGAAATATCAGTTATCTAATGCGAAATGTGGTTTAGAATTTATGATGATTCAACTATTTAGTTCTCTAATCAAAAATCACTAATTCAATTTGATAGAAAAAGACAAAGTCGAAAGAACTAAAAGTAAAGATGATGACCAACCTATAAGATTAATATTTTGTCTATCAAACAATAAAGTCATCAAAAGCTTCACGTCAAAGATCTCCTTACGTTCCGCCACCCTTTCCTCGCATGTTCATCTGTATTGTGTAAGTTTTTCTATTCGGCCCTACAAGTGCATATTTTCAAGTAATTAAATATAGCAAGTGTTAGTGTGAAACATGTTACAATGTAATGAAAGAGAAGATAATATAATATCTATGTTAGGTGGGTGGGTATGGACCTGAGGTCGTCAAATAGGTCAGTTTTTCCATTTGCCTAAAATGAATCATCTAGAACCAACCATTTGCTTTTGACTTGTAGGAGTCAATGGAAAACAGTTGGCAGAATTGTACTCGTTGGCTAATTCGAAATTTGTATAAGAACGAACTCAAAGAAGATCAAAATTACAGAGCCTCGTAGATAACTAATTAGATACAAAGTTTCTATTTGTTTAAGGAACCACAAGGGGTAACAATGGCCAATCAAACAGTTAAGTTGCTGGGTGCTTGGGGAAGTCCATATAGCCGAAGAGTAGAAATTGCTCTGAAATTAAAGGGAGTAAAATATGAATTTGTTACACAAGATCTGTCCAACAAGAGCCCTCTGCTCCTTAAAAACAACCCTGTTAATAAGAAGGTCCCTGTGCTCTTGCACAATGGAAGACCAATTGCTGAGTCTCTTGTCATTGTTGAGTACATTGACGAGACCTGGAAATCTGGCACACCCATTTTGCCTACAGATTCTTATGGAAAATCCATGGCACGTTTCTGGGCAAAATTCGTGGATGACAAGGTATAATACTATTTCATGCATGATTTATTATCCAAAGTTTATTAATTGTTTCTTGGAAATTAAACTAATTCCTTGTTTAATTTGGGTTTAGTGCTTGCCCGCGATATATAATATTACGCGATGCCAAGGCGAGGAGCAAGAGAAGGCCATTGAAGATGCTATTGAGCTGCTGAAAATACTTGAAAAAGAACTGGAAGGGAAAAAGTTTTTTGGTGGAGGGAGTATTGGACTGGTTGATATTGCTGCTAATGTTTTAGGCCTTTGGCTTGGAATTTATCAAGAGATAATGGGAATACAAGTGCTGACCAGAGAGAAGCTTCCCAGATTAAGTGAATGGGCTGATGAGTACCTTAACTCCACCATTATCAAGCAAAGTTTGCCTCCTAGAGCTGAATTATCTGCTCGCCTGCGATCTTTTTTCAAACCAACCAAATGATTACTACATTGATAGTTTCTAATGTTTTCATGCCAGAGTCTTGTGTCTCTTTTCTGAAGTTTTGACTTTTATTTGTCTGATCAGTGAAGGGGAAACCGATATATTTACCCTGTACTAGTAGTATGTTGTTCAACAATGTGTTGAAGTAATTCCATTTTCATATTTCCTAATAAAATGAGTTTCCATTAGTAGTTTTTTACCTGAACCAAGAGTTTGTGGACATATTCCGATTCAAAGTTTCCACTGGCTTGAACCTATTAAACTCGAGTTGACGTTAAAATAGATTCAAAATATTCATGATTTTTTCCCCGGCCGTCAATTAGTCCTTCTAAGCACCACAGAAGTTTCACCAAGATTCTTGTTGTTCATGCATCAGCATCCATAACAAACAGCTACTTAAAAAAATTTAGAAAGACATTTTCGTTTTTCTTTCTTCGGGTGGAAAGGGTGCCAAAGCAAACTTGTACATTACAATCAGAATCCTCATTTCACAGTAGGAAAAATAAAGAGGGGGCTTAAATAAGGACCTTAAATCAACCTGGTGTTATCCACAATTCGCAAGGTTTTTAGCACTTCTCACATGCTAAAGTTTCCGGTTTCTAGTATTTTGAACTAGTGCTTTACATTGTTGAATAATGGCAGACAATAAATGCTCGCTTGTGTTGGCTTCTTTGAATAGCTTCAGCCATACTTTTTTTACACGTCCTGCACTATCGAATGTAGGCTTGCAAACGAACCGAACGGATCATATTTCAAATGAATCTCACATCGGATAAATTCAAGAGTGTAGATGGGTTAGTAAGTATGGTGGAGCCTCAACTTAATAAGTTAACCTTTTAGATAAGGAGGTAGTCCAACATGCTTATTGAGTCAGTTTACAAAAGTGTGCGATGCACATGTGATAAGTATGATAGAGCCTCAACCTAATAGGTTAACCTTTTAGGTAAATAAGTGGTCCAACGTGCTTATTAGGCCAAATGAATTGATATGGGATGGATCGTAATTCTACTTAAGTTGAAGAACATTTTGACGAACCACGTCGGCTAATTATATTTTCAACTTCCAAATCGATTAATAAATTCCACAGGTAAGAAATCGAACCACTCGAACCCATTTTAAAAATCGAACTACTCGAACTGAGCTGTTCGCGAACACAAACGAACCAAACCACATGGTTTGCAAAAATGTTTGCAATCGAACATGCAACCATGTGCTAACTCGACAAGACATCAAACTCGAAATCAAATCGAACCGAACCGAACCGAACCGATTCGTAAATGGTTCGACCTAATCGAATGATTATTTTGGCTTCAAAAATAAATATAAAATCATTAATAGGTTGAAAGTAACCAGATGGTGATAATTTAAGGGATAGATCTAACTACGTTTGAATTGGATGAGCGAATGTGGGAATAGAATGACTCATTTTTATGAATTGAAAAAAAAAATGTGTTGATTGATCCATTAGAATAGAATGAATCATTCCCATTCCTGTTAAATTTGTAAATTTTATTTCATTGGGGGAGGATATGGAATGACTCATTCTAGTTGAAATGAAATAAATCATTTATCATTCCAACAAAATATTGTAACGCTCTAACACAAATATGATTTGAAACTTTAAATATACCAACAAAAACGTAAGATAAACCTTTGAATCCACAATGAACATAATGAACTCATGATAAAAACAAAGATAATAATATTAATTGATAAAATATAATTGTTAATAAGCCCTAATATGAGTACTTGTAGTTCTAAACAACTTCCCAATATCATTTATAATTAGGAGAATTAAAATAACAAAAATTAAAAAAAAAAATCAAGTTTACCGAACTTTGACCAACGATAAAACAGCTTAAAACAAGTTTCTAGCTTAAAAACCCCATTTGTCATGGTCGAAAGCAACGAGTCTTGTAGAGTTTGTCGTGCTTGGATTTGATATATTAGAGGCATGTAACTCTAAACAGATGAGAAGTTATGTCAATTTGAAATTATACCACCCGAACACCTAATTCACTTCCAAATTGAACTCTTCCACGGCATCACATGTGCTATTTAAAATTCAAACAAATCTTCAAACTTTCATTCTCTATCGTAAAAACAATTAAGAACATGGCATGCAACAAGATTAGCAACCAATTTAACATGTGCATCTGCAATATGAATGCAAAGACTATTAAAGTAGAGAGAATCCAAGGATGAAGTCAAGACAAGCACAAAAACTGATTTCACATTATAAAATTGAAAGAAAAAAAAAACTAATTCTTAGTAAGGTGGGTGAGGTCATCCTACATGTCAGTTCTATAAGAAAATAGTATATTAATGTAAAGAAACAACTAGATCTCCATGTCCAAAAGAAAAGATTAATCTAGAACCATCCTGTTTGTTCCTCATGACTTACTATTTTGTAACTTGTCGGTAAAGTCAAGGAGACGTATATAAAAAGAAGTCTAAGAAGCTAAGAAAGTAAAACAAACCAACATTAAAATTGCCGAGCACATTTACATTATATATAGTGTCTCTTAGTTTCAGGAACCATCAAGTTTAACAATGGCCGGTCAAGAAGTGAAGGTGTATGGAATATGGCAAAGCCCATTTAGCAAAAGAGTGGAAATTGCACTAAAAATGAAAGGGGTGGAATATGAATACATAGAAGAAGATCTCAAAAACAAGAGTCCTTCCCTTCTCAAGTACAACCCTGTTCATAAAAAAGTTCCTATACTCTTGCACAATGGGAACCCGATAGCCGAATCTCTTGTCATACTTGAGTACATTGATGAGACCTGGAAATCAGGCACACCCCTTCTGCCTAAAGATCCTCACCAAAGGGCCACTGCCCGCTTCTGGGCCAAATTCATTGAAGATAAGGTATATTCTTTGTTCATCTTTTCGTTTACTAGTTTTATTGGATCCGGTTACCATGAAGTTAACTTCATGGTAAGTTGGTCAATTGACCAATACAGTGCTAACACGCAAGGAGAGAGATCACCTCCCGGCCTGCGTGTAGACACTGTATTGGTGAATTGACCAAAATTAACTTCATGCTAACCACTCCCAGTTTTATTTCCCCTTTTTTACAAAATAAAATAAAATAAAACTAATTCATTTGTTTTTTTTTTCAGTGCACGGCTGCCATAATGAAGGTTATGACTAGCAAAGGCGAGGAACAAGAGAAGTCAATTGAAGAAGCTAGTGAGCTCCTAAAAACACTCGAAAATGAACTGAAAGACAAGAAGTTCTTTGGAGGAGATAGTATTGGACTGGTTGACATTACTGCTAATGTCATAGGCTTTTGGCTAGTTATTCAAGAGGCAATGGGGTTCGAATTGTTGACAAAAGACAAGTTTCCCAAATTAGGTGAATGGATTGATGATTACTTGAACTGCAGCATAATAAAGGAAACTTTGCCCCCTAGAGCTGATCTGCTCTCCTTTTTCCAATCCCACTTCTAACCCTGAAATGCTTCAAATTGATTAGTACATGGCTGATAATGTTGTGTTGCATATGCTGCAATTTGAACACTGAATTTTACAAGCTATCGTTTGTAGTTTTTTACGATGTTTCATGTTTTTACTACTGTGTCATGTTCAAGAATATCTTGAAATAATTTCATTTTGTTATACGGGTTTCCATTAGCTTGGATTTCGTTTAAATTGAGGTAAAAAAAAGGTCAATAAGTTATTCTAAGTTAGGTACCCAAAGTCTTGTTTTTGTTTCCGAGTATGTACTATGTAGTAGGCTATGTTATGCTAAAGAACTTGTTGAAGTAATTTCACTTTCACAAGTTTACATTTAGTAGTTTTTAACTTAATTAAACAAGAGTTTGTCAGTATATTCCAATTCAAAGTTTCTATCAAATTCCAATTGAATTGTCTAAAATGGACTCAATAAGGAAAGACTCTGATTTTTCCCAGGTCAATCAGTCCCTTTAAGCACCACAGAAGTTTCACCAAGCTTCTGCTTGTTCATTCATCAACATCCATAAGTCCCTCTCCAATAGGCCAGAGCTCCATCAATCAACCCTAGACTAAATATAGTCCAGAACTCAGCAGCTAGACTAAATATAGTCTAGAAGATTTTTCGGTGAATCCAAAAGACTATATCAAGGAATCTGATTGTAGTGGACTATAATTTTTAGTATATTTAAATAGGAGTGTGGAAGAATGATTGGTAGACTATAATTTATTAAATTTAATATAATCTTTTAATATTATAGTTCATGTGATAGTCCATCTGCCGGAAGAATTGAAAGACTATCCCATAGATTGATGTCATTTAAACTAAATATACTTCATGATATAGTTCATAATAAACAGCTGAAAATAAAACTTGAAAAGAAAAAGTAGAAGAGAGGATCAATTGTTTCAGTTTTTCTTCAAACTGTTCTTATGAATCAAATGAACAGAAGAAGCCAACAAGATTGAGGTAAGAAGAACAAAGTATCATCCAAATAAAAGGCCGAAATATATGAAATGAGGAAAAAAATATTAAATGTAACACTGATAACTCCTCATCAACTATTATGCAAAAAAGAAATTTGTGGATCACCACTTGATGACCTAGAAGTAAAGGCTAATATGATTATGTGAATGTGTGATACTTGATAATAATTTACTATCTCTGTTTAATTCGAATTCGGTTACCATAAAATTAACTATATGTTAAATTGGTCAATTGATCAATACAGTGTATTGACACGCAGAGAGATTACCTTCTGTCTGCATATCGACACTGTATTGATCGATTCTTTTCAATTCAATTTTTTCTCCAAATTAAAATGTCCAATGAACCAAAGACTTTCGAGTAAAGTAGTGAACAGAAACAAAAGAAGAAACCCAAAAAACCAGAAAACCTTTATTCAATTATAAGAGAGAAGAAAAAAAAATCTTTGAAAGGTTGCTGAGCCTGAGGTCATCGCATAGGTCACTTACTTCTTCAAGTAAACAGTTCATTAATGCTATGATTCAACTTGATCTCCATGTCCGAAAGAAAATTCAACTTAAAACTACTATAGAATATAGATATATTATAGTTTTCTGTAGCTTATTGGCCAAGTAAAAGTGTATATAAAAAGAACTCAAGCCAAGAGATAAAAAAAAAAAAACAAACCAACATTGAACTTGCAGAGCACAAATACATATACATATACAGTCTCTCATAGTGTTAAGAAGCAAAAATTGTAACAATGGCGGATCAAGAAGTGAAGCTGTTTGGTTTACGGCGAAGCCCATTCAGCAATAGAGTGGAAATTGCTCTAAATTTGAAGGGAGTGGAATATGAATATGAATTGGTGATATCTAAGTACATGATACATATACATGAATGTATTTGAAATGTCTTGAAACATGTAATGGTTAGGTTCATGTACATGAATGTGGTCATGTAGTAATTATTATTGTGGATCTAGAAGTGTTCTATGAGTCCTATAAATAGTCTTGTACTTAGATCATTTTAATCAAATGAAATCAAAGTGTTCTTATATTCTCTAAAGTTATATTTCACTTCTTTTATAATTTATCATCTTCCATATATTTCCAACAAGTCTGGATACGTGTTGCGAGTTTTGATTCTCTATCTCAGTTATGGAATGAGCTTGAATTGATTTGCAAGAATTATAAAGGTTCATCGTTACCTAAAGAGTCTTGGTTTTTGGAAGAGGATGAGAAACTTGTAGAAGAAATTGATAAAGTTGAAGAAGAAGAAAAGAAAAATGAAGATCTCTCATTAGACAACAACTCTTCAATCCCCATCATGGATTGGCAAAAAGATTCTGTAGTGTCGGTGGAAGATTCAGCTTCCGTGCTGGAAAATATTAAAGTGTCAAAAGATAAGAAAACAAAATCAGTTGGTACAATTAAAACTTTGGAGGTAACAAAGCGCAGGGTTGGTGTGGATTTTAAGGATAATATGACCTCTTTTGTAGAGGAAAATATAGAAATTGAGAACCCGGAGAAAAAACGGTGTTTCTCTACTGACTTGAAATTCAAGCCGCTATCTACTCTAAAGTGTGACATCGGTGAGTCTTTGAAATGTGTTGGTAGGACACTTGAAGCTCACAAGGAATCTAAGAAGGACGTCACACTGAAAAAAAAGAGATGTTAATAAGGATTGGGTCAAAGACAGATTAATATGCGCTGGTTTGGCAAAGGAAGAACTTAAGGTGAAGAGGCAGAGGCTAAATGATCCTATGATTCGTGGCGCTGATGGACGCTTTAAGGCGGTGAGCTGGCATGATGCTCTTACTGTGGTTACTGAGGTCATCCACCAAGTGAAACCAGAGGAGGCTGTTCTAATTGACACATTAAGAAATTTAGAAGAGCATGAGAAAACTATTTTGTGTGTCAAAATTGATTTGGGATTCATAATGGTAAATTTTGTGGAAGACATTGAATGGGTTAATATGGAGAAGTATTTTGATCAAAATGAGTTCAGAAATAATGAAATGGAGAAGAAATACAAGCATGTAAAATGTGAAAAGCTAGTAAGCAAGATCAAGAAGAACAAATGGAAACTTCAAGCATTTGTGTCATATACATCAATAGAGATGACAAAAGAGTTTCTTGCATTTGAAGGAATCGGAAGATCAAAATGTTTTACGACATTATGAAGAATAAACTTGGTTTACGGGAGGCCTTGTTAGCAACTAAACCAAATATATTCTAGATTATTCAATAAATATCTTAATTAATATTAATACATGAATTTGTGATATCTAAATACATGATACATATACATGAATATTCTAGTTTTATTTCATTTTTTGTTGCAAGCAAGAAAAAATATTTCTTTTTTATATGGGTGTAAATTTAGTGTTTCGCAGCGCTACTCAAGGTTATGAAGAGCAAAGGCGAGAAAGAAGAGAAGACCATTGAAGAAATTGGCGAGCACCTGAAAACGCTCGATAATGAACTGAAAAACAAGATGTTCTTCGGAGGAGAGAGTATTGGACTGGTTGACATTTCTGCTAATCTCATAGCCTTTTGGTTTGAACTTATTCAAGAAGCTATGGGGATAGAATTGTTAGCAAAAGAGAAGTATCCCAACCTAAGTCAATGGATGGATGATTACTTGAACTGCAGTATTAGCAATGAAAATTTGCTCCATTATTGGCATTATTCCAAGCCCGCTTCCGACCCACCAGTGCTTCCCAATGATTAGTGCACTTGTAACGTTGTGTTGCATATGCTGCACATAGACCATCAAGAGTTCTTACGCCAAAAAATCTTATCACAAACTATCGGTTGAATGTTTTTTGTGTTGTTTAATGTTTTTATTTCAGTGTATTGTGTTTGTTTATGAAGTTTCTTAAGCATTGTTTTGCTCGGCTAAGAGTTCCTATTCACCTAAATGTGGGAATAAATGTGAGATCTGTATGCTCATCAGAGAGAATCATGTGAAAATATAAAAATGCATGTGAAAATATCAATTCCCAAGTTATAAACGTAGTTCATGTTCAAATTTGTCTTTGTTAATGGCAAGGTATCAGATGGATTTGGTATCAGACGGATGGATCTGGTATCAGACAGATGGATCACTGGTTCAACCAGTGATTGGTCGAACAATTATTGACCCAGTGATATCATTAATATATAAATATGTATATTATTATTAATATATAAAATTTAAAAAAAATCCGTTTTTTATGAACTAACACATAATAAAGTTGAGTTATAATATTATTAAAAGTGATTAATTTTAATATTAAA
Organism: Panax japonicus; assembly: GCA_020205505.1. Classification (NCBI taxonomy): domain Eukaryota; kingdom Viridiplantae; phylum Streptophyta; class Magnoliopsida; order Apiales; family Araliaceae; genus Panax; species Panax japonicus. Next base: position 1,416,228 of record CM035107.1, read on the forward strand.
ATAAAATTGGTACAATTTTATTTTTCTTGGGCGGATAGATAGGCAATTGCTTTTATAGGCAATTGATGAAGTTTGCTAAATAATTTTCAAGTTTATTAAGTTTACTTTATTATTCAATACTCTAATCTGCGGATAAGTTGATAAGTGATAACCATGTGCATGTCAGCGCGCTGCATAACGCGGAGTTCATTAAATTTGCTTTCTATTCAGGTCAAAAATTATTAGTATATCTGTCTTTAATATAAATCGTTTATAAAAAATATTTTTATTTTTTAATATAAGTTATTTAAGAATTTTAAATAAATATTAATTATTTAATTTTTAATATTATCCGAAGTATTAAATATAATTTTGGTTCTCTCATTATTTTATGTCTAATAAATAACAATCTCTCTTTCTAATACAAGGACAATATAGACAATTAATATTATCGTTAATACTATACAATTATTTCATTAATATTTGTGTACAACTTTAATCAAGTCATAACAATTTAGTTTTCCAATTATCGGACTTAAATAGCCTACTTCTATAGTGCCTTTTTAGATCATGTATTTGAGCAGAGTCTAAATTTGATACTATTATATTAATGAAGTAATTATGTAGGATAATATATTTTTATTTTAATAAATTATACTTTCTCCGTTCCTTAATATAGGTCGTTTTAGAGTTATGAACAAATATTAAAGAAATAATTGTAAAACATTAAATATACTATCAATTGTCTATATTATCCTTGTATTGAAAAAAAAGAATGCTATTTATAGGACAAAAAAATAGTGAGAGAACCAAAATTATATTTATTATTTGGAATAATATTAAAAATTAAACGATTAGTGCTTACTTGAAATTCTTAAATGATTTATATTTAGAAATAAAAATACATTTCTAAAACGATTTATATTAAATAGCGAAGAAAATGTTGAAATATGGTGTGATAGTGAAGTTTCACATCAAAATGCAAAAAGAAAAAGTAATGTCATTGGGCATTCCCCAAATTTACCATATTTGAGTGATTTGGGAGGGTGGTCAAAGAGGGATCTGAGCTGGACGTAAATGGGGGACAGATGGTCAAACTTTTTCTCCATAGAACCTGCAACACAGTCCTTAAAAGATATTGCACCATAACTTAGTAATATACTAAACGACAACGTTCGGCCTCCCAAAACGTCTTGCGTTAAACAAGGCGACATGTTCTCCTCTGGATCTTGGTGATTTTCTCCGCATATCATGCAGCTTCGTTTACCAGTCATCTACTCTTCTATTTTGCGCAGGGCCCTTATCCTGCACGCGCCCGCTTGCATGAGCATATGTCGTTGCTTAATTCAACCTAAATGTTTAGCTTTAAAATGGAACATAGTACACCTTGTTTTTAATAAAAAAAATATTGTCTAATGTGTCGAACGTTGTGTAAATATGTATAATAGATGACACTATTAATCACTATATTTCTGGGGGAAACTTTATCTATTTACTTTTTTCTACTAGTGTGTTTTTTTGATATATATACATATATATATATAGTCTGTTTCTCCAACGAACTGAAATAAGCAAACTAAAAACGAACCGGTTATAGCGACGATTTTTTTTCGTCGTTGTTAACGCCAGGATCTTTCTCCACGTCCCAATCACAAAAGACGTCCTGATCCTGCACAGTAAACACAACAAACACCACAAGCTTGACGGCCGGACCGCCGGGGGATAGCTCAGGCGTGAGAGTAAGTATATGTGTTCACAAGGTTAACTCAAGAGGATGATAAAATCTAGTGTCCTGAGAGAGATAATAATTCTCAGTTGTATATGAATATATGAAGACGTACCTTCTTGTGAAGACTTAGTTGATAGATTAAACTCTCTTTGCCCGATTTTTCGTGCCACCCACTACCTCTGACACAGCCCCCGTGATCTGATGGTTCCTGTCAGGTGTGTATAGTTCACCCACTACTTCTGACCTCTGTTTTCTGCTGTCGGCCGTCATCTGATCCCATCCACATTAATGCATGGCAGTAATTGCAGTCAACCATCATGCTTTTTCATCATCACAAGTCAAAGATGGAGATATTTAAACATCTGTTGAGTTAGCCCACTGATCCGACCCAACAAAAAGGACCCAACTGAAATGACCCGGTAGATTAACCAAGTAACTCGGCTCAAACCCTTTGGCCCAATATCTAAAATATCATGCCCCAACAGTCGTTATAGCATAAAAAGTCGATTTTTTATACTATAGCGATGAAAAAAAATTGTCGCTATAACCAGTTCGCTCCCTCTAATTCGTTGGAGAGAGTCGGGCTATATATATATATATATATATATATATATATATATATATATCTGTGTGTGTTTGTGTGTGTCTTAGAGCAACTCCAGCAGCACAATTCTAGACTATATTTTGTCTAGGATTTATCTTCCAGCTCCATCAAGTAGACTAAATATAGCCTGTGACTATATTTGAAGCATCAACAAGACTAAATCTAGGAACTTGATAGTCCATGGACTATAATTTTAATTATATTTAAATGGAATAGTGAAAGGAGATTGGAGCTTTTTTGAATTCATAGATTATTTTTATCTTTTTATATTATAGTCCACGGGTTAGTCTATCTGCTGAAAAAATGAAAGACTAAAAGATATTTGTTGATGTCAGATGGACTAAATATAGTCTATCAGATAATCTAACTGCTAGAGATGTTATATAATAATTCAGATATAAAACAAAGTTTATATAGTAATTAAAAAAATTCTAGCCACTATAATATAGACTCAAACTTGTAACATTACAATGAGTTCAAACATTACAATGAGGTATAAATACACATAACATTTAGTCACAAGGGTCATAGGTTAGATCCATTACAATAATTTGGTTACACAATGTTGGGTCATGATATTTCTCTTATTGGGCCGAATGGATTGGGCCTATTTATTCAGTTAGTCCATTGGGTCTTCACTTTTAGGTGTTGTCATTATTGGGCCTAGTTACTTTATATTCTTTGTTAAGTCCTTATAGTATCAGATCAAATCCGTGGGCTGACCCGTTAGACATTTTAATATCTATTATCTTTGACTTGTGATGATGAAAAAGCATTATAGTTGACTAAAGTTCCTGCCATACATTAATGTGGATGGGATCATAGTCGGCCGGCGGGATAAAACAGTGATCAAAAGTGGTAGATAAACCCTATGCAGTGGTCATAACCCATGAGGTCAGGAAGGTGTCAGACAGTAGTGGTTGGCACGGTAATTCAGGCAGAGACAGTATATCTTGGTAAGGAAGCTTTCTCCAACAGGTACATTCTCATACCATTCAATATATTCATATTCTCTCACCCATACACACGATCAAGCATTATCATATCTCTCAATACACTAGACATTATATTCCTCCATTGTTAACCTTGTGAACACATACTAATTCTCACGCCTGAGCTATCCCCCGACGGAACCGCCGTCAAGCTTGTGGTGTTCATCGTGTTTACTGTGCAGGATCAGGACGTCTTACGTGATTGGGACGTGGCAAAAGATCTTGGCGTTAACATTGGCGTAGCGGTCCTTCAACAAGGACAGAGTGCATGGACTCTATATGTGGATGGATCTTCCACTTTGACTATTAGCGGAGCTGGAGTCATCTTAACAAGCCCGGACGGATTTAAAGTTCAACAAGCCATTAGATTCGGGTTTAAAGCAACAAACAACGAAGCTGAGTACGAAGCCATATTGGCAGGTGTTCGATTGGCTAGGAGTCTAGAGGTTCAGAAAATCATCATTTACAGTGACTCACAGTTGGTCGTCAAGCAGCTGTCCGGAGATTATGAGGCTCGTGGAACTAGAATGATCAAATATTTGGCGGAGTTAAAAGACCGACTTCAGTATTTCGCTTCCTATGAATTTCAAGCCATAGAGCGAAGTGGCAATACTATCGCCGATGCACTGTCTAAATTGGCTGCTACGGATATCGATGTTTTTAATGGATCAGTTTACTTGGAGATTTTGCAGCAGCCGAGCGTTTTTCATCAGGCAGTAATGTGTGTCGAGCGATCTAACTGTTGGATGACCCCCTACATCGAGTATTTGGCAGATGGCGTCCTACCCTCGGATCAAATGCTGGCAAAAACGATCAAGTACAAAAGTGCCAATTTTGTCCTCATTGATGGAGATTTATATCGATTGGCCTTTTCGTCCCCTTTGTTGAAATGTCTGGTCCCGTCCGAAGCGGAATATGCTCTTCGGGAAGTTCATGAGGGCATTTGCGGAGATCATATGGCTGCTAAGTCTCTAGCTTACAAAGTGCTTCGACAAGGATACTACTGGCCTACGATTTTTAAAGAAGCAACGGAATATGTCAAGAAATGCGAAAAATGTCAACTTAATAGTCCGATCCCACATCAGCCACCTGAAGAGTTATATTCGATTTTATCTCCTATACCCTTCGCTGTCTGGGGGGTAGATATATTGGGTCCGTTGCCTAAAGCTAAAGGACAGGTTAGCTTCGTCATAGTTGCTATTGATTACATGACCAAGTGGGTGGAAGCGAAGCCACTTCGGTTAATAACGGAGCAAGAGTGCCTAAAGTTTGTGAAGGAGTCCGTAGTGTTTCGCTTCGGAATTCCCCGAGTTTTGATATCGGACAACGGACGCCAATTTGTGGGATCAAAGTTCGAGGCATTTTTGAAGGAGCTGGGAATTCAGCATAAGAGGACTTCGGTGGCTCATCCTCAGTCAAATGGGCAAGTTGAGGTGACCAATAGGACGTTGTTGAATGGGATCAAGCGCAGGCTAGATGAAGCTAAAGGAAGATGGCCAGAAGAACTACTCAGCGTGTTATGGGCTTACCGGACTACTCCAAGGACCACTACTGGAGATTCCCCTTTTCGACTAGCCTATGGTACTGATGCTTTAGTCCCCGTCGAAATTGGATCTCCTAGTCTTCGGGTAAGCCAGTATAAAGAGATCTACAATGATGAAGGCTTGAAGGCCAATTTGGATCTACTGGATGAGGTCAGAGAGGTTGCCCTACTCAAGTTAGCTGCTTATCAACGAAGAGTAGCTAAACACTATAACAAGGGAGTCAAACTTCGCAGATTCGAGGTTGGAGACTTCGTCCTTAGAGAAGCCGAAGCTTCTACACCTCAAAACATTGGAAAGTTAATGCCAAATTGGGAAGGACCGTACGAAGTAATTGAGGTGTTGAAACCAGGTACATACCGATTGAGGTCATTGGATGGTTCCGAGATCAAAAATACATGGCATGCTGGTAGACTTCGGAAATACTTCCAATAGAGATCAAGTCAAGTTATCGGAAGTCTGTATATTATTGTTCATTATCAATAAAAAGTCCTTTTTTCACTATTGATCCTGGTCCTATTTGTCCTATGGTCACTATGTTGTAAGGAGGTATGGTAGGACTCGCTGGCCATTCGATGGCAGCCTATTTGTTTGTCTACCCCGAGTGGTAGGCAAAGGATCCTATATTGATTTTATCAGGGTGGTAAATCAATGGTCACTATTGGTCCTGGTCCTATTTGTCCTATGGTCACTATGTTGTAAGGAGGTATGGTAGGACTCGCTGGCCATTCGATGGCAGCCTATTTGTTTGTCTACCCCGAGTGGTAGACAATGGATCCTATATTGATCTTACCAGGGTGGTAAGTCAATGGTCACAATTGGTCCTTACATCTTGATCCTTATATCTTGGTCCTTACATCTTGATCCTTATATCTTGGTCCTTACATCTTGATCCTTAAATCTTGGTCCTTATATCTTGATCCTTATGTTTTACTTCGACTGGTAAACAAACGATGATCTTACACTTTGAAACCAATAAGTATGTATTACTTTATTTTGTTTAAGTGTTGAGTTCAGTTCATTCAGATCGGTTAAGTTTTTTCCATAGGATTTAATTCATCTTGTCTCATACATTAATCATTATATGTGTTAACTGGTTCACTATATGAGTCCGTTCCTGTTAATGTTCGATTATCACATATCCATCCTCGGGAAAACTAAATACACCAATTAAGAAACATTAACAATATCAATAAATAAAAGTTCATATATATTCCCAAAAATATAAACGGTTTAAACATAACATAAGTCTGAATAAAAATGAGAAAGACATTTAAGCACCGCCTTCGCCATCGGAGTTGAGTAAAGCAGGATCCAGTTGGGCAGCAGACAGCTTTTCTTTGCCTCGTTCTCGGCAGTCTTCATAGCCTTCTGGATAAACCTTCATGATGTCCACATCGAGTTCGTCTGAATCCCTGTATTCCTCCTGGATCTGCTTTTTCAATTCTTCAGTTAAAATTGGGCCTCTTCCTTCTAGATCCTTTATTTTTTGACGAAGCTTATGACGTTTATGTTTATATTTTCGCTCTTCATCTTTGGCCTTTGATTGAGCTTCGCTGACTTTTGATTGAGCTTCGTCAAGTTGTATAGCCAGACTTCGGTTGGCTGAAGAAAATTCTTCATTTTTAGTCTTCAGCAGCATATTCTCTTCAACCAAGCCGGTGTTCATTTCAGTTAAGATTTGTTGACTGGCTTCCGAAGCGGCTAAAATATCTCTTGTAGCCCTTAGCTCATCGTCAGAAGTCTTCAAATCCATGTTGGCCCGGTCGAGATCTCGTTGAAGGCCATCGATGGTGTGAAGGGCATTTTCTCTATCTTCTCTTTCTCGGGCCAAGGTCGATCTCAGCATGTTAATCTCTTGACGCATGAAATCTTCCTCGGCCTCTCCATTTATGTGCCTTGGACGTAAACGTCCGAAGACAGCATTAGCCTGTATATGAGCAAACATCACTCAAGTCAGTGTTCAGATACCCAATTAAAAAATATATAAAGAAATGCAGAAACGATCATTTACCTTGGCTATATAACTCATTCCCTCATCGAGTAAGTTTCCATCCGTGTGATCGCTAAACCGATGATCGTCCGAATTCCTCACAAAGGCTCCGAAGAGGTCGAAAGGAAAGTTAGCATTAAACTTAGGCCACAGAGTCGGAGACCCTGTGGCTTCGGCGTGATAACTTTGACCTGAAGGACCGGGTTGTTTTGGAGAGGATCTTGGCCTTTCTGGGGAGTGAACTGTTCGATCAACAGGACTAGGTTCAGGATCGGCATATATGATTTCGGGAGTTGAAGATTTACCCGGACTATGTATTTGGACAGGAGCGGCAGATGCCGAACTCGGGTGACTGTCCGGCGTTCTCTTCCTCTTCCTGGATAGATTTGGGAGGACTTCATCTTGATCTCCATCTTCGTTTATCTGTATTTCTACAGGCGGTACGAAGGGAGGAATGGTGGAAGAGGGAGGTACCCTGAGTTCTTCGGCCGTCAGAGGTGTTATTTTATTCTTTAATTTTTTCATTCGAAGGACGTCTCTTCGATCAGGACGATCTAACAAGCCGCTTCTTCGAGGTACGGATTGGGTTGTTGGTTCATCTGTTGCGGTGGCTTCAGGAGGGGTTGGAATGGGTATTGATCGGGGTTTTCTGACTGCCCTCCTCTTCTGGCGAGGATGAAGATTCTCTTCTGGCACTGGAGCCTCATCAGTTTTCGGTTCGTTAGTTCCGAACTCATCTGTATGTGTTTCTGGGACTGGTTCGGCTTCGGGAGTATCTTCTACTGCCGTTGTTTCAACAGTTTCTGAAGGCCTCCCAGACAAAAAATCTTCGAGCTCTTTTGTCTCTAAAGAGCTCGGTTTGATCAATGATACTGCATAACCAAAACAATTCTGTTAGAATCGATATTATAGAAGCATTTTTCAAAAAATTCGTATACCTATAAAATGATCCTATACTTACATTTATGGTCATATAACCATGATTGTTTCGAGAGAAGTCCGTATTTCCACTCCTCTTTGGGGAAATTATCAAAAAATTCCATCATTTCAGCTTCCCTTTCTTCGGAAATATCTCCGAAGTCAGCAGAGATCTTCTCATCAGTAGCCCAATCAGGGAGGGAAGATATTTCAGGACCCTTGACATAGAACCACTTCTCATGCCATCCCCTGTTGCTCGAAGGGGTGTTTACCAGCGAACGCCTCTCGAATTTTTCACCAGATTTTGGGGTTTGTTTGCTGAGGGCCTTGAATCCCTTCTCTCTGGATTGGATTATCTTATAAATGGTAAAGAAGAAATCCAAAGAGGGCTCTACACCTAATTCGTGACAGAATGCCACGAAGGCTAAGATATGAATGTACGAGTTCGGCACCAATTGGGAGAACCCTATCCCCAAGAATCCCAATAAGGTCACTATGAAAACATGCAAAGGAAAACGAACCCCTTTTTCCATCAATGTTACCGGAACGGCCGTCCAACCTTCTGGCCGTTGATACATCTTCTCTCCGGATCGGGGAACCCTAATCGCATGGGTATCCAGAATGTGGTACCTGGATCGTATCTTTTGTAGTTCAGCCTCAGTCATTTTGGAGGCAGTATTGGCATGCGAGAACCGCTCAATGCTCCTGTAGTATTCAGAGGTAGTTTTGAGATTCTTTGGAGGAGGGTTTTTATCAGATTTCTTTCCCTTTGGGTCCGAGTGAGATGACCCTTCGCGAGCACTTACAGAGCTCGGTGGAACGACGGTTAATGGAGTAACAAGTATGGGAGAGCTCGAATCAGGAATCTGAGAGGCCATTGTTGACGGTTTTCAGAAGGAAGAAGGAAGTGCAGAGGAGAAGAAAGTTCAGAAGGCGCTCAAATTTCAAATGAACAGGTAAAGTTGTCAAAATTGGTAAAGTTGCCTTTTATACTGGCGGTTACACGTTACCCGAAGGCCGGCTCATTAAATGATAGTCATGATTCATAATTTGAATAGTAAAGGTCCGGTTCCGGGTTCATGTACCTATTAAATTGGGCCTTGCCGGGTTGGGCTTCCTTTTATTCTTCCTTTTATCTCATATACTTTTATTATCTCCTAGCCTAAGCCTTTATTAAAATATCTTGGACCACATATAGTTTTTCATTAAATATTCTGTTTAATAAAAAACTAGGGGGCAATGTTGGGTCATGATATTTCTCTTATTGGGCCGAATGGATTGGGCCTATTTATTCAGTTAGTCCATTGGGTCTTCACTTTTAGGTGTTGTCATTATTGGGCCTAGTTACTTTATATTCTTTGTTAAGTCCTTATAGTATCAGATCAAATCCGTGGGCTGACCCGTTAGACATTTTAATATCTATTATCTTTGACTTGTGATGATGAAAAAGCATTATAGTTGACTAAAGTTCCTGCCATACATTAATGTGGATGGGATCATAGTCGGCCGGCGGGATAAAACAGTGATCAAAAGTGGTAGATAAACCCTATGCAGTGGTCATAACCCATGAGGTCAGGAAGGTGTCAGACAGTAGTGGTTGGCACGGTAATTCAGGCAGAGACAGTATATCTTGGTAAGGAAGCTTTCTCCAACAGGTACATTCTCATACCATTCAATATATTCATATTCTCTCACCCATACACACGATCAAGCATTATCATATCTCTCAATACACTAGACATTATATTCCTCCATTGTTAACCTTGTGAACACATACTAATTCTCACGCCTGAGCTATCCCCCGACGGAACCGCCGTCAAGCTTGTGGTGTTCATCGTGTTTACTGTGCAGGATCAGGACGTCTTACGTGATTGGGACGTGGCAAAAGATCTTGGCGTTAACACACAATAATAAGTTATAACAAGAGACATAATTGATCTGACATGACATGAGCCCTCAGCATTAGAGAATTATTAGTAATTCTTATGGTGCATTTTATGATTAAGAATTAAGAAGTGGAATGTTGCCATTATAAGGTGTTCCCCGCCGCTTTAAAATTTCTGAGCAAAATAATAAGAGACGTAGATCGAGTAATTCTTAGCACATTAAAAATCATTATAATAACTGAACTGGACTCTATATATACTCGGAATTAATTAAAACATCCCTTTCTATAGCATGTGCAATTTTATCTATCCATCTCTACCACGACTATATTATACATATATACCCACATATGCTCATGGCGTCATATGCATGCAACTTCAATACATGGAATACATATAAGGATTTTCACTTTCTTCACTCATACATACATAGTTCACCTTTTTTCAGCGAACTAAAAACAAACCGACTCTATAGCCGTCGCTATAGTCGGTTCGTTCTTAGTTCGTTCCTTCCAATTCGCTAGAAAAACGGACTGTACATATATACACAATCGCCTATGACGACAGTTTATATATATATATATATATATATATAATACACATAAGCAGTGGCGAAGCCAGAAAATATTATCAGTGGGGGCGAAATTATTAGTGAGTTATAAATAATTTGGCGGGAGTTTGGGAACAGCGCCCCCGAGCCAATTTTTTTAATACTTTATACTTTCGAATATATATATACTATATTACAGTGAAAATATAATGAGTAATAATATATGATATATATATATACTATATTGACTCATAATAGACTTTTTTAATCACAATTGTTCATAAGTAAGTAATTCATTATTTATTTTTAAAAGTAATATAAATTAGAATATTATTTAGTTTAAAATATTATAGAGAGAGATACATATATTGAGAGGATATGAGTCATATGTGGTTAAAATTTGATTAATAATTTCGGTGTAAAAAGAGTGGGTGCAAATTGCTTTGAAACGGGAAAGTGTAATACTCAATTTCAGTAAAGTGTAATACCCAATTTCAGTGAGTGCAAATTGACTCTTCTGACCTTAAAAAAATCTCTTTATCATATATTAAAAAAAAATCCAGTGGGTGCAATTGACCCCACTGGCTAACAAATGGCTTCGCCCTTGCACATAAGTCGGCGACAGAGATATTGTGACAGTTTTTTATGTCGCTATGTCTCAAAAAACGATTTTTCAGTCAATATAGCATACAAAGTCGACGACATAATTATTGCGACGGTTCAAATTGTCGTCGCTATAGTTAGTTCACTTTTGGTTTGCTGTTTAAGTTCGCCGGAGAAGAGTATATATATGAAGAATGATCCATAGCATATATTTGCTATGTATCTAAAAGTGGCATATAACATCTATACCTTCTATTAAAAAAATAAAGGGCTCAGATTGAAAAAAAAAATAAAGGGCTCAGATTGAAAAGGAGACTACGCGTTCGCTAGTACTTCTAGCAGACATGGTAAAAACATATATATATATATATATATATATATATGTGTGTGTGTGTGTGTGTGTGTGTGTGTGTGTGTGTGTTGATTCTTAGCAAACGTGGGTATGGATCAAATTTTTGGCAACCCACATCCGGTTTCTTTATTTTGAAATGGGAGTTGATTCTTAGCAAATGCAGCAACCCACATCTAGATCTTTTATTTTTGAAATCGAACCGTCGTGACCGCATGTAATCACAACCACAACAGCACTATCATCGCACCGCGACCGCATGTAACTGCAATCGCAATCGCAACCGCAATCAATTACAACTACAATCGCAACCGCAATCAATTATATAATTGTGGTTATTAATATTAGTAACAACATGTTGTGCCCTTGTGAATTAAAAAAAAAATTACTCTATTATAATCCTATAAGAGACTCGTCTACAGTGTTATTATAAAAAAGTTTTATTTTTAAATTATCATCGTTAAATTTTATAATGAATAATGTAAGATGCAGTGAGCATAATCAACTATCTAGATCTATATGCCCGAGTTTCCAAAGTGTAAATGAGTTCATAACTAAGTGTATCTTGTAACGGTGATTATATCATTTGTTCACGTGTTTATCTCTCATAACAAAGAATGTTATCGTTATTGTACTATATATATTATAATATTATATACTCAATATTAAACATTGAGTTACTACGTCTACATAATCAAATTTGTAACCATCTGCCGTATGACTTTCAATATATGTTATCTATGAATTAAGATCTTCTCTATTTCAAATTAAATAAAAAAAAATTTATTTTAAATAAAATAGAGTTTAATTTATTTTATTGTTCAGATTTAAAATGTGTTAGAATATTATATTTTGATGATGGGAGAGAAAGATGATGATGGAGAATATACACATATACCCACTGTTAACGCCAAGATCTTCAGCCACGTCCCAATCACGTAAGACGCCCTGATCCTGCACAGTAAACACGATAAACACCAAAAACTTGACGGCTTCGACCTTCGGGGGATAATTCAGGCGTGAGAGTCAGTATCGATGTTCACAAGGTTAACAATGGAAGATAATAATCTCTAGTGTATTGAGAGATAAAATTATCAGCTGGAATGTGTTTGTACGTACCTTTTTCTTGAAGACTTTTTTGCTAGGTTATACTCTCTTGCCTGGTTAACCGTACCACCCACTCCTCAGTGCTTTCTACCGACCACATGCAGGTTGTCATCTCTCTTCTCTACTGTTTATGCCGCCGGCTGGCTATAATCTCATCCACATTAATGCATGGCAGGTGCAGTAGTCAACCATCATGCTTTTTCATCATTACCGGTCAAAGAAGGAGATATTAAAATATCTAATGGGTCAACCCACTGGCCCAATCAGATACCAGAAGGACTTAATAAGGATAAGATGATGATTAGGCCCAATATTATTATAACCCAATGATGGAGACTCAGTAGACTAATTAAATAAGTGGACCCAATCCATTTGGCCCAATGTGAAAAATATCATGACTCAACACCCACATATGCTCATGGCGTCATATGCATGCAACTTCAATACATGGAATACATATAGGGATTTTCACTTTCTTAATTTACTCGTACATACATACATATATAGTTCACCTTTTCCAGCGGAACTGGAGGAAGCGAACTAAAAACAAATCGGCTCTATAGCCGTCGCTATAGTCGGTTCGTTCTTAGTTCGTTCCTTCCAGTTCGCTGGAGAAACGGACTGTACATATATTCACAATCGCCTATGACGACATAGTTATTGTGACAGTTTTTTCTGTCGCTATATATCAAAAAAACGATTTTTTTCTGTTGTTATAGCATATAAAATCGACGACATTATTATTGTGATGGTTCAAATCGTCGTTATCGCTATAGTCAGTTCACTTTTAGTTCGTTGTTTAAGTTCGCCGGAGAAGAGTAGTGTTTATATGCCCATGCATGCCTCCCGATAGAGTAGCTAGCATACATACAAGGGAAATATTGCTTTTCTCTTTAGTTTAATTCATGGAATGGATTAAATTGAGAGGATCCTAGGCAAGTGAAAGTAGGTCCCTACAAATCATCTTATTAGGTAAGAAGTTGGACTGATCACATCAAAATTTATATATATATATATATATATATATAAAATGTAAGAGATTATGCATAACATGTCTCATTCTTAATTTCTTATCAAACCAACCATTCTTCATCATGTGACTTGTAGGCACTATTCCGCAAGAAAATTTTGACCCAAGTTAGTAATAACAAGTAAAAATTATTTCCCACATTCTCTCTTCCCTTTTAATTAGGCCCCATGAAGACCTGTATTCCACTTGGTACATCCAAACACGCACGCAGAGTTTGGATTATTAAAATATTAAGCATGTTTATCAAACAAAAATTATGACAATGTCACGCTACAAACAGCTATTGGCTCTACTTATCCAAGGGGATCTACTTTTCTTTCCTATTCTTTTCTTTTCTTTTCTTTTCTTTTCCACCAAACAGAATGAGAAAGAAGATACAAGAAGGTGAAATCAAATTTCGAAACCGATCCGTATAAATTAATTTTAATTAATTAATTAATACATTATTAATACGCAGATCAAAAAATAATTTCGATCAATCACCATGAAGAATAACTGGGTCCTCAAACTCGTAATCCCACTACACAAATATTGATTCTGATTGATAATATAGAATGGACATCTATAATATATAATGATTATGAAGGGACCAATAATTAATGTGTAGTTAGGTGATTGTACAATATTTTTCTAATATTTTACCCTTGACCATAAACCATAATTGGCGAGGCAACATGGAAGAGTACAAATTGTAGGGTAATTTAAAGTCAATTATAGTTTATGGCAAAAGAGTGTCTTATTCGAGAGAGATTAATATGAAATTTATTTTTGAATAAGTTGGTTAATTGATCAATAGAATATTGATATGTAGGCGAGGTTGTACATGTGTCGATATTCTATTGACTAATTAACCAACTTAACAAAAAAAATAACTTCATACTAACCGAATCCGTCTTATTCGGTTACTATAGAATTCTGCAGTAATGCGTACAAATTCCAAATCATTAATTTCAAGTTTATAATTTGGAAGTGATTAATATAAAATTAATTTTGATCAATTTATCAATACAAATATTTATACATATCTAAAAATATTTAATAAAATTAAATTACGATTAGCGTAGAAATATATTTGATAAAAATGTTGAAGCAAGCGCCGTCTACTGCCGGCAGTGTCCACAATTTGAATTTTGAAAACGACGGCTATCGATGTATCTATAAACTGAATAGAGTAGAAAGAGACGGGCGTTAAAACGGATGGTGTAAGTTTAAGTTTGACTAAAACAGATAGACAGTTGAACTGCCGAATCCACAGTACTTGTTATTTATATCCTACTGTACTAGTGCCACCTCACTAACTCACCTAAAGTAGAGCTTGAAGATCCTTTACTCACTTTACAAGCAACACAATACAGACTAAGGTTTTCCAAATCAAACATAAAAAGATATCAAGGGGATTGAATTATTGGTTCCCAATGATCCAATTGATATTGACTTAATAACATTATTAAATTATTTTGATAAAAATTAAAAAATTAAAAATCAATTTATTGGGTCAATTAATCGGTTTTATAAGTTCGACCGGTCGTCAACTGGATTAACCGATTTTTGATCAAAAGTAATTTATTGATTCAAACAGGATCGATGTACAAACCAATTTCGATTTTAATCGGTTGAACTAGCGATCCGACCCAGATTTTAAAACCATGCAACCATTTGATCAAAAATGTGTTGTGTTCAAGCTCACAGGCCAGAAACCGTATGACCGTAATCTATATTATCTATATTAATAAGATACAATTTATTTTGTATTTAGACGGAAAAATATAAGAACGATTCAGATTTATTCTAATTGATTTGGACGAAGAAGTACAATGACAAATTTAAATTTATTCTAATTAATTTAAACGGAAAAGAACGGTGGGAAAAAAAAAGTGAAATTGTTAAAACAGGGAGAAAAAAAGATTTCATTACCCCTTGTATTCAAACACTGTTATACAATAGCCGGTTACAATAAAGGGTTATACTGTTCCTATAAGTACACAGTATACCTTGAAAGCTGCAATGCTCTTTTCTAAGAGCGCGTATATTTTGTTTTGTAGCTAACTTTATATTTAAGGGTACTTTAGTACAATTACAAAGTAATAGTATTATTTCACAATATATTTCTTGGTCAATTGGCCAATAGAATATTAACACACATAGAGTCTTGTCTACGTGTCAGCACTTTATTGGCCAATTAACCAACTTATCCAAAAATAAACTTCATACTAACCACTTCCATATTTCTCATATCAATAGCCTTTTTATCGTTCTTAATATATATCGTTTTATATCGTTCTTAATATATATCGTTTTTGAATCGAACTCGAGCAATTTAAATTTTTTAAACGAATATGATCCGAATATTAATAAAAAATTATAATTTAAGGAGGTTTGAATAATTTATTAAACTTTAAATTATACTTATATTTGACTCATTTATATTTTGAGTCGAGCTCGAATCGAATTTTTAATCGAAAAAATACGAATTGAGCCTGAACTCATTTTTGATGCAATGTTAAAACCGTAAAATTCTCCCCTTGTTTTTTTATAGTTAAAATTCAAACACAACGTTAGTAATAATATGATACTGATTATGTAATCTTTGTGAAACTTTAAACTGAAGATAAAAAAAGATAATTACTAATTAAAAGTAGCTAATGAGATGAATTTACCCTCTAATTGTTGGTTGAATCAATTAAAATTCAAAGGTGCAGCCATGGCCAAAAAACAGAGCAATGTTTTGAAATTGACTTGAACCGACTACTTTGACGTTATTT
Organism: Panax japonicus; assembly: GCA_020205505.1. Taxonomy (NCBI): domain Eukaryota; kingdom Viridiplantae; phylum Streptophyta; class Magnoliopsida; order Apiales; family Araliaceae; genus Panax; species Panax japonicus. The sequence continues at coordinate 1,432,271 of CM035107.1, forward strand.
GCGAACTCAAAAATTACTAGGGTTAATGAAGCCCAGTGGGTATTCAACTTAATTTGAAGGGTACTCAAAAATTCAGATGACACATAAAATTTGGGCTGCAAACAAACCATTGTCCATCATAATCCAGAGCGGTGCTTAACTATTAATCAATTGATTAATACAATATTAACATATAAATTAAATATGATTTATCGTGTTAATATTAATTAATTGACTAATCCGTAACCCAGAATCAAGAAAATGTGACATGATCCCACGAAGGCTCACATGCTGATCCGGTTAGTATGAAATTTATTTTTAAATAAATTGATCAATTGACTAATAAAATATTGACATACATAGAACTTCGGCTGCGTATGAACATTAATCAACAACTTATGAAAAAATGAATTTTATGCTGACCGGTCTCTCGTATGCAATTAGAGTGACTAGTGCCAAAGGAGTTGGACCCACCACGCACAAATCCACCGGCTCGAGCCCTTCTCTATAAAATCCCCATATCTTATTCTTACCTGTCTACAATTCTGCATATCCCTGTCCCCACCACCATTCTCGCATCGCGTGTTACTCACATTCCATTTTTAGAGAGTGCTGTAAAAGTAAACACTCCAACTTTGGGTTCCCTCCTCTTTATATAGTACACTCTCTTCCTCCCTCGGTTTCTCTCTCATCTCTCTCTCTAAATGGTGTATTTGCTAACTGCAAACTTCTCAACTGCCAATTTCTTGCTCTTTTTCTGCTCTCTTTGAAGGGTAAAGCTGACGAGCTGGTGGGCAGGGTTATACTAATAATTGAATCTTAACACAGCAGCAACTTCCTCATCACTCATGGTAATCTATGCTTACTCCTTTTTTTTTTCTCTTTTTTCTATTATTCCCCCCCCCCTTTTGGAGCACTAATTTCTTGATGTTTATATTTAATTGCTCTGTTTTTTTCCTCAGATGGCAGAGGATTTGGACGACGGAGAGTTTTGGCTTCCTCCCCAGTTTCTTTCTGAAGATGACTTGCTCATGGACTTCAATAAAAATAGCAATAATAATAACACTCGGAGCGGTAATGGGGGTGACAAATTTTTTGGGGGAAACAATTGTGGCTATGAGTTTCTAAACGGGTTTGGGTCGTACGGCCCTAACTCGGATCTGAGTTCGCCAGTTGAGTCTGTAGCGAGTTTCACCGAGACTGAGAGTGACGAGGATGAGTTCTCTGGGTTAACTCGGAAACTGGCTCAATCCACTCTTTTCGACGATTTATGGAAAGTTGACTCGGGTTTGAACTATGAAAAAGCCAAGGTAGCATTTATGACTACGTAATTTTTAAAAAAATTATTTAGCTTGCTAATTTATTTTTGGTTCTAATTTGCGGCCTTTGTTTGTAGTCTTGGAGCATGTCTAGGTCGCCTCAATCGACCCTTTGCAATGTTATGGGCTGTTGGTGTGGTTGCAAGCAGGGCTCAAGCAATGGAAGCCCCAATTGCCCTTCATCCCCACCGTCTGCGGCGGCGCTTAGACAAAACGAGGCAGCTTGGAATATATTATACGCGGCTGCAGGAGAAGTTGCTAAGATGAGAATGGTGGAAGAAACCGCCGCTGCTGGTGTGTACTACCCTAACAAAGCTCATTTGGGCATCCCTCGAAAGCACAGTCCCATCTCAGTCCCACTAAAAAGCCCCAACCACCCAAATCTCGGGTTCCATTCGAATCAGTCTCTCTCATACCATCAACATCAAGCTAACCAAGTAAGAAGGCTTCAAGTTTTTGTTCAAGCAAATGTTTGATGCGTCTTTAATTAGCTTGAGAAACTAATGTTTTGGGTTGTTGACAGTTTCAGCAGCAACTAATGATGAAACAACAGAAGAGTTTTGTGTCAAACTTGAAGGCTGAACAAATGGCTCAAAATGTAAGAAATGTTGGAAATGGGCGTCCACTGGGTTTATCACCATCTGCTTGGCCTACTTTGCAACAGTCCCAATCCCAGCAGCGGCAGCCAGGTTCAGGGATGAGGGCTGTTTTTCTTGGAAATCCTGTTGCTAAACGCGAATGTTCCGGTACTGGTGTTTTCTTGCCTCGTCGAGTCGGCACCCCAATTGAAACTCGCAAGAAGCCAGGTATTTTTTCCCTCATTGGATCAAGTATAGTTCGATATTTTTGTTGTTGGTGAGCTTTGGGCTCATGAATTTGTGTTTTTATATTACAGTATGTTCAACTGTTCTAATTCCAGACAGAATAGTCCAGGCATTGAACCTAAACTTGGAGGCCATGGAAACTACTCCCCAGTTTCAAACTCGATCCAATAAAACCAATGCTGCTGGTTTATCACACGACTATGGTAAAAGCCTACCTCCCGTTATTTATTTATTATTCCTCTGGTAGGTAAATTCAAATTGGGGTTATGTTTAAATTTGTTTTATTTGCTTGTCATTATGTAGATGCAGCTTTGAAGTACCGGAACAATCTTCTTATGGCACAAGCTCAACAGAGAAGGAACATAGCTCGGCCGGCTCCTGCGAGCAATGAGGTCCGGCTTCCTCAGGAGTGGACTTACTGACCGTGATCCATTTGACAAATTTTGAGTTTGGGTGGTGTTTATTTACGAAGTAGAAGTGGAGATGATAGGGTAGTTTAGGTTTGGGGAATGGATGAAGTCTGTTTTATTATTATTAGGTTTTGTGGAAGAAAAAATTAGCATGATATTATTATAATAGTACATGATAATAATAGGAGAGACTGATGAAGAATTATTTTATTAGAAGAAAGAGAAGAGTTTTTTGGTTAGTGGGGTAAGAGGAAAATAAAATTGTGGGCGTCATGTGCTAAGAAATGCAACAACCCAACCACCAGCAGCAGCAGCAGCAGCACAGCTTTTTCTTCATCTTGGCCTTTTGGTAGGGCTCGAGATAGAAGATGGTGGTTTGGATGTAGGGTTTATCTTTTGTTCTCGGTTGGAATTGATAAATAATAAAATTATCAATACCAGTATTTTGAAGTTGAAATTTGGGGATTGTAGATCTTATTTTGGGTGGTTTACAAATGTACAACCCTGTTCCTGTTTATTATTTTAAATTAACATTAATTATTAATATTACTTCTTCAGTAGTATTGATGTGAGTTTTTAATGTTTTAATAATGAAAAAGGATGGATGAAGTTATTTTTTTGGAAAGTTGGTTAATTGACTAATAGAATACTGATACATATACAATTTTGTTTGTGTGTTAATATTATATTGGTCAATTGATCAATTTATTCGAAAATAAATTTTATACTAACCACTTTTATTTTGATGGATTCAGTTATTATGAAGTTATTTTTTTGATAAATTAATCAATTAGTTAATAAAATATTAACATATATATAATTTCGTTTGTATGTCAATATTTAATTTGTCAATTGACCAATTTATTCGAAAATAAATTTTATACTGAGCGTTTCCCATTTGAATGGACTTTAAATGTTTCTGGCAACTGGGGGTTGTCTCGTCTGTCAAAAGTTTATGGCACAACAGCTATTGCGTGCCTTTATTTGATCTCAGCCATTTTTGGTTTATTATTTATTTATGAGATAGAGAAAGAGTGCATTGATGGACAAAGCACGCAAGAAGTTGCTTTTTTCATTATATTTTGGGGAATATGCAGTGCATCATTAAATTGGTTTTGTGTGATTCTCCACTTGCTCAATACGAAACCATTCTCAAACGATTGTAGTATATCATTAAATTTATACTTAAAATAATATTAAAAAAATAAATAATTAATATATATTTAAACGACTTATATTAAGAGATGGAGGGAGTACAAAATTTACATCCTAAATTTTGTAGAATTGTTCGAGCTTTACACTTGCATATTTAAAATGTATTTAAATATAAAAAATAAATTACACTTTAAGATTCTGTTCTGTTAAATAGAATGTATTTCTCTTTTTTATTATGTAGTTCGTTTAAAATGTAATTTCACGTATTAAGAAAATTCATTAATAGTAATATCAAATAAATAATTTTGTTGTAAAATTTTATTTTTACATTACTAGTACTCCTCTTAATTACTCTTAATTTATTGTGCCTTACATTTTCACTTCATTTCAACTCTACATTATGATTAATGTTTAATTCACGTCAAGTCAATATAATAATTGACTTGTTACAGACGTACTATACTTATATCCGGAGTTGTTAGCATGAAGTTAATTTTGATAAGTTTGACCAATACAATTTCGACACGCATGACAGGAGGTGGTCTCTCTCTGTGTGTCAGTACTGTATTGATTAATTAACCAATTTATCATGAAATTAACTTCATGATAAATGAATCCACTTATATATATTTTTTCATTACGATTTAACTCTGCATTAGCTCGTAGAAAATAAAACAGAGCACGTCGACAATGCATTAATGAATTATGCTATGTTGGGTGCTTCTGTTGGTAAATTCCGAAGTAATTGAATTGCAAGAATTGTAGTAAATTGGTGGGGTTATTCTGAGCTGTACGTACAAGTTTTATTTTAGTGTATATTATTATTATATGTATTCACATATCTTTTGCCCTTTTATTAATGGGGGGCATGCAGACACCAACAGTTGGCTTGGCGGTATTGTGGGCTAGGGGTTGAGTCCCATGCAGCTTTCTTTTGTGTTGTGCTGGCTTCCTGCCTTCACTTTATGGGCATCTAAAATGGGACGACGATATGGTGGATGCATGTTCTTGCTACAGCCAAAACATCGATCTCCCCCCAAATCCAATCCTAACCAGTACATAAATTCCCATTTCTCCCTCTCCCTCTCCCTCTCCCTCTCCCTCTCCCTCTCCTCCCTTCCGCCTCCAACCTCAAGAAACTGACTTGATCCATAACTGAATCTCCCAAAATCAATGAAATAATAATTGTATTATCAGATAAACGAGTCTCGTTAAAAGTTTGAAATAATAAAAATATTATCAATACATATTTATTCTAATAAAGATAAATATTATTGGGATACTAATTTGAAGGAATCAAATAGTGTAAGGTTTAAGTTGATTCGATCCCCCATATGCATCGTGGGTGTGTGTCGTTACGATAAATATGAGTACAAGTTACTTGTCTCGGCTCGGGACTTTCCATAAATAAATAAATAGACAATGGTTGTTAATGTTTAAAATAATACTAATGCCAGTTGGTACATACGACTACTATAATATCAGTTGTCACTAAGAGTATAAATGAGTCGAACATAACTACTCAAGTTCGACTTGAAATATTAAATTTATATTTAAATTCGATTCGAATTCGAATTGTAATTGAAAAATTTATTCAGATTCGACTCGACTTGACTCATCTCGAATATTTATTATTCGAATTCGATCCGACTCAGATCGAATTATATTCAATCTACTCGCAAGCTTCAAATTCAAGATCGAATTCTAGTCTCCACATAATAACTAGCTTTATAATAAACATAATTATAAATTGAATTTGTTATTTTACTTAGAAATGATAAAATATATTTACTATTATACTTTTCAAATATAAAATCACAATTAAAATTAAAAATAAAACAAAGTAATAATAATTAATTAACTTAATTTGATTTAATTTTGTATATATTATAAGATAATGTATCGAGTATCTAATCGAATCTATATATATCAATCGAGTATATATCGAATCATAATTGAGAATTTGAATAATTTGAATCTTAAACAGTATAATCTATCTCAGATTCTACTCATATTTTTATTTGAACTATTTTTTATTCTAAGATTTATATCATATTATTAATAAATTTGAGTCTACTTCATGTTTTTTTCGAATCAAACCCGAATTGTTTAGCTCGATTAACACCCGGCCATTTCAAACTAGTTCTGTTGTTGCTTTCATGGTGTTTACTAATTTAATTGACAACAACAGCCAGCCTGCCTGCCTGCCTACAGCAGTGCCTACTCTCTCTCTCTCTCTCTATATATATATATATATATCTTCATCATGTTCATGGTAATAATTTCGTAAATTTCAATGGTTGCTCAACCAACAAACAACTCCATTCCCGCGAATTAATGATTTGTTTATTACTATTTCACAAGGGATATTATTGACATGTAAAAGAGTTGCACCTTAGTCACTTACTTGTCTGCATATACGTAGTTTATATAGAGGCTGACAACGAAAGCTATACCGTTTATGAGTTGTTTGATAATTAACCGAATAATCGAAAAAAACATACTAAAAAAGATGCTATATTGACATAACCGAACAAAGCAGTAAAGCACTATAGATTTACTTTACCAAATTACTAATTTAGTATAGCCCGTTGCCGAACAAAGCACACAAGAACCAGATAAAAAAGAAAAAAAGCAGATCCAGATCAATTTCTTAACTCTCAAATCTCCAAGACTCCAACTCTCGATCTTGGAAGGTACAGCGAGCTGCGCAAAGCAGCCAAAGCTTCATGGCCAACGGAGCAAATCTTTTCATTTACTCCGTCAAAATCAAATAATAACTCTGAAAGCACGGAGAATGTTCCATTCGCTACTGAAGACTATAACCTAAGATACCAAATATATCATTTTATTTATTCGTTTGTTTGTTTTTATTCTTTTTCTTGGCGGCTTCTTGAAACATTGATGGTGAGAGTTATTTTTTCCTTTTAGCTGATAATGATTTTCAATGAAGTAGCTATGGAATTTTCAAGATAAAAACAGCTCTGGCTACTTTTTTAATTAATTTGAAATCAGCTACTAATTTATTTCGGTAATGATATATATGTTTGTCTATTTTTTTATTGTGTATAAGTATTAGACTATTAGTGGTAATTTTTTTTGGAGATGCATTAATAATTTTCATTTGTGCTTTAGTTTTTATGGTCCATGATCAGACCATATTTTGATTTTACCAATGGTTGTAGGAGGTTATTCCTTCATTTCGAGTAGCCGGCAGTCCTTCATTTCGGTTATTTGTTTGGTTATTAACTGAATAATCTATTCGGTTAGTACACATTTCGGTTATTTGTTTGGTTTGTTAAAACAGGACATTTTTGAGTATCGATTATAACCGAATTTCTTATTTGGTTCGGTTAATAACCAAATGCTCACCCCTAAATAACATCAAGCAGAAGCCAATTATTCTGCCCCACAACAGTACTATTTTTGCTCAAATTAAATTGTATGAATGCGTACGCACAAATCGGTTTCTTGTTATTCTAATTTTTATCATATTACTTTTATATGTTTTATCTTATTAGTAGTCATGTTTATTTCCCCTCGATTTTTTAAGTTTTTGGGTCTCTTGCCGGGGATTGAGCATTATTATCTTTGATGAATAAATAGTTTAGTAAAGCCTTAATTTTGTTTGGAAATGTGTGCAATCTTAAAAGAATATAAAAACTGTAACATATAATCTGTTGGGTGACAAAATCATAGCAGAAATACTAACATATTACGTATATAAATGCATAATTACACTTCACAAGCAATCAACCTCTAAAATTACTGATCACGAACCAGAGTTAAGACCACATTCTATTTTAAAGAAAAAGAGGAGGCAAAAGAAAGGAAAAAAAATACAATACAAATAAGAAATATATATATATATATATAAAACTTTATTACTGATATTTGATACGGCTTGGTGAGCTCGAGCGGGTGCAAGTTCCCGGCTCTTGACTAGAAAGAAGCCGAAAGCATGGCCTGCTACAGCAACGATGAAGATTCCAATGTTGAAGGACATAACAGAGAGCATAACCAAGTACGAAAGACCCGTGCGAAGGGCGTAAAGGATGGTCTGAGTTAACCCGCCAATCACGGGACTCTTGGTTGTTCCTTGCTTGATCACCACCGGAGCTATAGATAACACCTCAATGGCTGCAGATAGCAAAAACACAAAAGCTAGAGCAAGTATATACATGCCAAGGTCACTCCTAGGCCATCCTTGGAATAGAATGATCACATCTTTTCCCCAGTACAAGTTCATGTGCATCGCCATATCATTCATCTTCATTGATCCTGGAGACATAGGCATGGGCATTTGGTCATTTTCTCGAGACATAATAATTTCTTTGAAATAAGGAGAGATCGATCGAAATAAAAGAATTGGGTGGTATGAATTTTTAGGTTAATTTCTTTTGCATTGTGTGTAATATATTAATTTCTTGTTTGTTTATATAGAGAAGCCAGAAGAGAGAAAGAAAATCAAGGAGTAATGTAGATGACATGAATGAAGGGTTAGCTACGATAATTAAGAAGAACGTGACAGTAACGTTCGGTTGATTTATTTTCTTTGTGCAATTTTTAATTTTGCATGGTTTTTGTATTCTGGTGCTGGTGCCCTTTTGTTTACTTAAGATGCTGGATGACGAAAGAGAGTTTAGATATTACCTCCTACTGCATCCGGGGCAGAAATATGTTAGGGGCATGTATTGCTGATGATGGGAGAGTAAATGAGTAATGATAGAGAAATTTACCACCTTCCAACTTATTTTAGATGCTCTGAACCAAAAATGAAAAATTAAATTATTGTGCCTTGTCCTTTAAACCATGTCTTAAGTTTTTAGGCATGTATTTATAATAATTGCTGATTTTTTTATTGATAACTGGGAGTTTGTTGGACTAATCTCAACGAATTCGGGTCAATCCCTGCGTCCCGTGCCCCATGAACCATTTTAAGATTTTTTATTTATATCTTATTTTAAAATTCATGCTCAAAATACTAAAACCAATATTATATAAAAGTGTTTACATTAAATCTTGATAGACTAAAGTTCATGAGTTCATGCTTGCGAGTTGGCACGTGTACAAGGCGATCTATGAAAATAGTTATCTATAGACTGAATTAAAATACTGATAAGTGCAAAAGTCGTCGAATCTATGTCGTTAGGATAAAGCCGCCATAATTGGGGTACCTTGTCCGCTTTATAAGGTGGATGTATTGAAGCGAACTCCAAATTAGACCGTAAAAAATGGTCTCGCGTCGATTATAAATGTAATATAATGTGGATGGATATAGACCTTAATCTTTCCGTTTAAACAAGTAATTTTTCAAGGTGGATTAAAGATTAATATGATTCTTATCATAATATATTGAAGCTAAGATGATAGATTGAAAAACAAGGATGAAGTATAGCCTAGTGTATATATTTTTCACTAGAAAATGCTACATTTTAAAATTTGTTTGAGAACTTGTAAAGTGATTACTCGAAAGACATTGACTTGTTTCAACTTATTTAAATTGAAGATAAACCGGCCAAAATAAAATTCATAAGCGCTTAATCTACTTGACTTTTTTTTTTCATCTTTCTAATCAAGTAGAAAAGTTGGAAAAGTTAATTTTGGAAACTCTCAAAAAGCTTTTACATAATTATAATATTTTACCCATACAAAAACCATCATTCTGATTTTTTGCCCGGTAAAAAAGCTAAAATTTTACATTGGCAACAAAAATCCAAAAGCCAATTATTCAGGCCCAAAACAATGGGCTGCCTCCACAAACCCAGACCCAAACATTTATCTACCCTTTCTTGAAAACCCGATTAAAAGCCGCGAACCCAACTGCATGGCCTATTACAACTGCCAGAAACACACCTCCATTATACGATATCACAGCCAGCATGACCATGTACGACAGCCCTACCCGAACACCATAGATTCCGGTCTGGAAGAAACCCCTAGCTACCCGGTTTGAACCGGGTTTAATGAAATTCCAGTGGGAGAAGAACTCGACCATTACTGCCAATGCAAAAACGAAGACGAGGGCCAAGGCATACATGACGGAGCTGGTTCCGGGCCAACCCGAGAAGAGGACGACGGCGTTTTTGCCCCAGTAGAACGCCGGGTGCAATACTGAGTGGTGGTGCACGTGCACACCACCGTTGCCTGCCGCGGCCGATGGCGGTGGTGGAGGTGGTGCGGTAATGTTATGGTGTATGGTTAAATCAGATGGATCCATCGATCTTGTTATTGTTGATTGAAATGTCAGCTGAATTATAACGGGCGAGGGTTTAAGAAAAGGTGGTAAATTAAAGAAGAAATAGAGATTCTCACTCCTCCGTACTCTGCGGTGCTCTGTCTTTATTTTCAGTTTCAGGCTACGCGCCACATATGTGTGGTGCTTCAAATATATTTGAGAACTAATAAACACTTCTAGAATACCATTTTCAAGAACTTAGATATAGTATATTTTTTCTTTCTTTCTTTTTTGACCTTTATTTTTGTGAACTTTAGCCTATTAAATTTAGAGTAATGCTACATATATAAATTATTTTATAAATATTTTATAAATTGTTAATGTGGTATAGTCCACCTCAGCATATTGATCAACAAATTATTTCAATGTAGTCTTCCGCTCCACACAATATGTTGATGTGAAATATGCCACATCGCAGTTTGTAAAATAGTTTGTGTCTCCAGCATTATTCTTAAATTTAATATTCAAAAGATCTTATAAGGAAATTATGTTTAAGCATATTTTACAAAGATTGTAAAACCCTAACTTTTATGAATAAAGATGATTTTTCGATGAATATTATTTTTGAGTATTATGGAAGAATTTGATATAATGTTATAGTTGTAGGTAGTATTTATAAATTTTGTAAAGTACGCAAGTTGTCTTATAAATATTCGATTGGTCGGGAAATATTCTTTTTGCAGGGTATATTCGTACAACGTCACAATCATTGGTGGACCCCACAACAGAATTATTGTCGGATTGAGAAAACGACAAAAATATTTTATAAATAACGACGGAGGTGTTATTGTTAAAACTGTTGAACTACCTGATAGTAAAAGTACAGTAATACGCGTGGTTGCATAGTAGCACACGGTATTGATTATTGATGCTTACGTGATAAGTCACTCAGTTATACTGCATTATTGCTACAGTAATTGCTGCATCATATCTCTCATATTATTGATTTAATTATTGTCACAGTATCATGTGCATAATATGTTATTTTATTTAATCAATAATTGAGACTACAAAGTTATTCATATTATTAAATTGCAATATTTACAATGTCTAGAAGTTCTGTCAATGAGAGATTTGGTCACCTAATTGCGCGCCAATAGGGAGAAATCCTTATTGAAAAGCCCCCTCTTTTCTGGGAATGATCTAGTTGTCAAATATTGTGAGTTATGATATTAATGATGGATAAGTTCGTATTGATTAAAGATGAATTTGATAGTTCCATTGTGTTGAAATTATTTGTGTTAGTGAAAATTGACATTTATTTCGATAATAATTGATATCTGGAGGTTATATTGTTCAATCGGGTATTTGGGGAACTTTTTATGTCGGAAGTTACTATTTACGAGTTACTATTCATGAGTTACTATTCACGAGTTATTATTCATGAATTTTAATAGTAACTTGTCTTTTCGGTTTTCCAAGAGTTATTTGCCTCTTTGGTGTTCCAAGAGTTAATTACCCCTTCGCAAATAGTAGTTGCCTCTTCAATATTACCAAGAGTCATTTTGACCCTTCGTTAAGACCAAGAGCCACTCTCAATTTTTCTATAAATAGAAGCTTATTCCTTCATTATTTCTTACAAATTCACTGAAACTCTAGATAGAGAAATTATAGAGAGAAAGAAGAAGAGTATTTTGCTACTTTACTACTTCTATATCCAATTTCTTTTACGGTAAGGGGTGTTATTCTTTCTTATTCATGAAGAGAACTACTGTTATTCCATTCTTTATTATTCTGTTGGAATAACCTGTAAAAGCGGCATACCCTATACTTGGTGAAATCCTTATGTTATTTCATTCTTATTTATTCTGTTGGAATAACCTGTATACGCGGAATCCCCTATTCTTGGTGATCTTCTTCTGTTATTTTATTCTTTATTATTCTGTTGAAATATCTTATCTGTATGCTTTACACCGGACCTGGTTCCATTGTTTATTATTCTGCATTTATTATTCTGTTGGAATATCCTGTCTGTGTGTTTTACACCGGACCTGGTTCCATTATTTATTATTCCGCATTTATTATTCTGTTGGAACATCCTATTGGTGTGAATTTCACCTGACCTGGTTCCGTTATTATTATTCTGTTGGAATAACCTGTCTATGCGAAGTACCGCATGCATGGTGATATCTTTTGATATTCCATTCGGTATTATACTCAGTTGATTAAAATTTTGACTTCTATACTCCATGAAATTAGTGGAATATCCTTGATATTTGCGCTTCATCCAGTATCTTTTCATGAAAATATTCTTCTGTGCATTCTTGAATTTTACTCTACAAAGAAGTATCATGTTGACAATTTGGACGTTATTGGTTCTTGGATAAATTAATTCTTGAACTTATTTTTATTGAATTATTATGTCATTGTCATCATCTTCATGTTATATTATGTTCAAAATCATCTTTTGCTTACGTGCATAGATGGACTAGTATGATTATGACCAAGGATCATTCGGTATAATCATGACCTGTTATAAATAATGTGATAAAAGTCCTCAGTGACACCTGTAATGCATTGATGAATAGTTTTTGGTATGATTATGACCAGGGTTTATTCGGTATAGTCATGACCATTGATGATTTAATGAAAATCCTTGACTGTGGTACAGGGATGGTTAGATGTGATGGTTTATTTATTAAGCTGAGTCTCAGTGATAAAAATTGATGAAAACCTTTTAAAACATAAAAGATAGTAGACTTTATTCTCTACTTGACTTATTTAATGGATTGCATATTTCACTGCAATTAAACTTGATGTCTATTGTGTATTATCAGTTTAACATTGTTGAAGACTAATGATAATTTATTCTGTATTATCTTAGTCATAATATTTCTTACTGGGCTAGTTGAGCTCACCCTTTCCTTCACTGTTCTCTTCAGGAAATGAGAATATAGCTGGAACGAGTCGGGGAATGGAGTGACGGTCCAGACGATAGCATTAGTAGTCATCACTATTTTGTAAAATAGTGTGATAATAAATGTAATGAGGACTCTATTTAAGAGTGGATATTGTCTAGAAGATAATATTTCTGTTTAAACTCTTAGTTATGTTTCATCGTATTGTACACGACAATTGTATTATTATGTTGTATTTGATTTTTGTACTATTTATTTGACGACTCAAAATGAGTGATATATACCTATTTTTCGGGGCGTCACAAAGATAATATAACAAAAAATATAAAATAGGACTCTCGTCGATCAATTCTTAGTCATTTATTGTTCAAGTTCTTGAAAGTACTCTTTAATAGAAATTAAAATTATTATCCGATTACACTAGATATATAGAAGATAAGTTTTTTAGTTTTCCTTTATAATCCATTTCCCAAGTTCGTTCTCTCCTAGCTAGGTCTCTTGGATGAAATATATCTTTAAAATTGAATTGTCATAATGTATATAGGTTCTAAAATAAAAATAAAAAAAATTAATATTAACTTGTACAAATGGAAATTTTAATTTTTTCAGAAATTAATATAGGAAATAGAGTGCTAATTACGCGGCATAAAGTGGGGGTTGGGATTGGAAGATTTTCCTTTAATCAGGAATGTGCAATCAGTTGCATACAAGCAATCTCACGAACAGTACGCCTTTCTTTCATATTCTATTTGCATGGGGCTAAGCCTAATAGTAATACAGTAGCACTAGCTTTTCAGCACCGAATTTGGCTTTCTTTTGGCCGCACTTAAATGGCTATGGCTAGGTGTGGGCTAGGAGTGATTAATATGAAGTTAAATTCGTTCAATGAATTAATATAATGTTTACATGCAGATTGATAGGGTATTAGTCAATTAATCAATTTAACATGAAGTTAACTTCACCCTAATCAGATCTCATTTCAAGGGACTATTCAGTCGATAAATTGTAAATACTTGGAAAGAAAGCTAATAATTGTGTGCTGGAAAGCTCAAGTGAGAACGAAAGAATTTGGGGACGGCCAGATTTTGCATGGGGCCGGACATGTATTTAATTATGTATGTTTACATATACTTTATTCGTCACTATGGCTGTGATCTCGCATGTACAAGCAAAGTTTAATTTCACCATGGTTGTTAATTAATTGAATTACTAAATCACCACAAATTAATTAAGCATTGCCAAGTTTAATCATTTAGTGGGTACTACTTTTAAAAGTCTTCACATATACAAAGATTTTCCGTCATCAGTTGGTAGATTTGGTGAAGTCAGTTACTGTCATAAACATCTCCTTTTTCTGAGCATAAAACCTGATACTCAAGTAAAGCATTTGCTTATATATGAATACTACTAATACCCGTAAAAAAAAATTAGATTAAAATTCAAAAAATATTACATTACTTAAAGACACATACCATCATAACAATTATAGACGTTTGTCATGCCAAATATAATTTAAATTGAACAATTACTGAAGAGGTACTACTATCTTATTGGTGTGAATGCATGGGTGATGACGTGGTATCCTTCGAATGAACGTCTTCAATGGGCACCTCCTCCTTCGGACCTGCACAAACGTATTCACGGTTGGTGATAACGTTAGGCTGTCCTAAGACGTTTTTGATACGAATGTTGATAAGTAGAGAGAGATAGAATATCAATCTTAAAGGTTTTAAGTATAAAAATGTGTCTAATTATAACCTATAGCATAGTGTTCAAAAGTCCTTTTTATGTGAGTAAATTTTTTGGTGTTCCTTCGAACATGTGTCTAAGAGGTTGGCCCAAAGTCCGTTGCATGACCTAATAAACACACACACACACACACACACACACACACACACACACACACACACACACACACATATATATATATATATATATATATATATATATATATATATATATATATATATATATATATCATTTAATTAGTAACTAATAACAACATTTAAACTAAGAACTAATCACACATGCATACCTCCTTACACTCCTCGAATAACTATGAGAGCCATTGGTATATACCACTCTGAGCTTATTGCGATTCTTCTTCATCGATTCGAATTTCTTCTTAAAATCATCATCCTCCCAGTACGAACATATTGTCGGATATATAGAGCGGATCGCGGAAGCAACTCCTTGGGTGGTTCTCAACATCCTAGACATCCCTTTTGTCTCAACTCGTACAACTTCCTCGAATAATTCTTTGCACATAATAACCTCATTCTTTGCATTCATTTTTTGTAAGTTTATACAAAAATAATGATACATTAGAAATGCTACAACATCTATAGTAAGTCAATACAAAAATAATGATACATTAAATATGCTATAACATTAAACTAATACAATTTAACTTATGTAAATTTAAAACTAACCTAAATTTTATAGTGCAAAAAATAAAATAATTACTCTTTTCGTCCTCAAAAAGATGGTCAAGTGTACAAAAAAAAAATTTGAAGGATAAATATGTCATTTAGTATATTAAAAATAATAAAGAAAAAGAAAAAATAAACACCACTCAAGACAAAATAGCTAGTAAGAAATGACTGAAATAAAATTTCCAATAACAATACAGGCCGGCCAAGCTAACAAAAAACAAGATTTATTGCAGAATTTAGTCAAACCATGTTGACTTATTACAATTAGCTTATTGGATTGATTTTATATCTTCAATTAACTTTGACATGCTGTGATATGATGATCCACCTTTGGCAACACTATTGCGGGCCATAGATGAATATATAGCCGTTGATTTTCTGATTTCTTCATTTTTATCCTCCATCAGACCTCTCACCATTTTCTCAACCGTTGATCTATCACAAGTGTCTTTCATATCAAGCCCAGTTCTCCACATCTCTCCCACACACCTGCTATTTATCCATTGATCAGCTATCTGAGGCCAACAAATCATGGGCATTCCGGCCCAAATGCTCTCCAAAGTAGAGTTCCATCCACTGTGGCTGAGAAACCCACCTACAGCCCGATGGGCCAAAACCTCCTCTTGCGGAGCCCAACCAACAATGCACCCTCTCTCATTAGTGGCTATCGTAAGCTCCGATGGCGTCTCAGCCACATTATTCTCAGCCAAAACCAATCCGGGCCTTAAGACCCATAAAAATGGGCTTCCACTATTGACTAAACCATGCCAAAACTCCAACAATTGATCCTGGGTCAATACCACCACACTTCCAAAACTAACATATACAACTGACTTGGATGGCTGAGAATCGAGCCACCTGATGCACGTTCGATCTTGCGGCCTCACACTGGTTTCCGAAGAATCCGACGGTGGTGCATTATGATTGATGTGAGACTGTAAGAGGCCATGCAATGGACCAATGGTGTAAACTGTGGGGAAAATTGAATGTAGATGAGAGACTATAGGGCCTTCAAGTTCCTCAAAAGTGTTGAGTATGAGTGCTGAGGCCCGTTTCATTTTCGATGTTTGGCCCATATAGAATTGGAGGAGATGGTCTGTGCTATCCAACTTGCAAAAAGGTGGAAGATCTCTACGTCGCAAGATGGTTTCAAGCCCCGGAATGGATTTAATTTGCTGGTCCATGTCTTCATCTCCTGTGGTAAATTTCTACTTACAATCCTTACTTGCTGTTGGACATCACTGTTCTCTCTCTCTCTCTCTCTCTCTCTCTATATATATATATACACGGCTATGTTGCTAACAAGAACTATACAACAATCGATATACTTTGAGAAATTTTCAAGCAAATTCTTATTTCCTTGTTCTTGCTAAATATCTATTCAGTTCAATTGGTTTCATCAAAGGAATTATGTTGCTCAAGAAATTTTCTTAATTCTATTATACAAGAGAGTTGATATAATTGTATTTCCTTTATTAATATTAAAAGGAAACATGTTCGGGTATCAATTGGATGTAAACGAACAAGGGGTCGAATTAAGTATAAATATTGATGTGCATGTGTGATTATTGTTGTTTTATTTTTTGTTTTCTGTATTAAAAATCTCAAAATATCATTATTACGTGTGTGTGTGTATATATATATATATATATATATTGGTCTAAAGTAATACAGAAAAAATTAGACGAATAACTCTAAACATACAACTAGAAACAAAAAGATTCTAAAACATCCAACTAAATTTTATTTGTCTAGATTATTTTTAAAACTAAAAAACTTTAAATTTAACATAATTAGTTGACGTGTTAAGTTTGCACATAATGTATTTCACTTCCATCAATTTTATTTTTAATACTCACGGACGGAAGTGATTAGCATGAAGTTTATTTTTGGATAAATTGATTAATTGATTAATAGAGTGCTGACACGCATACGAGCTCTATGTGTATCAACATTCTATTCGTCAATTGAAACTTACCAAAAAATTAAACTTTATGCTAACCGAATCCCTAGCGAACGGGCCATGTACTTGTGGGAATGAGAAGGCTGAGCATGTCTTATCTACTGGCCGACAAGCAACCACACGAACAAAAGGAAAAACATAAAATATCAATAGAACCACCCAATTGAAATGCAAAGAAAGATAATATCTGAGCTAAACAAAATTAAGAACCACCCAATTGAAATGATGTACGTACGTTGAACTGGAATTTCCCCATTTTGAAGGAGGTGATGAAGATGAAAGTAAACCCACGTGGAAGTAGCATTATAAGTTCGGAAAGTAATAACCGGAATATGAAATTCCTCGGCGATGTCAATAGCAAAAGACATGATCCCATCTGCAATTATACATGTAACTGGCTCTGGCTGCCCCTTTTCATTTTCCTCAACCATCAAATACTCTTTGAACTTTGTACTGCAGGCTGAAGTAATCCAATAGAGCAACTCCGCCACAACCGGACCGGTACGTAGATGTTCAGGTGGCAATCCGACGGCGAGGGACTTGAATTGGAAGCCGGGGTAGCGACTGTAGAAGGAGGATTGATCGATGAGGTTAAGGATATTGTTGTGATTTTGGTCGGTGTTTAGTAAGGTCACACTTAATCCGGCTTGGCAGAGAAGCTTTCCCAACATCAACATTGGTTTGATGTGTCCAACTGCTGGGAAAGGCAACATCAGTACGTGAGGAGCCTGAGGATTCTCCATCATATTCAATTTCTCTAGCTCTCGATTTCGATTTTATGAGTATGTTTCTTTGCTTGGAGATATTTTTTGGAGTCCAAGTTAGTCTCACTCCTATTATTATGCGACTCAAAATTTACTATATCATCTTAAGTTTGGACGGTTGATAATCAAGCCACGTCATGCAGGTCATGTCTTGCATTATGTGATCGGCGTTGATACTGTGCATTTGTCCTCAGTTTCAAAGCTTCGACGAAGTAAGTGTCTCTACCACACATTTATGTCTATGGATTGAATATGTGTGATGTTTCTGTGTTTGATGTATGTGTATTATGTTTGTATTGCTGATAAAATTTAGTCTCACAACTGTAAAGTATTATTTTCCGACAGTTTCTCATAGTTTTGTCTCCCTAACTTATGTGAGCCGCCCACTTGTTTATTTTTTGTATAGTATTTGTCAAATTTGAATGCAGAAATAGATGTCATTACTCTTTAAGATTTCGTCATGGTAGTAAACTAGTAAATAATGGTAATTTTAATTTATTTTTATTTTATTATTATTTACAGTTAACTTTGTAAATAGATGCAGCCGGAGATTCGAGATAAATACAATATCAAGAAAAATTAAAATTTGGATTCATGACTAACCAGGGAATGGAAGGTCCCCACTTTGAATGAGCTCTTCGAGATGGAAGCAAACCCAAGTGCAAGTAGCATTATATCCCCGAAAAGCAATGACGGGAATGTTAAGCTCTTCGGCAACATCAATAGGAAAAGCCATCATACCATCTACTATGATACATGCATTGTTGCTGGTTGCCACTTCTCACCCTTGTCCTTACTAAACGAAACAATCAAGTTTCCTTACTAAGCGAAACAATCAAGTTTTTGAACTTAGGCTTGCAGTAACACTCCAATCCCAATAGTACCTTTACTCCTTTAGTCATGACCTTTTGGGTGAGTTTGTGGCGGGCTAAGATAACTCCCGAAGATACTAATGCGTCAGTAATTTAAGACCTTATTCATACTTGGGATTTGACCCGAAATTTGTTTCGGACTATAGATTTGGTCCGGGTTGTTTCACTTGCACTTATACTTAACCGAGTTGAGCAAATCCTCAATGAATAGACCGCCACGCGGATGTTCCTCTGGCAGCCCATCAGAAATGGTCATGAACCGGAACCTAGGAAAGCTGTTGCAGAAGGAGAACTCATCGATGAAGTTGAGCATACGACTCTGAATGTGTTCGGTGTTTACTAAAGTGACAGCAAAACCAGCATTTTTTCCTAGCAGGAACATTGGCTTGACATGGCCTTGCGCAGGAAAAGGCAAGATCACTACATGAGCTAAGCACTGCTATGAGGTTTTGAAGTACTATATAAGCCTATAGTTCTATTTAATTCATGATAAATTAATTAAAATGTCCTAGATTGTAATGTCCGTACGTGGACCTTTTTCTTTTTTTTTTTGTATTTTTTTTATATAAAAACGTAACTATTGATGAATTAATTAATCAAGAATCTAGCCTTGTACGCGTCCTCTTTGATGATGACTAAGCTTAATTGTTAAAATCTAGAGGATCTTCTGCAGGAATCAAAATATAACCTTGCAGTTGCACCACCCGCTATATAACACTCGATGCTTTTTGTTGTCCAGAATATATATATATATATATATATATATATATATATACAGAATGGATCCTGTCCGGGATCTAAAATGCAGACCAAAATTTTTTTTTTTTTTTTGGCTTTTTTTTTTTAAACAACTAAAAAAAAAAAATTATGGAACTGAAATTTTTCCATAATACAGTGTTTTGGATGTGTTTTTAATACCTATACCAACCAATGTATGTACAGTCTGCCCAGACTGTACAGAAATGTTTTGGTATAGGCATCCAAATCACGCCCAAAACATTGTATTATGGAAAAATTTCAGTTCCATAAATTTATTTTTATTTTTTTTAGTTGTTTCAAAAAAAAAGCAAAAAAAAAAAAAGGTCCGGATTTTGTTAAAATCCGGACGTCCGGACCTGATCCGGTCCCTATATATATATATATATAGCTCTTTCTTACTTAAACCCTTAAGGTATTCCATAATTGGATAAAACTAAAGGAAGAGACAGACGAAAGCCTATTAATATATTCTTAGACTTCCTTTTTAACCATCTATATTTGATTATGACAAGAATATAGTTTGCATATTAAAGTTTATATGATTGTTGAGATTTACATCCAACTATTTAAATTATATTTAAGTGTACCCCAAAACAGGGGTAGACTCAAGTATGGGGCAGGGAGGGCACCCGCCTCCACTCAACTTTAAAAAAAATTATTTGAGAGGTATTAAATGAAATTATTATGCTTGATTTAAAAAATAAAATTATTAGAATACTTAAACAAACTACCCTCAGTTCTCACTACCCTACTTCACAAAATAATTTTTAAAAACAAAGGCATTATCTCAAAACAAGACCAACAAATAATCTCAGTTAAAAAAAAGGGATATTAACGGTATGGACGGGACCCAAGACCAATCCCATTATCCCAATTCCCACTACTCCACTAGTAGTTTTAATCTCTTAGTATTTTTCAGGTGGTTCATCAATAGAGTAGCATACAATAGTCATTCAGTCGACAGAGCAACAACTCCAAATCTCCAAATTCACAACAGAGACACAGAGCAACTCTAAGTGTTTAGGTTATTTTAATTTTAGTTTTTAAATTTCACAAATTTAAGAATTACCTTAGGAATTTTCGTAATTATTTATAGATTCTTTTTTTTGTACTTTTATAAAATTAGGGCTTTTTACTTCTTAAAATAACACTACAACACTGCAACCCAACAATGAAGAGAATTTTATCAAATAAAAGTTCTTCAAATATGTGTTTTATTCTATTTTTACTTTCTTAAAATTTTTGTAATTTATTTTATAATGTTACTTGTTAGTGGTTTAATTGGGAAAAAAACATAATAAATTGAAAGGGGAAACATAAATTAAAAAAAAAACTAAAAACGAAAAGGAGTAAAAAGAGATCGAAATAAACTTATAATCTGCATAGTATAATGTTTAATGTTGGTATTGTTTTAATTTTTATATTTGTTGTTTTCATTTGGCTATACATTAGTTATTAATAATATACAACGATGGATATTGTTTTAGTTTTTGAACAAAATCCAACCCCAATGAAACCTATATAACGGTACATCAGTAACTTATATTGAACGTGATATTTCTACGACTATTAAAAATAAAGTTATCATGCAACAATTTCAAGCAATGGAATCTCGAAAAATGTTATTGTAAATAATATTTGAATATTATTTAGTTTTGTAATTCATTTTATTAAAAAAAATGAAGGAATTTTTTTTTCAAATTTGACCTCACTAAATTCCGCGACTGAATCAGCCCCTGCTCCAAAAAAAATTTTGTTTTGCAAAAATAGTTTACATCCAAAAGTAAGGGTACATTTTTATTTAGCGGAAAGAACGTTGGGGTGTATTTTAAAAGGTTAAAAGTATTGGACGATGTATTTTATTTAACGAAAAAGAATATTAAAGTGCACTAAAATGTATTTTAAATATTAAGGTGCAAACTTTAACAACCAAATTTTTTTTGATATCCAAAGTGTATTTTTAGTCTTTGATTATTAATATATTTACTAGTTAAAACGCACTTAAGAAAAATATTCCTCCACAATTTACTTTTAAATAACACAAATGCTAAGGCCATGTTTACAAAAAATATATTTAGAGTTGAATTATTTGTCTTAATTAATATTATTTCCAATTATTTTATCTCATGATAAGGATTAATAGTCTTTTAAATAGTTTTATGGGCTATTTTTTGTCATTTCTAATGTTATTTATGAGATATTATATAATATTATAATGAATGTAAGATTAATAGTCCCCTATTTAATCTCTCGTGAAATGATTAAATAATTTAAAATAATATTAAATTAAAATAAATAATACAAGCCCAACCATGTTTTTTTATAAATAAACATGCATGACCTAAGAGTCTCAACGAGTAGTTCTCACGGGCATGTCCTATTAATCCTTTTTCATAAATATTTTTTTTTCTTTTTTTTTTCTAAATTCCTCGATTTCTTAAAATTTATTTTGTCTTTGCTTTACGAAAGCATGTTGATAATGATATATATATCCGGTCACGATCAAGAGCATTTTCCTTAAATAGCATTCCGCTTTAAATAGCATTCTGACATCAAAACGACGTAGTTTTGGAGGGATGCGGTGGCATTTTTGTAAATACAATATCACCGCGTATTTATAAAAATGCAACCGCGTCCCTCCAAAACTACGTCGTTTTGATGTCAGAATGCTATTTAAGACGGAATGCTATTTAAGAAGAATGTTTTTGATCCTGACCGTATATATATCATGATTACATAAGAAAAGGCATTGAGACATGGATGCATCCGAAATTTGGAATATATGTAGTACTGAAGAAGAAGCCTAGCTAGCTAGAAGAGATGGAGACACAAATACACAATGAAAGGGAAATTCAGTCGGCATGCAAGATTCTTTCCCCAAACCTTTAATTTGCACTATTTAGGCAACTTTATTTCTTTTATGTTACGCTTGAATTTAGAGAATGGAACGAACGGAATAAAAATATTTTTAAAATATTTTTAAATATATGTTTGGTTATTGGTGAGTATTGTCATATAATGACAAAATTATCACATATATTTATTTTATTGAAATGAATTTTATTTCACATTTTTCGCATGGAACAAAAAAGCAAAGGTATGGAATGAATTTTAATTCTGTTAAAATGATTTATCCTCCTAAATGATCATCAAATATACTATTTTTATTTTATTTTTTCCTCTATTTCATTCTCTCAATCCAAACGTAGCATTAATGTTGTATTTGGATTGAATGAATGAAATGGATAAGATAACAAAATGGAATGATTTTAAGATCTATTTTAAGTGTATGTTTGATTATTGGTGGTGGTGGTGGGCGTTGTCGTATAATGACAAAATTATCACATATATTTATTCTATTAGAATGAATTTTATGTCACCTTCTCCACATAAAATACAAAAACAATCGATTGAATTAGAATAATTTTATCCTCCAAAATAATTATCAAATACATTATTTTTATTATATTTTTTCTTTTATTTCATTTCCCCACTCCAAACTTAACATAAAGGTAGTAGTAGTAGTAGTAGTAGTAGTAGTAGTAGTAGGATATTGTTTCCTCAAAATTTGTTAGTTTATGGATTTTAAATTAATGGACATTTAATTCATGGTCCAATTTTGTTTATTTTATGTGTTGTCAGCCTAAAATGAATTAATTATATACACCATTTGTCTCAACAAAAAATGTTGTTTTTAATACAAAAATACGAGTACAAAAACAATAAAGTATTTAACTCGAAGAGTAATGCTACAGACCAAACTATTTTATAAATTTTTGATGTGACATATTCCACCTCAGTATATTGATCAACAAATTGTTTTGATGTAGTCTTCGGCCCCACACAATATGCTGAGATGGAATATGCCACATCAACAATTTATAAAATATTTATAGAATAATTTGTATGTCTAACATTATTCTTAACTCGAAAGAATATATAATCTATGTACACGTCTAACTTATACATCTAAAAATACACCCAAACTCAAAAGTATTACTATTTGTGGCTGTAAAGATGGAGAACAGATCCTATGTCTCTATTTTTTATGTTCACTTGTGTCTCTCATTTAAATTTTGATATCTAGCCTCTTATTTAATTTTAAAATTAATTAATATTAAGTAAGAGGTTAAATATCAAAATTTAAGTGAAATACATAAATAAAACATAAAAAATAGAGACAAAAATATGATCACACAAAACAAAGATGTTATAGGCGTATTGCATATTAGGCTTAAAATAATGGTTGGAATGGGAGTTGGTCATATGGCATCAAAAGAAGATATGACTTTCGGAGGCAACGTACCAAATCTATTTCTGTAATTGGTTTACATTTGACTTAATTGCTAATGTAATTATTAATAATTCCCATGTTTATTTCTATGCACATTAGACATAGTTTTTTGTCAAATTTAGCCGTCTCCATATTATATATATCTATCTATCTATCTAATAAAATATAAATGATTTTAAATTTTTCGCTCACTCAAAAATTATCTGGGCTGTCCAAAATTTGGGATAAATCCCACCGTTCATACATCTATCTAATAAAATACATCTATCAATCTAATAATCTAATAATAATTTAATAAAATACAAATGACTTTAAATTTCCCGCTCACTTAATAAATTATTTTGGTCGTTCAAAGTTTGAGATAAATTATATTGTCCATACAGTGCCGGAGACACGGGACCCAACTAGTATATATATAAATCGAAGTACATAGTTGTGTATGTTTTTAATGTAAACAGCTTACGATCGTAAAATTAAATTATTCTACGATTATAGAGTAGTCACTGACTGATAGTCACTCTACTATTGTAAATATATAGAGTGAATTCTCATATCGTAGAATGACAATCATAAACTGTGTACATTTAGAAGTCTGCACAATTGTGTAGCTCCATTAACTCCTCCTATATATATGAAGAGACTTAAATTATATGTAAAATGTATATTTATAATAATGTAACTTGTAATCATGATTGGAATATGTTTACTTTAATAAAAAGAGCATTATTTTGACATTTTAATTAAAATCAATTTATAATATTTTAAATTTAAAATTAATATAGATTCAAAGAATTTTAGTTAAAATAATCCTGAATATTATAAATTATCTAAAAAATATCACTTATATTATTTAAAAATTGAATAATCGGATAGAATGATTGAAGATGTTATAAAGTTTATGTATCTTTTAAGCAAACTTCTACAAGATGTACATTGTACAATACCGGCCGTACCCTTCAAAATCATTGTTATTCCAATACTATTATTTGTCCGTGTAGTCCCTTTGTGTAAATGCGTATATAACTACTTGTAGTCGACTACTAGTGTACGATTTATATAATAATCACACTCTTCTGTTATGTTTATTTATAAGAATTATATTTGAGATTATTAATTTTAATTATTTTATTTATTTTTAAATTTAGACTATAAATTATTATTTTTGAAGATTATAAAATAATTTAATAGTCTTAAAATTATAATTATAATTTCAAGATTATAATCCTAGTTAAATAAATGAACCAAACCGAATCGAGCCGAGTATTGAGTTGTTCTGATTTGGTTTACAAAATTTATCGAGTATAAAATAAGGTTTAATTGAGATCCGTTTAGCTACTGAGTCGAGCACGATCTCGAATGTTTCAACTTTTCGAACGAATATGATCCGAATATCAATAAAAAAAATTATAATTTGAAGATGCTTGAGTAATTTATGGAACTTTAAAATTTATTTATATTTGAATAATTTATATTTTAAGTCGAATGAGTACGAATCGACTCCGAACTATTTATTTATTTTATAGTCTTAATCTTAATATTAATAATATTATAATTATAATCTCATGAATTATAATTTAAAAAATATAATTCTTACGAAGAAACGTGAAGTTGAATCCCATTTTGGTAGCAATTCCTTCGAATTTGGTCAAAAAACTCAAGTACACCAAATTAGAGATCTCATTTGAGTTGAAGATGTCTACGATCACATTCCGGCATACTAATAAACTATTCTAATGACAGCTTAATAACAACTATATATATATATATATATATATATATATATATATATATATATGGGTATTCATCCACAGCAATCGATTGTTAGGAGAAATTCCTTTTGGCCCAACCGCTATAATTTATAGTGGCTTATAAAAATAATTTTTGTCTAAGGCCGGTACAGGTTGTAGCGGCTGGGCCAAAAAGATTGCTCTCTAACAACCGATTGTTATGTATGAAATATTATTAAAATTACGTCGTTTTGAAGTCTTTTTTAAAAAACAAATGGGGCCGTGGGTGATATTTTTATAAAAAAAAAAAAAAAAAGTGGGTGATATATATATGGAGTACTGTTAAAGAAAAATCATTAGACATTGTTATCATAATCATATATGTGGTGGTATCATGACATATGTAACAATTTCATTGGCGATCCAAATATTTCTCTCTCACCAACCGGCCTATTATTTGGCTGCTTCTCAACGAACGGTAAATCTTAATATTAATATATCCCATTCGTCTTCCATATTTAATACTAGCAACAGTCTCGTGCCTCCGACACTATGGACGTTGGAATTTATTTCAAATTTTGGACGATTCAGATGATTTCTTGAGTGAGCGAGAAATTCAAAATCATTTGTATTTTATTAGATAGATGGATGGTGAGATTTATCCCAAACTTTGGACGGCCCAGGTGATTTATTGAATGAGCGGAAAATTCAAAATCATTTGTATTTTATTAGATAGATTAAGGAGTTAACGGAACTATACAGTTGACTGATTATTTTACTATCAATCAGTGACTACTTTATGATAATAGAATGATTTAATTTTATAATTATAAACTGTGTATATTTAAAATTTATAAAATTGCGTACCTCTATTTTTTTTTCTAATATAAATATTAATTTATCATATTGAATCCTCCTAAAACAAATCAATTTCAATTAAAAATTTGTAAAACTAATGTAAGGCTTCATCACAATAAAACTCATAATTAAAAAGTTTATCTTTTGATACTTATTAAAGTTTATTTTGAACATACCTGTATCTAGTTTTATAGCTTCTTTCAAAAGAAAACTTATTACAAAAAATTTATACAAGAATACGATCAACAGTAAAACTTCTATAAATTAATAATGTTGGAATTACAAAATTTTATTAATTTAGAGAGTTATTATTTAATCAATAAATTAATATTTTGTTAATTTAAAGAATGTTTTTCTATTTGGTGAACATAAATTTAATTATATTAAAATTATTATATTTTATTGATGTTTGTATCATACTTTTTTGATGCGATGTATCATGCTTATTAAATTAATGTAATAATAGAATTTATTGTAAGTGATATTAATTGTTTTTAATAATTAAATAATGTTCATTGTATCCACTTTTTAAATTACATTCACATTTTATTTTAAAAAAAATTATATTCAATTAAATTTGAATTTCAAAACAAAACATTATTTTGATGGACCATATATTAAGGATGAAATTCAATTAGAATTGAATTTCAAGAAAAATTAATCATAAAATTAAGATAGATTTGTATTTCAAAATAAAACAAACGAGAATAGAATCATATTTTATAAGATTACCCTATATATATTTATAATTTAAAAGAATTATTAATTTATGAATTTGATGGAAACATATATTTATGTAAGAGTCTTTAAAAATTACTATTTTATTAAAATTATTAATTTATTCCATTAGCCCAAATCAAAACTGAAAAAAATATTATTTTAGAGAGATTATTAATTTATCCGGTATTAATTTATAGATGTTTTTCTGTATATATATAAATATAAAAAACTCCCATTTAGGAGTTAGGACTGAAGGAGTAGCATATGATCTTTCAAGGCCTGCATCAAACAAGGTGAAGCCGATTAAATAGGCCCACCAGTAATCAAAGTCGTGTACCGCAGAGACCCCACACCTATGCTTAGGGATTCGCGCTAAAGAAAATTTTGTCCATAGTGGGGCCCAACTTCTCAATAGCCCTCAGCGACAACCTCCTCTCTATAGCTGATCGTGACCACCTAGCTCGTCTTTTAGCCGTCCGATTGAAAACGAAAAGCCTCTCTCTCTATATCTCCCCCGCCAGACACTCACACTTCCTCTCTCTATATATCACTGAACTGAAACAGATTTCGCGGGTTTTCTATATCTCTGTATCTATACGCAGCTCCTTTCTTTTTCTTCTCCGGCATCGAAGAAAACGCACTGCGCGAATTTCGAGAAGATTCTCTTGCTGCTATTCCTTTCTTTGCTTTCGGTGTACGTTCGTTTTGTTCACACACATTAGTGATTACTGTGCGCTAACGTTTCGGATCTTCGTCGGAATCAATTATCAATGTGTTTTCGGTTAATGTCTCTGAAAATCATTCTGTTTCTTGATTTCTTGTGAGGTATATTCTCATTCTTTTATTTGATTTTGTTTTTAGAGAAGTTTATTGTGGAATCTGAACTCTTATCTCTACAAATGTTGCTTGATTGATTTCATATACATTAACTGTTGCGCCAAAATGCAGTGCATTTCTTTGATTATTTAGCCCTGGAAAGCATGGATCTGTGAGTCTAAAGGTTCATCTGTGATATGTATAAACATGGATGCATGAATTTGTTTCTAATCTCGAGGAAGAATTATTTCTGTTAAGTTTTAGGACAATTGTGATTAAGATGTTGAGTGTGTCACCATATTGATTTTTATATGCTAATACTTGGAACATCATTTTCATTATAGGCTTTTATTTTTATTATTGTTTTGATGTCGTAGATTTATAGTTTTTGAATTTGATTAGAGTTGTTTTGTTAACATCTTGCACAGTAGGATATAAGGTCGAATTGTTTGTCCAACTTCAAGATTAGATAAAGGAAATCTCAAAGTTTACATGTATATATATTAATCTCCCCTCGAATGCTTACTATGAAGAGATGTCTTTTGGTAGTTTTTCATAATTTGCTGGACTCATATTTTCTCCTTTCACGCATTCCTTGGATATTGATTCTTTTGTTCTTCTATATTTGGCAGAAAAATAAATCTTTATGTGAGAACAAACAGATTGCATATATATGGGATAAGTTAGTTGTTGCCAAAGCTAGTTTGTGTGCATGGTAACAACCCAAATCAATGTACTGTTGAGTATTTTGTGAGTGGCAGTTTATTCATTTCACCAATTTCATACCTGGAAAATTTGACAGTTTATCATTTTATTACTCAAAGTTACATCATTTTTTGGTTGTTGCTATATCCAAATAGATGTTGTAACCCCTATCAGACTTTCCCATATATGTATGTGTATATGTATATGTAGTTTAGGATTGTAGACCTAGTATTCAGAAAAGATTATTAACACTAATATGTCACTTGGTGGTTTCCCAATCTTCTGATAATAAAATATTTTTCCAGATTTCTTTGATTATCTGTTTTCAGCAATTGGTATGTAAAATTGTATTAACAAAATAAGATATATACAAGTATTTATGAAGGGGCATTTCGTGTTTTCATCAATTATTTGTTTACTTAGGATAATGGCATTTTTGACAAGTCCATGTTAATCAAGGTAGTTCAACTTTTTGTCCAGTTTTATTTTTTGCCCTTACTACATTGGAATGTCACTGTCAGCCACTCAGCCTATTCTTCTGCTTTCTCCAGTTTTCCTGCATTCTGCAAGCTGATTTTAGATTTTGATCAAAATTCAAATACACATGGTCCTATAATTCTGTATCTTGAAATCTGTTCTATATGTTGTCTTAGTTGTTCACATAAACTTATGTTTATGTTTGATATATGACTGCACAAACGCAAGCATAGAGGCATGTCATTGTTCTGGATGAACACTCTTGGCTAAGTTTTAGCCTTCAAGGTAACAAGGTATTTTTTGTTAAATGTGGAATGTCATCTCCCTTGCTTGAGGTCCATTATTTTCTGCTATATATATTTAATCATGGGCTCCAAAAAATTTCACCTTCTATATTTTAATTTATGGTACAATCCTTGAAACTTTTGGAATTCTCATTGGTGCATTTTGGTTTGAGGAGGAATCTCTAAGACCGTCTCTTTTACTATGCTTTGACAGCTAACACACAAGCAATGCAAGATAAAACTTACCATGTCACCTGAGATATGACCAAGAAATTAATATTGAGGATCTTGTCTGGATATGGGATACAGTGCAGAACTTAGAACGAGTTCTAGACAACAACAATCCTTAAAAGCTGTCAAGGAGAAGGCCATATCACCCCGAGCAAATCAAAACCTAAAATTTCAGGATAAGCATCAGGTAGAAAACACATCTGGTCAGCCATACACTAAACGGTATCATGAGATTGCTGATGGCGTGCCAGTGGTCCAGCTAAAGCCTTCAGGAAATCACCAAAAACAGTTGTCGGGGACTGACACAAAAAAAGACGATGAACTTGTGAAACACATGTCAAATTTGCCTGACTATCTCCAGAAAATTGAGAGAGGAGAGAATTTCCAGGAGAAAGCTCTGAATTTTGGAGTTCTTGATTGGAAACGTCTAGAAAGATGGAAGCACAATGAGAAACTTGTTCCAGAAAGAGGGAACACGAAAGCTTCATCTCCTGGTTCCTCATTTATGGGTGGTGGATCGTCAAAACTTTCTAGTACAGCTCAGAGCAAGACTTTTGCTTCTCAGAAAAAGCAACCGTCATCGCACAGTTGGCTGCTCAACTCAGCTCATGAAGAAAGAAATGGTGTTCGGCCTCAAGGTAAGGTCACAAAACCCCAAAGTTTTGAAACTGCTCCATGGAGTACTATGGATGGGAAGCAAAATCTCCGCTGGAATAATAAATCTTCTGGCAGAAAGTTTTCCGAGATGCAGCTTGACAGAGGCAAGAAGAAAGAGTTGGATCATATGACTACATCTGAAAAAGAAACTTCATCATCAAACCGGAGAAAACATGGTTTGCCAATTTCTCCCCACGATACAATGAGTGCTAAAGATGGTGAAACTAAGACGCCTGTAGAGGAGGAATTTGATGTTGCTCACCAGTCTTGTGGGCAGGAAAACATTGTTCTCCTTTTGCCCAAAAGCTCTTCCAGGAAGAGTTTCTCAGAGAGTAGTCAGCTTTCAAAATCTAGAAAGTCATTTGATGGAAATTTGGCAGAAGCAATTGGGAAGAGGTTATCAGGATGCTTTTCCCCTGAGGAGCTTCACCCTGTTGAACTCTATTATGAAATACCGCACTCTTGTCCCCTCCCTATTAGTGCTGCGTCCAACATTGAGTCTGACATGGAGCAATGCAGCTTGGTCAATTCTCAGGGTGTGGAACTTCAGTTTGATGCATCTCGAATTCACCAAAGGCCAGAGGAGATACCTACTCTACATTCAAAAGGTAAATGTCTGGAAGTGAACAGCTCAAACATAGAGGCTTCAACTACAACTGAGACTCCCAGGAGATGTGATCAAGACATTGCTGAACAGCCTGCTACAAAGGCAAGACATCCATCACCCAGTCGACGATTTAGTTTTAGCAGCATTGGTAGGATGACCAGAAGTTTCAGTTTCAAGGAGGGTTCTGCTGTTCCACAGTTGAGCTCCTCCTATGCTACAGTTAAGTCTGGGCCAGTAGGGTCTGCAACTTCTGCTAATTTGGATAAATTTAGCCAAGACAATGCAAGTGCTGGGAGCAGATCCAGGTCCAGCCCTTTAAGGAGGTTGCTAGACCCACTGCTGAAGCTCAGAGGAGTACATTCTGCTGAGCCATCGAAAGTAAACTTGAATTCTGTGAGCTTTAAGCCCATTACCACTGGTGAATTGCTTCAGAATCAGAAGTGTGAGACATCGAGCATTCAAGCTCTTCTACAGCTTACACTAAAGAATGGACTCCCGCTCTTCAAACTTGTGGTTGATAATAGCATTGACATACTTGCTGCTGCTGTTAAAAACTTTCCAACACCGGAGGAGGATGTCCCTAGTTTGATATATGCACTCTACTCTGTTCATGAAATTAAAAAGAAGAGTGGAAACTGGATGACTCAAGGGTCGAAAGGGAAAAGTTCTAGCCTTGGTTATAACATTGTTGGCCAAATGAAGATTTCTAGCTCTTGTCTTCCAGATTCAATTAAACATAACACGCAGGACCGACATGTGGTTAGAGAGTCTATTTTGTACGGTGTTGATATTGTACAGGGAGATAAAGAATCACCCAAGTTTGTGCCAAGCAGGGAGCTTGCAGCCATTGTTATCGAAAATCCAACTGACACAAATAATAACGGGGAACAGATTGATAAAAGCAATCTTTGCTCACAGGATGGGTTTATGGAGTATTTGCTGGATAATTCCTCTGATGGAAGAGAAAATGAAGTCTCTAATAGCACTACGATCATTCTTCCTGGTGGTATTCATGGTTTGCCTAATGAAGGATTACCTTCACCATTGATAAACCGATGGAGATCTGGTGGATCCTGTGATTGTGGAGGCTGGGATGTTGGTTGTAAACTACAAATTCTCACCAACCAGGGGCAGAACAGTAAGGATTTGGGACCTTTAGTCTCTTACTCCACTGTAGAATGTCTCAATCTTTTTGTTGAGGTATTGCTTTAAGCTTCAGTTTTTTCTGCTTGCCTCTTTTCCTCTTTTTAGCTAGCTTTATTGACTTTGCTAATATTCTGTTGGCATCTGTTCTTTTATTATATAGGGTGGAAACCAAGAAAAGAAGCCAATTTTCAACCTGGCACCTTTCAAGAGTGGAGTGTACTCGGTCGAATTTAATCCATCAATCTCTTTGTTACAGGCATTCTTCATTTCTGTAGCATTTCTAACTAGTCAGAAACTATCTAACCTCTTTGAAGTGAAGTTGGAAGCAAAATGCTCCCCTGAACCCATGAGCGATAGAAACAAGACTCCAACTACAATGCAAGGAGATCAAGCCCCAGCAAAATATGTTACAAACCCACCCCCATCGCCTGTCGGGAGAGTCTAAATTCATGCAAGAAAACAACATTTAGGCAGTGCACTTATTAAAATACAGTAGCTCAGGTGTTGGCATGTCTACAGCTCAAAGATAAAAAGTATGTCATTTGTCAAGCATCAACATAATTTTGTAGAATCTTTATACAGACAGACGTGTGAAATTCGCTTCTGCATATAAAGAGTCGGTCTGCTGTGGAATGAAGACATGCGTATATTAATTACCATTGCATATAAAGAGTCGGTTCTACCAGTAACATTACCATTGTGTATGCAGTAAATAATAGTAATGTCTTGCTACTGAATGAAGAAGTAGAGAAAGAAACAATGTTCTGGACAAGTAAAAAAATTTATCAAATGCAAAAGATCATGGCAATTTGGTCCTTGTAGATACTAACGAATCATTCTTCTCAATATCAGTAATTATTTGCATTCGAGAAGATGGAGTCAGCAGATGGCACTTTGACATGACTTTTTCATTCAGTCATTGCGTTTAAAGGGGTTGATGACCGGTAAGATATACTTGGACTGATCCCTCGAAGGAAAATCTTATTTGTTGGTTCGGCCTAGCTAATTTGTTTTTCTTAGTATTATTAGAGGATAAACTCAGTTCATTTAAATTAAATTGATATAATAATCTGGCCCAATACAGCTGCCAATAAGCTATTCTGTCCATTTAAATTAACCAGCCCAATATAGCTAGCTAGCAAGTCTAAGGCCCAATGTCATTGATATTGTACTATTAAAATACTTCTATTTATAATGCATGATCAAATATGAAATGTAAAATACAATAAATAAATAAATTCCATATATTTGAAATATAAAGAGCATAATAAAGTGTTTTCTCAAAAGGTGAACCCAAAATTAATAAATTAAAATGTTTCCGTAATTTTGAAAGGCAATGGGGGTAGTGTGTAATTAATCAATGACATCGAAATTCATTTTTTCTTTATGCATATTATTGGTTAGTGGAAAACTTTGTTTAGAAAAAATTGACTTGAAGAGCATATTTATATTTAGGAGGTGGGGCATGTTGCCGGAAATATAGTCAAATGAAATGATGCATTCATTTTTTCTTCTTTAATTTGTCTAGTAACCCACTTGTAAAATAATACATATTGTAAATGTTTAAGTCTATTATTTAATTATCAATTACGTAAATAGATATTAATAATAAGTATTATTAATAATATATAATAAATGAAACTTTCTTATCGATAATATTTGAAATTATAATTTAATATAAATTTATCGCAAATATATATATTACAGCTTAGTAAGAGTGATGGAGGTAGACCATGGAGGCAGCCCGATGGTTAATTAAATTGATATCATTTGCCTGTATTAAAAGTAATGTTAATTAATTAATCATGATTTCTATGCACTTAATTAAGTGCAAAAGCAAGTAAATAAATATTTTATGCACCAAAATAGAAGTGTTAATTGTGAGATCCCAAATTTTATAAAATGATAGTATTCAATTTTCTTATAATTATTCTATTTAGTAAATAGTTAAATTGATAAAAAGGTTAAAATTAAGGGTGATGTGTGAAAAATTTTCAAAGTAAACAAGTTGTCATAAAATAATCGGTGATAAAAGTATAGTAATACGCGTGATTGCATAGTAGCACACGGTATTGATTATTGATGCTTACGTAAGAAGTCACTCAGTTATATTCAATTATTGGTACAGTAATTGCTGCATCATATCTCTCATATTATTGATTCAATTATTGTCACAGTATCATTTGCATAATATGTTATATTATTAAATCAATAATTGAGACGACAAAGTTATTCATATTATTATTTACAATATTGACAATGTCTAGAAGTTCTGTCAATGAGAGATTTGGTCACCTAATTGTGCGCCAATAAGGAGAAATCCTTATCAGAAGCCCCCTCTTTTCTGGGAACGACCTGGTCGTTAAATATTGTGAGTTGTAATATTAATGATGAATAAGTTCGTGTTGATTAAAGATGAAATTGATAGTTCCATTGTATTGAGATTATTAGTGTTAGTGAAAATCGATATTTATTTCGATAATAATTGATGTCTGGAGGTTATATTGACCAATCGGGTAATTAACTAGATGAATGAGAAATTAATTGCTATTAATTCACATGCTTATAATTATGTGATCACATGTGTGTACTATTGATTCATATGATTTACTATTAGGGGAGTTGGTGCAAGATTGATAATACTTGCATGACTAAATTAAAAATGGAGGTATAGATGAAGGTATTATACTGTAATTAATTTTTTCACATGTTTAGAACTATTGAGTCACATGATTTACTATTGATTCACATGATTTACTATTAGGAGAGGTGGTGCAAGTTTGATAATACTTGCAGGACTAAATTAAAAATGAAGAAAAAGAGGAAGGTATTATACTGTAATATTTCGAGCCCCAAAACGTGCAATTATCGAAATTATATTTTTATATAAATAGAAGCTCATTCCTTCATTATTTTTCACCAATTCACTAAGTCTCACATGAGCAATTATTATAGAGAAATTATAAAGAGAAAAGCTATAGAGAGAAAGAAGAAGCGAAGTCTGCTACTTCACTATTCCAGTATCCAATTTTCTTCTGAGGTAAGGGATATTATTATTATAGTAAATGGTATTATTTCTTTCGTATTCATGAAGAGAACTTCTGTTATTCCATTCTTTATTATTATGTTGGAATAACTTGTCTATGCGAAGTACCGCATACATGGTGAAATTCTTCTTTTATTCCATTCTTTACTATTATGTTGGAATAACCTATCTATGCAAAGTACTGCATAAATGTTAAAATTCTTCTGTTATTCTATTATTTATTATTATGTTGGAATAACCTGTCTGTGCGATCTATCGCATGCTTGGTGAATTCTGTTGTTATTCCGTTCTTTATTATTCTGTTAGAATATCCTGTCTGTGCGGATTACGCATGACCTGGTTCCGTTCTTTATTATTCTGTTGGAATATCCTGTCTGTGTGGATTACGCATGACCTGGTTCCATTCTTTATTATTCTGTTGGAATAACCTGTCTGTGCGGTCTATCGCATGTCTGGTGAATTCTTTTGTTATTCCATTCTTTATTATTTTATTGGAATAACATGTCTATGTGGATTACCACATACATGGTGAATGATCCTTCGTATTCATTCCTTATTAAATTGTGAAAATGATCTGTCTACGTGAATTACCGCATGGCGGGTGAAAATCCATTTGCAGTTTCGTATATTTTATTATACTTGTATGAGATATCATTTCTTTTGTACTCGTCATGGAATATCATTTTCTTTGGTATTTTTTTACGAGTTACTATTCATGGGTTACTATTCACCCCATTACTATTCACTCTAGTATCATTCACTCGGGTATTCGGGACACTTTTCGTGCCGGAGTACTATTCACGAGTTACTATTCACGGGTTACTATTCACACGATTATTATTCACTCTAGTATCATTCACTCGGGTATTTGGGGTACTTTTTGTGACGCCCCCAAAATAGGTCTAATCCATCTAACCTATTCTGAGTCGCCAAATACATGGTACAGAAAATAACTACAACTGTCGTGCAAAATACAACGACATATATATATATACTGTGAGTTTCAATACAAATATTGTAACGTATATAATACGACAATATTCATACTCAAATTATTACATGTCATATAAAGTACAGCAACAAATATTTCAAGACTCCAAAGGAATACGAGAAGATTTTTGTTCTCTTCATTATAACGCGGTGCACTTTTGACGCTTTCAAAGTCTGGTTCTCATCACCCTATTGTTGTTCACCAAAATAAA
The DNA here is from genome assembly GCA_020205505.1 of Panax japonicus. Classification (NCBI taxonomy): domain Eukaryota; kingdom Viridiplantae; phylum Streptophyta; class Magnoliopsida; order Apiales; family Araliaceae; genus Panax; species Panax japonicus. The sequence goes on from CM035107.1 coordinate 1,468,617, forward strand.
TTATTAAGTGACGTATAAAATACGACACACACATCTTAGGTCCTCAATACAATTATATATTGCATGTCATGTCGTTTTATAATGTATTGAGAAACTTCGACAGTCTCGGAGCATCACACTATTTTCTTGTTATCTCCACTCGACCCAGCTACACTCTTATTACCTGAAAGGAATTGTGAAGCAAAAGGGTGAGCACAACTAGCCCAGTAAAGAATATCATAACTAAAGATAATTAAATTATCAATAGCCTTCATCAGTAATAAATCAGAGATTTAGAACATATGGTAGATGATAAAACTTTTCAACCATAGTTGCAGAAGAATGAGCAATCCATTAGAAGAGTCAAATAGACCATAAAGTCTATTATCTTCTCCATGTTAAAAGTCCACCAACAATGCTTTAACCCTGTAACATTAATCAACAGACCCTGTTCACAGTCATGTGAATAACTCATAATCATAATTGTAGTTCTAATTTTCTCTTCTCATCCAAGACGAAGATATTTTTCATCACATGTCTTTACCTGAAACATCAAAGATCATGGTTATACCAAATCACAGTTCTTGTTCATAATCATACTAATAAGTTCATCTTTGCACTACGGGCCAAAGATATTCATTAACAGTTCATCTTTGCACTACACGTCAATGATATTCAACAACAGGTCATCTTTTCACTACACGCCAAAGATATTCATCAACAATTCATCTTTACACTACAGGCCAAAGATGTTAATATTTCAAAGAAATATATAATCATTTCAAAATTTATATAAATAATAATTATAACCATGTTGATCAATTCACCTTTGCACTTAAGCTAAAAACATTCAATTATAAATTCAATGGTCATGATCATACCAGTCAACAATTCATCTTTGAACTACTGGCCAAAAAGAACCCATAGTCACGATCATATCAATAATCTACCCATCTTTATACTCAAGTCAAAGAGAAATTTCTTCACCAGGTTATAAAAATGTTATATATGATAATAAAAACAATATGATCAAAACATGGATTTAATTTCAAGAGTAAGATTCATAAATTAATGATAATTTGGTCAGGAAAAAAAACCAATTTTGTCGTAAATAGTAACTCGTGAATAGTAACTCATAAATAGTAATCTTGACACGAAAAGATAAAGTTTCACAATACTATCCATATCAATATTTATAACATATTAATCCAAATGTTATAAATCACTTAATAATCTCATAATCTAATATCATTAATATTACCACAATATCTTAATCATTTCTTAAACTTATAAACAATTTATTTTAATTGTTTACACTTTACCAATTAATGCATTTAATCATTCTAAAATGCCAAAATCATAAAATTTCATCACTAATAACCAAAACCCTCATCAAAAATCTGCATATACCTTATATAGGATTCCCAAGCCATAAAATCCTATTTTTCAATTTTGTTACTTCACATAACATATTTAATTCATTTACTCATAACTAGTCCATTTTTATGAAAAATACCAAATCAGTTCAAACAAATTTTCTTTTTTGGGATTTAGCAGAATATAGTCCCATATTGAACATATATTTTTCTCAGAATTTTTAAAATTCATTTACTATTTTTTATATGGCCAAAATTGCCAAATATTTAGACATTTATCATAAATTGTACTTTTATCCAAAAATTTCAAAATTTACAGGGTATACTGATATAGAGAGAAAGAGAGAAAGCTTATATTTCTGGTGTGATTTTCAATTCTAACTTAGCCATCTATTTATAGAAAAATGTTAGCACGCCGAAGCAGACTTCACCTGCTACCTGATGGCTTTACCTGCTACTATTGCCACCCACCACATTTGAATTAGAATTTTAGCACATTTCTTCACCAACCATAGGTGGGGCCCACGCATTCTAGAATTTTCTACCAAAATCATTTATAAACCTAATTTTCGAATCAGTCACCTCTTAAAATTCATCACAAATCATACGTTCATTTTTAACGGTTCAAAATTTGTGGACATATACTCAACTTACATATGTATAACATATCCAAAAATCACAATGATCCAACGGTCGGATTAACAATTATAACTCACACAATATATCTCAAGAACTACACTCAGCTACACTCTTATTACTTGAAAGGAATTGTGAAGCAAAAGGGTGAGCACAAATAGCTCAGTAAATAATATCATGACTAGAGATAATTAAATTATCAATAGTATCCGTCAGTAATAAATCAGAGATTTAGAACATATGGTAGATAATAAAACTTTTCAACCATAGTTGCAGAGGAACGAGCAATCCATTAGAAGAGTCAAATAGACCATAAAGTCTATTATCTTCTCAATGTTAAAAGTCCACCAACAATGTTTTATCCCTGTAACATCAATCAACAGTTCCTGTCCACAATCATGTGAATAACTCATAATCATAATTGTAGTTCTAAATTCCTCTTCTCATCCAGGACGAATATAATTTTCATCACTTATCTTTACCTGAAACATCAAAGATCATAGTTATACCAAATCACAATTCTCGTTGATAATCATACTAATAACTTCATCTTTGCACTATGGGCCAAAGATATTCATTAACAATTCATCTTTGCAGTACAGGCCAAAGATATTCTACAACAGGTCATCTTTGCACTACGGGCCAAAGATATTCATCAATAATTCATCTTTGCATTACAGGCCAAAGATATTCAACAACATGTCATCTTTGCACTACGGGCCAAAGATATTAATATTTCAAAGAAATATATAATCATTTCAGAATTTATAGAAATAATAATTATAACCATATTGATCAATTCACCTTTGCACTTAAGCTAAAGATATTCAGTTATAAATTTAATGGTCATGATCATACCAGTCAACGATTCAACTTTGCACTACTGGCCAAAGAGAACCCATAGTCACTATCATACCAATAATCTACCCATCTTTACACTCAAGTCAAAGAGAAATATCATCATTAGGGTTATAAAAATGTTATATATGATAATAAAAATAATATGATCAAAACATGGATATAATTTTAAGAGCAATATTCATAAACCAACGATAATTTGGTCAGAAAAAAAAACTAATTTTGTCGTGAATAGTACCCATGAATAGTAACTCGTGAATAGTAACTCATGAATAGTAACTCCTGGATAGTAACTCATGAATACTAACTTGTGAATAGTACTCCGCATTCGTACATAGTACCAAATACATAAGTAATGTCATATACGTAAATAGTGTCATATACATGAATAGTGCCGCATACGTAAATAGTGTCGTATACGTGAATAGTAACCTCGACACAAAAAGGTAAAGATTTCACAATAAAAATCATACCAATATTTCAGTATAATGATATTAAAATAAATAATATCATTTCGAAAAAATAACATCCCTTACCATCCCTTACAATCCCTTAATATCCCTTACAATCCTTTACCTCAAAAGAGCAGTACTTCTGACTAGAATATCGAAAATAACGCTGAAGAAAACTTGCACTGAATAGCAACTCTCAAAGTATCTAAATACTCATAAAAATACACTCGATGATATAGAGAGAGAGAAAACTTATGTTTCTGGTGTGATTTTCAATTCTAACTTAGCACACTATTTATAGGAAAATGTTAGAACGCCGAAACAGACTTGACCTGCTACCTGATGGCTTTACCTGCTACTATTCCCACCCACCACTTTTGAAATAAAATTTGAGCACATTTTCACAAACCAAAGGTGGGGTCCACTTATTCTAGAATTTTCCAAAATCATTTATAAATTCAGAAACTTCAACAATTTCTGAATCAATCACCTCTTAAAATTCATAATAAATTATACGTTCATTTTTAACTGTTCAAAATTTGTGAACATATACTTAACTTATATATGTATAACATATCCAAAAATTACAACGATCCAACGGTCGGATTAAAAATTATAACTTACGCAATATATCTCAAGAACACTAATTTTTTGGATTATGAGTCCTTTGGACCAGTTTCCTTCATTTATAACCATATAAAATAAATAAATACATCATTTATATCCACGTCAAATAAATATTTCCTTATCATATAAATCAATAATTAATTATTCATAAATAATATTACAGAATCACAATAATGACAACCATGCCGTTCTAAAGAAAGAGGGGGCTTTCCGATAAGAATTTCTCCTTACTGGCACGCAATTAGGTGACCAAACCTCTCTGTGACAGAACTTTTAAATTTCTCAAAATATTTTTTTAAATTTATGGTGTGAATTTGATATAATGTTATAGTTATGAGTAATATTTATTAATTTTACAAAGTATGCAAGTTGTTATATAATATTCGATTGGTCGGGGAATATTCGTTTTAACAGGAAATATTCGTATGACGGCACAATCATTGGTGGACCCCACAACGGAATTATTGTCAGATTGAGAAAACGACAAAAATATTTTTATGAAAATAACAGCGGAAGTTTTACCGTTAAAACTGTTGAACTACTCGGTAGTAAAAGTACAGTAATACGCGTGGTTGCATAGTAGCATACAGTATTGATTATTGATGCTTACGTGAGAAGTCACTCAGTTTTGTTCAATTATTGCTACAGTAATTATTGCATAGTATCTCACGTTATTTGATTCAATTATTATCGATATTTTATATATTATTAAATCAATAATTGAGATGACATAATTATTAATATTATTATTTGCAATATTAACGATGTCTAGAAGCTCTGTCAAGGAGAGGTTTGGTCACCTAATTGCGCGTCAATAGGAAGAAATCCTTATTGAAAAGCCCCCTCTTTCCTGGGAACGACCTGGTCGATTAATATTGTGAATTATAATAATGATTATAAATGTTGTTAAATATATTGAGATGTCTTTTTATGAAGTCACGGAAGTTTATATATATATATATATTATATATATAAATTTTGTTTTATTAGTATTATTAATGTAATAAAACAGAAAAGATTTTTATATAAAACAGAATTCTTTTATAAAGTTATTTATTTTATTAGACAATAATTAGAATATAATATATTTTATTATGCATAGTGTTTTGCATAGTAAAATCTTTTTATATAAAACAGAATACTTTTATAAAGTTATTTATTTTATTAGACAATAATTATAATATATTATATTTTATTATGCATAGTATTTTGCATAGTAAAATTTTTTTATATAAAACATAATACTTTTATAAAGTTATTTGTTTTATTAAACAATAATTAGAATATAATATATTTTATTATGCATAGTATTTCAATAGTAAATTTTTTATATAAAACAAAATACTTTTATAAAGTTATTTATTTTATTAGACAATAATTAGAATATATTATATTTTATTATGCATAGTGTTGTATAGTGCCTGCACAGTGTTCTGCATAGTAAAATATTTTTATATAAAAAAGAATACTTTTATAAAGTTATTTATTTTATTAGGCCATAAATAGAATATATTATATTTTATTTAAAAGATTTTGTTTTATTAGAATAATTTATTAATACTGTATAGTAAATCAATCTGGACCGTTCATGAATTGGTTACTATTCAGTCCATTCTCCTATAAATAGAAGCTCATTCCTTCATTATTTCTTACGAATTCACTGAAACTCTAGAGAGAGAAACTACAGAGAGAAAGAAGAAAAGTATTCTGCTACTTCACTTTTCCAATATCCAGTTCTTCTAAGGTAAGAGATATTATTTGTTGTACTCGTAAGGGGTATTATTTCTTTCGTATCCATGAAGAGAATTTCTGTTATTCCATTCTTTATTATTTTGTTGAAATAACTTGTAAACGCGGGCTACCCTATACTTTGTGAAATTCTTCTGTTATTTCATTCTTTATTATTATGTTGGAATAACTTGTCTATGCGAAGTACTGCATACATGATGAAATTATTCTATTATTCCATTCTTTATCATTATGTTGGAATAACCTGTCTATGTGAAGTACCGTATACATGGTGAAATTCTTCTGTTATTCCATTCTTTATTATTATGTTGGAATAAACTGTCTATGCGAAGTACCGCATACATGATGAAATTCTTCTGTTATTCTATTTTTTCTGATTCTGTTGGAATAACCTGTCTGTGCGGTCTATCGCATGCCTGGTGAAGTCTTTTGTTATTTTATTCTTTATTATTCTGTTGGAATATCCTGTCTGTGCGTTTACGCATGACCTGGTTCCATTATTTATTATTCTGTTGGAATAACCTGCCTGTGCGGTCTATCGCATGCATGGTGAATTCTTCTGTTATTCCATTCTTTATTATTCTGTTGGAATAACCTGTTTATGTGGATTACCATATGAATGGTGAATGAACCTTCGTATTCATTTCTTATTAAATTGTGAAAATGATCTGTCTACGTGGATTACCGCATGGCTGGCAAAAATCCATTTGCAGTTTCATATATTCTGTTATACTCAGTTGGTTAAAGCTTTAACTTCTATACTCCATGAAATTAGTGGAATATCCTTGATATTGTCGCTTCATCTAGTATCTTTTCATGAAAATATTCTTCTGAGCATTCTTGAATTTTACTCTACAAAGAAGTATCATGTTGATAATTTGGACGTTATTAGTTCCTGGATAAATTAATTCTTAAACTTGTTTTATTAAATTCTTATATCATTGTTATCATCCTCATGTTTATATTATGTTGAAAGTCATCTGTAGCCTGTAGTGCATAGATGGACTTGGTATGATTATGACCAGGGATTATTCGGTGTAATCATGACCGTAATATTACAAATGATGTGGAAAAAGTCCTCATTGGCCCGTAATGCATTGATGGAAAGTTGTTGACATGATCATGACCATTGATGAATACATAAATATCATTGACCGTAGTGCATGGATAATTTGTGGTTGTGATACTAATGAATATCCTTGGTCGTAGTGCAGGGATGATGTGGATTATTTATTAAGCTGAGTCTCAGCGATAAAAGTGATGAAAAAACCTTTTAAATCATAAAAGATAGTAGATTTTATTCTTCACTTGACTCTTTTAATGGATTACTTGTTCCGCTGCAGTTAAACTTGATGTTTGTTATATTTTATCAGTTTAACACTGTTGAAGGCTAACAATAATTTATTCTGCATTATCTTAATCATAATATTTCTTACTGGGCTAGTTAAGCTCACCCTTTCTTTCACTGTTCTCTTCAGAAAATGAGAACGTAGCCGGGACTAGTCGGAGAACGGAGTGACGGTCCAAAAGATAGTATTAGTAGTCCTCACTATTCTGTTAAATAGTGTGAGAATAAATATAATGAGAACTCTTTTGAGTGTGGATATTGTCTAGATGACAATATTCTTATTAAAACTTTCAGTTTACGTTTTGTAGTATTTTACACGACAGCTGTATTATTACGTTGTATTTGAATTTTGTACCATGTATTTGGCGACTCAAGATGGGTGATGTATACCTATTTTGGGGGCTTCACAGTTGGTATCAAAGCTTAGGGATATGATTCCTGACTAAGATGTGAGACAAGAACAAGGAGGGGAGAGACGGGGAATTCCTTCGTTAGTATGACCTACCTAAGTTTATTTGGTATTTAATTAGTCGATTAGAGTATAGGGATAATATGTGATATGTTAATTAACCCTTGTTTTGTGGCAGTATTTAAAAATGGCATCCGAGAATGTTGAGAACATCAATGGAGCACAGGAGACCGTTGAGTCTCCACAGATCAATAACCAGGACAATGTGCATCAGGAAGGTGACAATCCTTATGCAAATAACAACAATAACCAAATGATGAACGATGGAATGTTTCGAGGCTTCATGCAATTAATGCAACATCAGGCGAGAGCGACTCCTGTCTAAAATACAGGTGGAAACACTGGCAACTCTCGGACGGTCACCGCCAAACAGTTCAAGGAGCTGGGACCACCAGAGTTTTTTGGAGAGCCAAAACCACTTAAGGCAGAAACGTGGATAAAATAGATCAACAAGATATTTGATGTCTTGGGTTGCTCCGAGGAGCAAAAGGTTCCCTTTGCCACCTTCAGGTTGCGGGCTGAGGCAGATTACTGGTGGGAATATGTAAAGCATACTCAACCTGCCGCACTGAAGATGTCTTGGGAGAAGTTTCAAGAACTGTTCAACGACAAGTACTTTCCCGAAAGTATTCTTCACATAAAAGAGGTAGAGTTCATTAAACTGGAGCAAAACAACATGACCGTGTTGTAGTACGAAGCCAAATTTGTCGAGCTGTCCCGGTTTGCGTCCCATTTGGTTAATAATGAGGAGAGAATGACACGAATGTTTCTAAGAGGTTTGAAACTCGAGAAACGTCAATATCTTATCTCTCATAAACTGTGTTTGTATTCAGATGTTGTTAATAGGGCTCAGTTATTGGAGCGCGATAATGAGTCAACCCAACCCAAAGAGAGCATCCGACAAAATGATAATACCAGTGATAACAGTCATTGAAGCAGTGACAATAAGCATGTAGGGAATCAACATGCTAGAAATGGTAACCACTTCGGTGGTAATCATGGCCAAAACAATAAGAATGGATATTTCAAGAAGAGGAGATTCAACAATGATGGAAAGACGTTAGCATCATCACCTGTCGTTAAGGAAGGAGAATGACCACCTATCATATGCTTCAAATGTGGAGGAGAGGGACACATCAGTCCAAATTGCGCGATGCCATCCAAAGAATGTTACAATTGTGGAAGAGAAGGTCACTTGGCCCGATTTTATCGTGCACCAAAGACAAGTCCAGCTGGGATGGAGGTATCAAAGGTCGTCCCAGACAAGGCAAAACCGGTAGTTCAAAGGGAGAGCATTTGTCGTGACCTCCCAGAAAGCAAGCAACCCGAACGAGGTCATCACGGGTAAACTTATCATAAACTCTAGCGAAGTATATACCTTATTTGATACCGGTTCTACCCATTCTTTTATTTCTCTTACTTGCGCTAAACGTTTAAATTTGACTCTGGGGAAATTAAACTTTGAATTATTTGTTGAAACTCAATTAGGAGAAACCTTCATTACATCCACTGTTTATAAGTCTTATTTGGTTCAAATCGGTACCCTCACATTACCTGTCGATCTTATTTCATTGAAAATACTTGCATTTGACGTAATTTTAGGGATTGATTGGTTAACTACTCATCATGCAAAAATTTATTATTTTCGTAAGGTTGTTAGCTTTCATATTCCTAACCAACCTATTATGCGAATTCAAGCAACCAAACCATTAAAATCAATCATTATCATCTTAAGCCATAAAGATATTCGTTTATTGAAAAATGGATGTCAAGCTTTCTTAGCTCATGTTACGGATCTAAATAAAAATACGTCAGTTTTGAATGATATTTCTATTGTTAATGAATTTCCTGACGTATTCCCTGAAGAACTTCTTGGCCTACCCCCAGAGCGTAAAATTGAATTTTGTATCGACCTTGAACCTGGTACAAAACCTATTTCCAAAGCCCCATATCGAATGGCTCCTATTGAACTTCAGGAGTTAAAGACCCAACTGCATGAATTATTAGACATCAGTTTCATTCGTCCTAGTACTTCTCCTTGGGGTGCTCCCATTCTATTCGTGAAAAAGAAAGATGGGAGTATGCGACTTTATATTGATTATCGGGAGTTGAACTATGTCACCATTAAAATAAGTACCCATTACCACGTATTGATGACCTGTTTGACCAGTTACAAGGAGCCAAATTCTTTTCAAAGATTGATCTTCGTTCCGGATATCACCAATTGAAGATTAGAACCGATGACATTCCAAAGACGGTTTTCAGAACTCGGTACGGGCATTATGAATTCCTAGTTATGTCTTTTGGATTGACTAATGCTCCTGCTGCCTTCATGGATATGATGAACCGAGTATTCAAAGAATATTTGGATCACTTTGTGGTCGTCTTTATTGATGACATCCTTATTTATTCCAAAAGCCGTGAAGATCATGAGCAACACTTGAGGCTAATACTCCAAATACTTCGTGAATATAAGCTTTATGCCAAGTTGAAGAAATGCGAGTTCTGGCTTGAGAAAGTAGCATTCATTAGGCACGTAGTATCAAGTCATAGAATATCTGTTGACCCAGCAAAGATTGAAGCTATTCAAAGCTGGGAGTAACCCAAATCAGTGACCGAAGTACGTAGCTTTCTCGGCTTAGCTGGTTATTATCGGAGATTCGTGGAAGGATTTTCTCAAATCGCTACTCCATTAAATCAGCTGACTCGGAAAGATACAAAAATTCGATTGGAGCGAGGAATGTGAGAATAGTTTTCAAGAACTTAAGAGGAGACTCATTTCAGCACCTGTTCTGACAATACCATCTGGCTCGGAGGGATTTGTCATCTACAGTGATGCTTCGGGCAAAGGGTTAGGTTGTGTTCTCATGCAACATGGAAAAGTCATAGCCTATGCCTCACGACAACTCAATGAATATGAGAGGAATTATCTTACTCATGATCTAGAGTTGGCAGCAGTCGTTTTTGCACTAAAAATTTGGAGGCATTACTTGTATGGGGAGAAAGTGGAGATCTTTACGGATCATAAAAGCCTCAAATATTTCTTCACTCAAAAAGAACTCAACATGCGACAGCGACGTTGGCTTAAACTGTTGAAAGATTATGATCATACCATCCAATACCATCCTGGAAAAGCGAACGTGGTAGCTGACACATTAAGTAGAATATCATATGCGGGTACGAGTGCGATATTGTCAATGCAAAGGCCCATTTTGTATGACTTGCAAAAGATGGAGATAGAGATAAAGACTCCAAGGACCCACGTGATTATGGAAAATATACGAGTAGAACCGACTTTAATCGATAAAGTTAAAGCTGCTCAAGCTACTGACCTGGAGCTGATGCATATGAGGAAGAAAGTACAAGAAGGTGCTATGCCAGAAGCAAGAATCGATGAAGAAGGAATAATTCGAGTCAACTCCAGACTTTGTGTTCCTAACGATCCTGAGTTAAAGTATAAAATCATGATGGAGGCGCACAACACACCGTTTGCAATCCATCCTGGGAGTACCAAAATGTATCGTGATCTTCGTCATACATTTTGGTGGAGCAATATAAAGAGAGAGATAACGCTGTTTATCTCAAGGTGTTTAACTTTTCAACGAGTCAAGACAGAGCATCAAGTACCAAAAGGTCCATTGCAACCACTTAAAATTGGTCGGGGAATATTCGTACGACGGCGCAATCATTGGTGGACCCCACAACGAAATTATTGTCGGATTGAGAAAACGACAAAAATATTTTATTGAAAATAATGGCGGAAGTTTTACCGTTAATACTGTTGAACTACTCGGTAATAAAAATACAGTAATACGCGTGGTTGCATAGTAGCACACGATATTGATTATTGATACTTACGTGAGAAGTCACTCAGATTTGTTCAATTATTGCTACAGTAATTGTTGCATAGTATCTCACGTTAATTGATTCAATTATTGTCGATATTTTATATATTATTAAATCAATAATTGAGACGACGAAGTTATTAATATTATTATTTGCAATATTAACGATGTCTAGAAGTTCTGTCAAGGAGAGGTTTGGTCACCTAATTGCGCGCCAATAGGGAGAAATCTTTAATGGAAAGCCCCCTCTTTCCTGAAAACGACCTGGTCGATTAATATTGTGAATTATAATAATGATGATAAATATTGTTAAAAATATTGAGGAGATTTTTATGAAGTATTTGTTGTAATTTTTTTCGTATTTTATGGACCCTATTTACCCGTTTTGCAAAATAATTGGTAGAAAGTTATTTAAATATAATGGGACCCACCTGTGATTATGACATGTTGGTGGGAGGGGAAAATGTGGGGCCCATGTGGGAGAAAATGAATTTGGGAGAAAGGAATCTAGCAAGTTGGTCATGGGTGGGGGAAGATGGGAGAGAAAGTCAGGAGGGAGTTATCATTATTAGTATTATATATATAAGTTTTTATATAACATGTGTTATATATATATATATATTTATATTATTAAAATTTGTTTTATATGAAATTATTGAAATCAGGCGTCTGAATTCAGTCCGTAAATTTTTTTAAAAAACTGTTTCATCCGTGAATTTTCCAAATAGTATCCTTTCCATTATCCTATAAATAGGATGCTTGGTTAGAATAGAAAATCACACCAGAAATTCAGAGAAATTTTCTTCTAAAATCTTGAGAGTATTTCTTTAGAGTTTTAAGAAGTTTTGAACGTAGTGCAAGTTTTCTTCAAGAATATTTTCGCCCTACCAGTCGGAATACTCTTCTTTTACGGTAAGGGGTATTATTTCTTTCTTTCGTCTTCATGAAGAGAACTTCTGTTATTCCATTCTTTGTTATTATGTTGGAATAACCTGTCTATGCGAAGTACCGCATACTTGGTGAAATTCTTCTGTTATTCCATTCTTTATTATTCTGTTGGAATATCCTGTCTTGCGTTTTACGCCGGACCTGGTTCCGTCTTTATTTTTCTGTTGAAATAACATGTCTGTGCGGTCTATCGCATGCATGGTGATTTTTTTGTTATTCCATTCTTTATTATACTCAGTTGGTTAAAATTTTGACTTCCATACTCCATGAAATTAGTGGAATATCTTTGATATTTGCGCTTCATCCAATATCTTTTCATGAAAATATTCTTCTGAGCATTCTTGAATTTTACTCTACAAAGAAGTATCATGTTGATAATTTGGACGTTATTAGTTCCTGGATAAATTAATTCTTGAACTTGTTTTATTGAATTCTTATATCATTGTCATCATCCTCATGTTTATATTATGTTGAAAGTCATCTGTAGCCTGTAATGCA